>CM030372.1:6573630-7146130 GCA_003604175.2 Clonorchis sinensis | reverse complement strand
ACGATTGATTTGCTTAGGAAAGGAAAGCACCGAGTATGTGCCTCGTCCTTATTCGAACTCACACGTCGCACATATCCTTGGTCATGCCAGATACGACATGTGCTATCAGGTATCACTCAACCGACGATCGGCATATTTGAATCATCACGCCTAAACCGACAAACATGTTGGTCTACCGTATTGACACATTGTCGGAGAAATCTTGACTAAATCAAACTTTTGGTCACATATACGTGGCCGTGTTTTCTCAATTGGCTGACTGGGGCAGTCAGGTAGGAGACTGATGTTCTCACGCACAGCCGTATGATCTCTCCTATGAACGTGGCACATTGTGTGATCTCTGCACTTACCCGTTTCAGAAAAGATTGATAGACGTTGTGTACCGCGGTCGACCACCAAACCGCGCTCGACATGCAAAGTGGTGCCCCTTAAAATGAGGACAGCAATGACTGGTGTTGTGAGTAAGTTTGAGTCCACTAGCCCTACCCTATGGGACTACAGCTAACAGGAAAGAGTTGTTCGTAGAAACTCTGGAGAACGGGTCGAGTAGGAAAACCACTGTGTCCGCTCGAAACAAGAATATCCTAAACGTCTTTATATTAGCCGCGTTCTGGACTCGTTTTATTCGGCGGTCCGTTCAGCTACTTTGCTACATAACAACATAAGAGTTGGCAGTTTCCTTCATTTGTCACAATATGACAAGTGCTCACCAATTCAGTCATCTCATCCGGTGTACCTTTACAAAAATCAAGCATTATGCTAGGCGGACAGAAAACCCAATGTGCGCGCTGCCCAGATATGTGATGCACGCACACACGTTTTGTGCATACACAGCAGAGTGAGCGGTTGTCAGTCTCTCAAGTGACTTTCTGAACAGTGTCCATTCGGTAGACTTCAGACTGTCGTACTCCGCCTACTGTGTTCAAAACAGTTCGACTCAGTAGCTAGCTGAGGTTGGCCGTGGTGGACTGGTTTGCAATAACTTCGATCTCTGCGACACTGCTACTTTCGTCCAGCTGAATTTAGTTAACTTTGTTTTTTTTCTGCAAAAGTTACCGTTGTACCACGACGACTGAGGCAACACGGGATTGAAGGTTTTTCTTAGGTAAAAACTTGAATTTGTGAGTTCCGTTTTTTGTGCACAACCTGTCTTGTTCTTAAACAGTCAGTGTCAACTAGTTTAACTGAGAAACGTGAGTAAATGCGTTCATCACTTTCCTCTGAACTCAGAGGTAGAATAAAAGTCACTCGATGACTTAAACTTCCATCTGAGAAATCGTTGCTTGTTGTATTGTGTTCAGGTGTCTTGCTACAGCGAATTGTTTGATAAAAAGTTACCACAACGCTGAACTTCACTGAACTCGAAGTAGTTTCCCTGGACGGTGCTATTTTACGCAAAAATGTGCGAAAAACAGTTACGCCACTGAAAACAAAGCAAAACGGGAACGCCACTTGTTTCGACCGTAGCCATCGGACAGAAAAAATGCTTCAACGAATTCCGTTTGGTTTAAGCCCAACAGAATACAAGTATCCAACAATCAATGTTTTGTTGTGATAACCTATTTACGCAAATGTTTTCAAGCACAAATCTTTTGTAAACCTCCTCGTCTCTTGCCCGGTGAGCGTTCCGCCAAAAGTGGGACATTTGAAATCTAAAATGCTACTTATATGATATAAGTAGTTGGAAAGTTTGGATTACGGACGTGATAAGCAGCTGCAGTCTAGACATGCCATCGCACCTGACCATAATTATCGTAAAGTTCGGCCCGCCCCTTTCGAACTGTCATATTACATGACTAACATGAACATTTTTGGATTTTTTTTTCTTCATAACGAAAAACTAGGCAAATCCATAATCTATAACGTCAACACGACTGAGATAGAGAGTTGTCTCGCGTTAAGCAACCTTCAATCAACTGAAACAGACGAGACCGTTGATGCATTCGCGGAGGCTGTGTTGGTGGGAACGGAAGACCCGGAGACTGATTGGCAGTCCTAGACCGCATGCAGAACGATTGTCACTGGAGTATATTATGAGATTGAACCAATTTCTATGCTGTAAGTTAGTGGAGCTGAGTGGAAATTTTCTGAGAAATTCAGACAAAAGCGAGCTTCAAAAAGGCCATTCTTAGTCAGGTAGTGGCAAAATGTTACATGAATGAGCTTAGCGTAGACTGCAATTAAAATTAATGATGGGGAATTAGTTAGAACTAGAACTAATGAAGATTAATGTTTGAGACACTATTATATACTGTGGCGTCGGTAAATTAGGGAAGGTTGCTTTGAACCGTTTGGTTCATGGCAAAACAAAATTTTCTAGAAAGGCGACAATCCACTAGCGATTGGAATCAAGTTAAAAGAACACACTAACTGCCAGTTTGAGTAGACTGATCACATTTACGGAAAAAGGTAACTGGACTACAACATTATATTTTGGAAAATTACTAGGAAATAAACAACAAGATTAGGATAACGATGGTCAGGATGGTTGGCATACACATTCGGATAGATAAGATGAACTGGAGGAGGAGTCGAGGGATGTTTGAAAAAATCCTTCTGTATCGTCCCGAGTAGCAGATCTTATTAGAGCAATTACAAAAAACTACTTCCAACCTTCTATGTTTTGGAAAGACTCTATGATTGTTCTCTACTACACCCATAACGTAGCTTCTAGAATGTGTACCTTTGTTGTAAGTCGACTAACAGTTATTCGTGATATGTCGTCACCTACTCAATGGAAACACGCAACGTCGGAGAACAACCCAGCTGACATTGTCTCTCGAGGGATATACAACCTCAGTCCTCTGTGTAGATGGTTAACTGGACCAATAATTTTACTCGGACTAGAGAGTAATTGGCCTCCACAGCCTCGATTGACGCAGTCCGATGGGGTCGAGATGAAGAGCTTTGTCACACAGGTTAACCAACCAACTGGAGCGAAATGATGGCATGTTCCCACTAATGACTTGATTTTCCTGCTGGGTGAAGCTACAGAAGGTTGTGGCTTGGTTACTGCGCTACAAGCAATATCCAGTGATTAAGGCGTGCAGGACTGGAAAAGAGGTTCTATCTTCCGGTGTTATCAGAGTATCCGAATTGCTCCAAGCACGTAAATGCTTGATAAAGATCACACAGGAGTTACATCAGGAGAACGCATCTGTACTGGATCCGGAGCGTCATAGCAATCGGATTCAAAACGGCAACTTACGAAAGTTGTCACCTGTTTTGATCGATGGCGAATTTTGCGTAGGGGGCAGACTTAGTTACTTGAACTGCAGTCAGTCAGTAAAACATCCAGCTCTTCTTCCGAGCCGACATCGTGTTACTACTTTGATCATACGTCACTTTCATGAGATGGAAGAGCACGGTGGAGTAGCGCACGTCTTAGCCTCTATCCGACTGCAACATTGGATTATCGATGGGGCCGGCGCCGTTAAACAAGTGATTGGTGCGTGGTATTTATGCAGGCACCGGTTCACACAGCCCGGTACACAAATGTCGGCTCCATTGTTGGCAGACAGAATAGAAGCGGGTTGGTGCTCCTTTAAGTGCGTGGAAGTGAACTACTTTGGGCCCTTTAATACCAAACGGGGGCTTCACAAGAAAAACGCTATGCTGTATCTTCAGCTGTCTGAAAACTAGAGCCGTTCATCTGGAAATGGCAGGTAACCTGTCGAGTGACTCATTCCTGCAACGTTTAATGCGATTCATTGATAGACGTGGCAAGCCTACCGACATCTATAGTGATAACGGTACGAACTTCGTTGGAGCACTAACGGAATTTCAGGATGGTATAAAGCGATAGAATTAGAGTAAATAACGGGCCGACTTCTGACCATGGATATACAGTGTCACTCTAATCCACCAGCAGCTGGCCACAGTGGTGGTGTGTGGGAGTGTATAATCGGGTCGGTACGACGTATCCTTTTATGTCTATGTAAGGAACAGTGGTTGACCGATGAGCAACTAAACACGCTCCTTATACAGACGGATAAGTTTCTAAATAACCGACCTATGGTCCCGCTATCATCAGACAGCAACGATTTGGAGCGGCTTACTCCAAACAGTTTGTTGCTCATGCGACGCTGTACTGCGATACCCGGTCGCGATGATATGGCTTCGCCATACCATACCAGTTGGAAACAAATCAATCAGCTTGCTGGTGCATTCTGGCGTCTTTGATAAAGGAGTATCTGCCGACGTTGCAGTTGAATACTAAGTGACTCAGAGCATCACAAGAATTGAAACGAAGAGACTTGGTCTCTGTGAAGATGTCCCTCGTGAGAAATGGCCTCCAGGCGTAGTGGATGGTTGTCCGGCGAGCCCAGATGGCTTAGTGAGAACCCTGAATGTTAGAACGGCGAATGGATTTGTTAAGAGAGATATTGGGAATGTTTGTTGTTTGTTTGAAGGACGCTTGTACTCCATCGAAGGCAGCACTTTTGGCGCGAATGGACTCGGAACATTCGTGTCGGCGGCTGATGGAGTACCTTAGAATGGAGTTGAGTATAGGTAGAGTGCAAGAATCGGGGCTTCCGCCGAGTCAACGTGGAGAATTTGGTGGGCGATGTGTGGTCCATTGGTTTGACATTTGGAATTCTCCATGTTTCCATCCAACGCCATTTAGTTGGTCCCTACCACTTGACTCATTTGACCTTGAGGTCACCCAGCCAATTTTTGGCCGACTTTATGCACATGACTATCTCACGTGGGAGCCTGCTTGCTCATTTGGTTCGTACTATTGTAGTCCAATTGGACCGTTTGTTGTGGACGAGTATCTACCGTGGCGGTTTGTATATTTGGCGAATTGATGTCTTACGTTAATAGTACCGTATAGAAACCCATCTCCGACTTTGTTTTGCCTTCCCGAAGGTTATGGTATTACGCGTCACTCGAAAAAACCGTTTAATTGTTACACCTTCGGGAAGTTTCTGTTAACAAGTCAAGATGCACATTGTTCAAAGACTTTAAGCCTTGATTTGGGAAAGGAATCAGAAAGCAGAACTCGGAGTACATTTTGCAACGGTTTACCAAGCGTCTTGATGGTCTCCGCGGGCTCCTTTACGAAAACATTCTCAAAGAACTAAACATATCCTCTCTCAAACGAAGAAGGTCAAGTAAGGACCTCGTCGAAGCATTCAGATCACGAAAAGGTTTCCCTGGTCTTGGACACTCAACCCCGTGGGGATGTGAGGATTGTCCTGGCTTAGAGAAAATGGACTGAAGAAGAGGGAGCAAACACAGTAAACAAAGTAGTTTTTCCTTTAAAGTAACCCAAAACTGAAACAGGCTGCAGAAAGTGTGAATCTCATCCACTGTAGCGAAGGAGTTTGGTATCTTCTGGACTATGTGTGGAATGTCTATGTTCCCAATCATTTCAGATAGCGCTGATAGCATTTTTCAAGGAAGATCTTCAATTGCGTCACACTGCTTTTAGTGTTATCCCTTTGCTGAGTTGAATTTTCGTATGCTTATTTAGTTTCTCTTTTTCTGCTTTCTGTCGCTCTGCTGGTGGAGGAAGCCATGAATTTATCTAGTGATTATTCAAGAAAAAAACCCATGAAACTGCGGATGTTAGACTGCTGTGTAGCAGAGAAGGGTTGTTCTTGGGTATTTTGTATGATTACATGTTGTCGTACGGTAAGTGTGCTGACCACTGTTGTAGACAACAGTTTACTCACTTGTCACCGCAACCCCTTGGGGTTGCTGGGTCACACTTCGGCATTTGCTTCTTTTCTTCTGTGTTAAAATGCGTTTACTCTGACGTGATATGTGGTCGACAATATTTTTTTCCAACGTTCCACTACCGGTTTCACCCTTTGTGGGCTCGTCATCCGTCAATCTTGTTGTCGACTGATGTGCATACAGAGCACTGGTTAACATCATTTCCACAGCTGTCTTTCACGATGATGTTGTGTTTCTGTTGCGAACACCAATTTTCTCCACTGATAGGCTGTGTTCTGAATCCACTGACATGTTAGGCCTTGATAAAAGTCCGAGCGATGTAGGTCGGAAGGGGGAGTTTCATGAAGGTCGGTGTGATCAGATGATGGCGCTGATCATTATCCTTTCAGGTCCGGAAAACTGAGTGACTCTACTTCTACTAGGTGACGCGGAAGTCAAGTATGGAGTACATGCGGCCGGTCGGTCTTGAACAACTCTGACTTTCACAATGAAATGACTGCCTAGTCAGACCTTTATTGGTACGGTTCGCATCAGTCAGCTCGGTCTTCGGGTTTGAAGTGATGTGTGGCCCAAACGTACAAAAATCAACATGGTATCAGTCCGATTTCGAAAGGCAGAATTATGATGCAACTGCTGTATCACCTATCGTGTTTTGTGCCTAGGGGTTTCCAGTGACTAGTACGACCAACTTCGGTTATCCTATCGCACTAGTTAGATAATCTTTATCAGTCACAGTTTGACCTACACTTAAACCAAATAATGATAAAACTTAACGAAATGCTAATTGGAGCTTTGGAGGGTACGTTCTGTAGTCGCAACAAACCCAATTGAAACTTGACAGAAGCTGGGTTACCAGGACAAGTTCATTCACTTTATTGTATGTTGCTGCCTTGCAGTGAATTCCAACGAACGGGGTCTTGTGCACTATATCCTCGTTATACGGCCACTCCTCATAACGCCACCATCGACTTTTGTTACTCACAACATTGTACAAACAGTTTTCCCACTGTGCTCCCCATTCATCACCATCATGCAAATCTGCCAGGCAGAACGTAGGATTCACTGCATGCTATTGTGGAGGCAGACGTGTTATGCGAATAACGTAGTAGGTTGTTGCTTTCGCAAATGGCTGTAAGGGCTTAGAGACTAGAGTTGTGACAATATTCCTGATTGACTGTTCAGCTGGACCCACTCAGCCGCTCGTTTGGCAATGCCCACTGAGCTGCATGGATTAATCACAGCCAATCAAATGGCGTACGCTGGTGGCGAGTCGGGTGGCACAATACTAGGAGCGTTTAACGACGTCGACAGAAAAGACACACACACTCGTCACAGCATGTGTACGCTATTGCGAAATGAAAACTCGAAAGGATTGACCTGGATGTTTCTTGTTTCGTATGAAAAACCTGATTTCCGAGAATGACAGGTTGACAAGATAAGGCACAAGTTAATACTGAGCCTGCGTGCTTACGTCAAGCGTCACAGCCAATGAACTGCTGGGTCAATCACCCGATGAAGTCATTTCAACATATCTACACTCCCTGTTCTCTAATAAAACAGTATTGAAAAGGATGGCCTAATGACCTGACTACTTTCATGTGAACTTACCAATATGTCCACTCCCATTGATGCGGGCTACTAAAAAAGGAGCAGCTAGAAGGTTGGGTGTACGCAGACCTTCCGTGACTTGTTTGCAACAAGATAGTGGATAAACGTTTGCAAAGACTCTTTAAGAATTTATGGGGCAATCCGCAAAGAACAAATTCAGGATTCCATCTACTGTTGCATGTATGTTTACTCACTTAGTAAATCAGCAAGCAAGCGATCACGTGACGAGAGAACTCCTTTACCCCTTTATATACGTCTTCCCTTATTGTTCTGGATGACTGTCACTAACTTGTGATGCGACTGGTTGACTGATCGATCTGATAGGAAATTTGGATATGTGATCCCTTTTTATCACTCGCGTCGCCTTTACCTCAACAGCCATAAAGATAGTCATCCGTCGAAGGCCCCGACAAGTTCACAGACATTTGTTCTCTTGTGCAAAATCCTACAGCCTACAGATAAGCTATGTGTAGTCCCCGAGTTCGTAACTCCTATGGTCCTAGTCTAGTTTTCATCAGGTTTTACGACGCAAAACACAGACCTCGTACGCACGAACTCATACATGCTGGAATAAGCCAAGCGTCACACCTACATCTAGCCTTTGGATATCCACCAACAGGACCTTTCAAAGTTCTGGCTCATTTGTCTCTTGACAAATATCTAGTATATAACTCAACGCTTGTGCTACTAACTTCCTAATTCGATCAGCTCGCATGCTGGTAATTCAATATTAATCCCTAAGTCCTAAGTCCTAATTCCCTAAGTTTCTTGGTTCTACACCGTCAGTCTATTATCCAGGCAGGTCAGTGAATTCACAGAACCGGTTGCCATTTGGGTGCCATGTTATTGTCTTTTGGGCATTTTGACTCGAATGCCTAACGGACCAATGGCTATCAACCTCGGCTTCGTATACCTGGTAGAACAATAACCTTTCTCCCTTCGATGCTGACGCCTTTTTCTTCTTGTTCCTCAGAGATCGCTTTTCCCTCGCTGTGGAGAGTGACCGAACAAAGCTAGGTCGGGTAGGCGTTTGTAAGCTGTGCACTGCGGCTTATAGGTTACAAACGGTTTCAATCGGAATACTTCTCTCGTACAATGGTTACTAACAGACTTCGGTGATACCAGACGCATCTGAGGTCGCCCAAGCTACACAGATGCCAGGATGAATGGAAGCACTGCAAACCTGCAATACTCCATTTCTCCCAAATTTAGTTGCATGATGAAACGGCACATTCGTTCGTGGAGCGCGCTGTTCACCTTCCTGCCAGAATTATTTCCGCTGTTCATGAAAGTGTATAGTACGGTATACTATAGTGTATTATGTTATATTATATTATATTGTATTGTATTGTATTATATTATATTATATTATGTTATTATATTATATTACAGTATGGTATAATATAGTATAGTATAGTATAGTATAGTATAGTATAGTATAGTATAGTATAGTATAGTATAGTATAGTATAGTATAGTATAGTATAGTATAGTATAGTATAGTATGGTGTAGTATAATATAGTGTACCACTAGCGGGCAAAACCAATGTCTCTTATGCGCTCTGCAAAATGTCACGCGATCAGTGCGTTTCAGCGTGACTGATACGTGATTCAGAAATTAGCACACATAAACGTGGAAGGGATGAACTTATTGCATGTGATTGTTTTTGCATGTATAACCAGAGCAATTACCTTAGGTCAAAATGAAATAGTTTTTGGGTTTTTAATTAAGATATAGATTTACTGACAACCGAAACAACGGGATGATTGTGGACGAAGCATTAGAGTCGTAGACTGGAAACCTCTCGCTGAGACAGTGTAAACAAAGAAAACATGTCCTACTGCCACTGAAATGAATGAAGATTCGAAGAACGAATATCACACTACTTTCGGATTCCGTTCCGTTAGTTTCGACGGATTTTACTTTACCAGTCATAATAAAATCAATACAGCGGAAAAGCTTGAGTAAACGATATATTCCTAATAGACGACGGGGTTTTCTTCAGTTTATTCCCATCGGTCGTGTCGCTCGTGTCTTTTTGGTGGACCTAATTTTTATCGTAATCCTTTTGGGATCGATGACCGAAGGAAACGGAAGCTGAACAACTGTCATCGGACACGCTTCTTTGCGCGTGATACTAGTTTACTCTCATCTTTCACTGTGTAGCCTTCTAGGTTTCCACAGGCTTTCTAATTCTGAGTTATTAACTGGGGTACCAAAAAAAGTGTTTCACTAAGTAAACCATGGCTTGAAAAAGCGTCGTTAGCCTGACCGTGTACGAAAACGACCACCGAGTAAAAAAGAACACTGATGTGCAAATGAAGTGATTGGCAGCTTTTCGACCAGCATTCCTGACAATGCATCCTGTGTGTCACTGAGCCCTTTGTCAGTTACAGAGCAGGTTCACACTTCCGGTATTAGATGGTAGATGGTAGATGATGGTAGATGATGTTGAACGAAAAACTGTAGGTGTTGGGTCTCTGTTTGTAACTGTTCTGATTGACAGTGAGTACGAAAATGTGAGGGAAACTGGCCTGTGTAGTTTAGATACTCATTCTATCTTTTGCGTGATTTTTGGGTATTTAGAAGTTCCTTTTGGAGCAACTGAATGTTCTTCTTCTTGGTTAACCCAGACAAGCCGTGCATGTCAAATTAATTTAGCATACCTTTCGTGGCTGAAAAGTAGACCATGAACGAGAGAAATTCAGCTGGAATTCGGATGATTCCCCCATGAAAAACAACTTGTTATGCAAGTGATTGTATTTGTCAAATTTGATGCAATTTGAGTCCAAGTAGAATATAAGGTTGAAGGAAACTCGAGGATTCCCCCAATCAATGAGCCCTAAAAAGAGTGGACTTGTTTGTGGACTGTCAAATAGTCTATTGAAAATTTTCATACTTCATCAACCGAAAATCTCTGATTCAAAAACGTAGTGCACAGCATCTAAAGAGACACAATTTCTTCTCCTTTATGGAGATCATACTCAACAGAAAAGCACAGAGCGGCTTTTTTCTTCAAGGATCTCCGCTCAAGGGAGGGCTTTTAATCCAAGTAAGTATCAGGGAAACGGAAAATGTCCCCTTTTTCATGAAGTTATTCTCTGTCAGGGGTGCCTCTTCCAGAAAGGAGCAAATTGTATGCATCAGTCGTTGCACTATAAGTCCTTTCGATCGAGATTTCATTCTTCAAATGAAGTCGGTTAGGAATTCAGCACTACTGTTATGCCGTGAGTAGCTGTTTACCTTATGGACACTTAGGCAGAGCCTTACCATTCATCCATTGTTTTACGCCTGGTGGTGATCTGCTAATGGCTGTCTGCTCGAGTTACAATTTTTTGTGTGGAAGGTCCGTGTGATCTGTGTTGGGCTTTCCCTTTTCGGGGAAGATTACTTATAGGCCGTAGCTAGTGAGCTTCGATAAGTTTGTCCGATTCACCATTACGTCATTACAGCTACTTCAGAGTACGAATTTCTCGAGACCCAAAAAGAATAGATCAGTGAACAAAGCTCCTGAATGACCGTCTCGTATTGGACTACTGTCGTGAACACCGAACAACCTAATGGGAAGGCGAAACACAGTAACTGTTTCAGTTGCAACCAGCAATCTGGTCAATCTCTTACCTCTGCTCAATTAATTGATGGGGAAACTATGCGTCATTTTCGAGCTGACCTACTCAATTAATTGGTGGGGAAACTATGCGTCATTTTCGAGCTGAGTGCAGACGAGTTTGTTCATGGTGAAAGTACCGGTGAACGTTTAGAGATCGCGAAAAAATTAGACTGTCCGAATTTCCAACCACCACGACTGGTCATGGTAAAGAAAAAAGCTCGGAAATCCAAAAACTAGCGATATATGGCAAAGCACCAACCGGTACAGGACTTTATTCTTTCGTAAAGTTTTAACCTCGGCAAGCAGCCATCCTCGACAATCAAAATGCCGAAGCGTTCAACCTCATATATATATATATATTTCTTCGGTATGAACTTACCAGTCTTTTATATGTGTAGTGGCAAGGGGCCATTTGATATCCCGAAGTGGATGACCAGTGAAAACGAGTGATGGACGCTGACGGTGATCTTTTCGGAACGAGCTTTCATCGATGGTGAACGACTGTTTAATATTGGGGCAGCTTGTTCTAATATCGTACAAAATTCGTAGTGAAAACGAGTGATGGACGCTAACGGTGATCTTTTCGGAACGAGCTTTCATGGATGGTGAATGACTGTTTAATATTGGGACAGCTTGTTCTAATATCGTACAAAATTCGTGTACTAAGTAATCGTTTCTTTTGACAGAAAGATTATAGATTTACGAAGTGAGTGCGCCCATCGAAGTTATGCCCGGCATTGATAACTGTAGCTTCGGTCAGGGACCTTTGACAGAAGAATCGATATACCTTCCTAATGAATTGTTTGTGCACTTTCGGAGCCTAGTTCACAAATCACGAGTTTGATTATCTCAACTTTTGCATGTTCTTGTCATCTACGGCGTTTGCGCTGAACGCCTTACTAAACGGGGCTCTAGGAGCCAAGACGCTGTGAAAAAAGCGAAGAAAAGATGGAAATATTTTTGTAATTGCCCCAAAGTCTCACATTTACTCCGAAATTCCAAGTAAAGGCCGCCTCGGACAACTGGCACAAAGAAATCAGGTGACCTTTTCTCACCGACCCTCATCTCATCCCAGTTGAGGACTTATTTGCATTCTAGAGCTTACTGGCAGAACTCATTTAAAACGAATTTAGGGGTAACTAAATTTTCCCATATTTTTCAAACGTAATGCATAGGATTCATGCGGTCACTTGGACTTTTGAATTTCTATTCGCCAATCCATACTGTGCGAAACCAATAGTTCGTTCATTCATTCACTTGGCTTCCATTCACGTTTGGCAAAGGCCCTCAACCTCTTTCGGACGGAAGTTAGTCTAACACTGCTTCGCAGGCGGAACCATTTCTAACAGTAAAGCTCTTCTACAAAAATCAACATTTTACCTGATCCTGTGAATCTCTAAAGTTTCGGCTTCAAGGGTTAGAAAAAGTCGTTCCGCAAATCCCCACATACATTATCTCACGTTGTCCTAGGTAAGCGTCAGCGTTACATTAGGAACTCTCACTTCTGCACAGCTATCCCGTCTATGGCAACCGTTCTCGACCACACCCGTCGATACTTGCCTCAGAAAATACTACCAGTAGAGTGGCATCCACGTCAAATAACTAAAACAGACGTTTACATGCCTTTAAGTCTATCCATGGACACGATGACTTCACTTTGGAGATTAAAAATAATGACGGAACCTAATTGGAGGTCAGCTTGATGGAGCTGAATAATTACGGAATGGGAATCAAACTCCCCAAAAGAAGAACTAAACTGGCGGTAGCAGTGAGCACTTGATTTGATGAGATTCACTGTGGGAGTGTTCGGTTTCAAAACAGAAGGCACAGTGACTTCTTTGTCAAAGAGTACATACAAAGAACTGAACAGAAAGGTTCAGACTATAGGGGCCCGGTGAGTGTTACGATGAAAACCCCAAAAGCACTCATTAGAACATTCAGTCTACTCGGAAGTTCACCGATCTAGTTCATATTCTTTTCCCGAATAGCATTCAGCAAAACAAATGACTGTGTATTAACTAGTAGTCATTGCCGGTGCAATCGCTGTGTTCCTGCGATGAATTTGTACCTCATATTACGCATCTTGCGGTAAATCAACCGATGGTCATTTCATATTGATGGGTCTGATTTCATCAATCCGCCAAGGCTGCTGTTGAACCACTCAGTGACTTGTGTTTGCCTATCACTTTGGATTCCTTACGTATCTTTTACGGGTGTTGCATGCCGCTGAGTGTACATCCTTGCCATTGACTTTCACAGTTGACCCTGTATGAAGGACGCCCTGTGCCTACGATTCTTGACTGTGCTCACTGCGCTTACTGCACCTTGAAGAGCACTCAGCGTTGTTTGTCTTTTCTTCGGCTGCTTGTCTTTACACGCGTGTTTTTATGCCAAACATTCTTACAGTTGTTGGAAATCACCTTGATACCACCCCTTCGAATGCAACGTTTCCCTCGTTTTATCCAATATCCTCCTCTACACCCTTGCACATCTATCGCTCAGGTTTACTTTTTGTTTTTGTGATCATGCTCTTCGAAAACGAAGGATACAACTTGTAGTAGTTGAACAGCTTGTGTGTGTGTGTGTCTGTTTACTCATCTCAGTTGAAGTCTGCCAGCTGTTCCACACCAACCGTCAATAGATGACCTTGTCTACTATGCACTATCTGCTTTCGCGTTGTTCTGCTCATATGATGCACTTGTCACTTGTTCATACACATGGGTCAAACTTGATTCTTTCTCGCTCCCCCTGAGGTGGCTGATAGTTTGGATCGTCAGCAGCATACTAGTAACCCAAGCGGTCCTCCGTCGCAGCGGCACATACAATAGTTCATTTTTGACTGATTAAGATACGTCTAGACACTTAATCTAGTCAACCCTAGTCTTTTTGACAAAATACGGAGCAAAGATATAAGGAGTGAACTCATTGGTTTCTAAAGTAATCAAGCAGATTTCTATGGTTCATGAATACTTCTGAACGTTCGATAGCCGAACTATTTGTATTCCTTCTGAAAACCAGGTGATACCAACCAATCTTGCGGGTACTACTCGGAATCCTGTCCCTCAAAACAAGATAAATTCCTGTTTTAGCTAAAAGTTTTGATCGCTTCCACCCATAAATTACGCTTTATGAGGTGACAGACCAGACCAAATGAACTGTAGTTTTTGTTGCTACTAGGGGTCCCACTAAGTTTTTTTTATATCGCAATAAACACAAATTAACAAAATAATCAGATGTGAACCAGGGGTCTAGTTGAAATGCCTTTGAGTCTCTGGTGTCTGGTATCCTGGTGAGACCTTAAAAAACAGTAATGAGTTAGCCAGCGTTCGCAGTTATCGAGTTTATTTTCCCCGAGTTGTATGATTAGCAATCTAAAACGATCTTATTATTTTCTGCCTGTGGAACACGGTGACATCACCATATAAACCTGCTGCGGATAGGTCGGCTGGATATCGTGGTAGGTGACAGAGGATTTCTTTGCAAAGCCGACACGGTCGCAGGCCTTGATCTCAATAATGTGGTTGGCGGCATCCTAATGCTATATACATGTATCGCGATATCTCGAATATCGTAGCAACTGGAACATGAGGCGGCCTGGTGCAGCACATTCAGTTGCCTGAAATCATCACAAACGAGAGATTCAGCTGGGTTCCAGGTGAGTCTCTCGCAAAAACCAATTTGATTTGCAGGTGAGTGTATTTCTCGAAAATACGGAAGTGTTTGTTTCGTTCGCTGCTTACAGCAATCAGCGAATGCGTGTTGGAACAAGTGGTTGCACCCACAAATGATGACAAGGCGAGTGTAACGGGTTGAAACACCTTTGCGTCGTGGCATCTGAGAATGATGAAAATTTTCCCATCTCAAACCAGCTGCTCCAGAGTTGTAATTTGAAGAAATTTGCCGCCATCTTGACAAACCATCCACGAGTGAGTTTAGAAGCCATGGTAGAGTGAGGATCTTGTAAATTTGCTGCATGATACCCGTGTCTAGCAGTTCCTCAAGATAAAAAAGATTGTTCCAAGTCTGTAGGCTTTTTGTATTATGTCCCAACAGTTTTTGGACAAAACTATTCTGTAATCATTTTGTGGTAAGAAAATCAGATGAAAAAATGCCTTCATACCGTTTTGTGACGCAAAACCAATCACCTCGGTCAAGCATGAACACGTTTGCCTGCTCAGACGTGGAACTTTCTGTGTATCCGGGATGCGCTGGTGGAGTATGGCAGTGCGTTCGCCTCGCACGTCGGGTGTTCGGAGTTCAAGCCCCGGCATGGCCATTGCATAAGCACGGCTGATGAGCTCTCACAAGAACGAACTTGAGGCAAGTGCTTTCCTGGTTTGGACTCATCCGAATAATTGCACCGAGACAGGAGTACAACTGATTAAACGAGAGTGATGTGAACATGAATTGGAAAGGAATGAAGTGGGAAATTCGTTTAAAACATACTGGAGCTGTCTTGCATATGTTGGGGTTGTTCTTGACTCCCAAACGGTCTGTAGAGCTACATAGCACGGCTGATGAGCTCTCACAAGAACGAACTTGAGGCAAGTGCTTTCCTGGTTTGGACTCATCCGAATAATTGCACCGAGACAGGAGTACAACTGATTAAACGAGAGTGATGTGAACATGAATTGGAAAGGAATGAAGTGGGAAATTCGTTTAAAACATACTGGAGCTGTCTTGCATATGTTGGGGTTGTTCTTGACTCCCAAACGGTCTGTAGAGCTACATAGGCCAAAAGTTACTGACGCCGTCATTGAAAGTATGATATCAGACGATAATCACTGTGCCAAATGAATTGTGTTACATTCCGGACAGTGATTGAACGGTGGTGGTGCGAGCTCGAACTTGGAAGGAGCCTCACAGGATTACTTTGGTTTTTTCTTTGGCAAGTTCGGTTACGTTTTTCCGCATTGTAGACACTACCTAAGAGTTTACCCATAGTTACCTCAAGAAGATGACTAACTATGGATAGATAAATACCTTAATTTAATTCCACAGAATGAATTTGTCGAAAAAACTGCACACATTTTCCGTTAATGCATCCCAAAATATCTCTTAGATTTCCGCCTTTTTTGAAAGCCTGTTCTATTGGCCCATTCATATTTATCACTTTTGAGAACATCCAAAGATATACTGAAGTGGACTTTTTGCCCGTGGTGCGTTTGTTTGAACCCAGTTCCCGCAAACTCAACTGAAGCTGACAACCGGGTAGCAGCAATTATAACGTTTACAGGGCAAAACTACTTTCCGGTTCTTCTACTGGTCACTTGCTGCGAGGGCTGTTAATTCAATTGGCCTGCCGTCCAGCCGTTGACCGCGAACTTCAAAAACAGGATCCAAATTAGACGATTTACTGGTGATTTGCCTCCGTTTTAAATCTACAGATGCGAAGTTTGAATCTCGAGTCAGCAAACCTCAGGAAAAAATTTCTCTTAGTTCTGGCCTGTAAACAAGAGCACTTACGCAAGCATAGATGTCTTGTCCGGTTGAACCGACGGTCACGAACAAGTCTTAATACGGACAACAACTGAGGACAAAATAGACCGTATCGAAGCGCGATTAGTGGACACTCAGTGTCCACAATCTGTGTTGAAATTGCAAGGATGTACGACACATTAGTAATGTGAAGTCATCCACCTACATAAACACAATTCCGAGTGAATATCGGGGGAGATTGGGCAAGAAAATCCCGAGACTAAGTGTCCTATAAATGGAGGATTCTCGGACTTGTTCGGTTTAGTGGTGTGTCTGTGTTTTATGAGGAATTTAGCAGTGAAACCACAGAGCACTAGAAGATGTCTCTAAAGGCGGAGTGTATTTAAATGAGGGAATTAACTACCTAACCAACTTGGCTCCGCATCCTCTGGTGTAGAATATGAACTGCGGGTGATTGGACTGCAGAAAGCCCGAGACCGGAGGAATTCACTCTCTTCTGTGAGGAAACATCCAAAAATAAGTTCTTTCGAAAGGAAGATCATCGTTCACTCAAATATTTACACATTGATTGTTGAAGCAAAATTCAGTGTGTAACGTACGGTTTGAAGGACTTGGCGGGTCAAAATATTCTGAGTAGCATCTAATTTTATCTGTCACACCCATCCACAAGCCAGGTATTTATTCCCCTATCAGTCGAAACTCATCGAGGCTGCTTCCAATAAAACCCACAAGCATTCCACTGCCCTCTGGAGTTATTTTTCCGGGGTTTTGTCCTTCTACCTATGCTATGGACTGATGCAAACTCTACCGTGGCGTAAAATCTGAACCCGGTTTAATGGATAAACTTTGGATACTGTGGTGTGCTTGACAAACCAGTATGGGAGATATTAGTAATGCTAGTTGTCTGACAAACCAGGTTTTTATTAGTATCCGTTGTTGTAAACTCCGCATTATTTGCGGAAATGTTTATGTACTCAAGCGTGTGATATGCCGCAAATCAAGGGTCAAGCAAAAAGTGTGACTTTTGAGGACCTGTGTTATAATGATTTGTATTCTTTCAGTAGCGCTGTAAGTAGTATGTGTGCATTTAAAATTTTACCGCAACCACGGCATTTTGCAACCATACAGTTGAACGACTAGTTTACGATGTTCTGTATCAGAGAAAGCAGTTGTCGACCTGACCAGGATAGCGAAGAACAAATGGATGGACGCCGGACCCATTTGGTTGATGAATGTGGTGACCGTCAATGAAACCGAACCATAGCAAAAACTATATGGATTATCATTATACCGGATTGAGGCTTTGTAAAGATCAAACAGGCCAAGCTCAAAAGCCACTTGGTCGATTTAGAACACAGGGTAGTAAACCAACCAATGGAACTTCCCGACCAAACAACCAATCGTGATCGAACGTTAGCCCCGGCGAGCAGCACGTACATTGGCGCGCACGCAACACTTGTCAACGCAGAAACACCGACTCATCGCTATGCTCCATTATCCTTCCAAACAAAACAAATGGTGATGTCACCTTGATTGGTGATGAAGCAATCAAAATGTCCAACTCGGGGAATAAACCGACGATCGGTTCAATAACCCGTTCACTTGCTAGGTGAGGGGAATCGATCAGAAGTGGCTTTTTCTAGGAAGTGGATCCAGGAGAATCAAGGAAGTTTCAACGCGCCAACCCTTTTCTTTTTGTAATCGCCTCAAGGAGAAGGAATAATTAGTTCAGCTATGATATCCTTGCAGTGCCCAGCTGCCAGTCCATCAAAATGAAAGTGGTAAAGCGTAACACAACACTGACCATTCGATTCTCATGCAAAAATAGGGTGATCAGCAAAATACCAGGGATGAACATCCAAAGGTTTGGATTCTGCCAGAAAGACCATACGGCTACCTCCTCGAGCTCTAAAGGAGAGGTGATTTTTATATAACTGTTTGAAAGACTTGGCCATGAGCAAATGGAGTTTACTCCATCCTCAGTTGATCAGAAAGCGTTGAACAAATGCTATGGTTATAAGCATACACAAGTGTCCTGTAATCTCCAAAGTAATGTGTGCGGTTTGTTGCACTGACCATTCCTGGAGGAGACATTTCGAAGTGAGTCTCCGATTCCTTCGTCGACTCAGCATACTGAAACACCTTCCGCACGGCATACACAAGTGTCCTGGAATCGCCAAACTAATGTGTGGGGTTTGTTGCACTGACCATTTCCGGAGGAGACATTTCGGAGTGAGTCTCCGATTGAGCGATCTCTTCACTTTCCTTCGTCTACTCAGCATACTGAAACACCTTCCGCATTCCACGTTCATCCCACGTGGCATTTACAGATATTAGCAAACCAAACCACAGCGTCACATTCACCCTTCCTTATTCCAGCTGCTATGGTGGTATATTGGAACGAACGGCAAATGAATGGTTGTCACCGTTTCTTCAAACCTCTTATTTACAATGTAACGAAGCAAATTTGGATAGATAGCAGTTTGGGCAAGGGACAGCAAAGGACCTGGTACTATGGGAACAATGGAGGTAGAGGAGATTCTGAACCATAGGAAATATGGATGAAAATCAGACCCACGTAGAAATGCACGCATTCCAACTGTATCTCCTATGTACAAGAAGGTAGTTTGGTGAGTAGGACCAGAATGAGGAGGGGTTAATTTCATCACAGCAAGAAGGTACATTTTGCGCCAAAACAAGTCAGTGTTGGAAGACTGTATGTGTGTGTGTGTGTGTCTGTGTTTGTGCATCTGGTTGGATAAATGCCCTTCTGGCACATGTGGATAAAAACCGAATCAACCAACTCCGGAAGTATTAGCAAAATACCTTATCGCAATCAGGTCACATAACGTTCAAACGATTCCAAATATTCCAAAGCTGCTGCGTAGCAGAAAGCATATTCCGACGCAGTCTGGACTAAACCGACACGTTGCCAGCGTAGAAGTTTCACGGTTTGGAACATGTCCACTACACCCTCGTATCGCATCCGTTCAAGAGCAACTGCAATTGCCAAAAACACTCCAGTACGGCCAGCTCCAAGACTAGAGGGGGGGAGTGTAAGAGCGAAAGCAGTGGGTCACGACAAAGTACAAGTCAGCTAACAATCACTAGGGGGGCATAATGCTTAACAAAGGCTATCTGTGACCGATAACTCGTAGTACGAACTTTTCTTCACTAACCTAGCAAAAGGCACTACTACACTGGCTGGTAAAGTAGAGTTGACTTTCCAAAAAGGCTACCAACGAACAGAACATGACCCATGAAACGAATGGCAAACGAATATTGATGTCTCGCTAGATTGAGGCCCATTCTTGGGACAAACAGGGGAAAACTTTGGGTTCTTTTGTTTGGTGCTTTTCTTCTGCTTTGCAGTAGCATTAGTCATTCAGGCAAAATTTTCGACAGTAATGGGGTCTCCTCAACTTGCTTCGACTAGAACGCAAATGTAATCCGGATCGAAGTTAAAAGATAGGTGCTGATTTCCCATATGAAACAAATGGTCAAGTTTTATTCAAGCCCGGGCCACTGAGGAGTGGTCAGAATGTGTATCTTAGTAACCGTTGTCTTTACCATTTTCTCTGTGGACTTCGAGTGATGGTTCATCTGACTGAGCGCTAAATGCTTGTTTCTAGCCGTGTTTTCTACCGGTTCCCTCTATAAATGTTTCTCACTGTTCTAGTTAGTGTTGCAATTAAATGTTCTTGGACAGAAACGTACGGCCTGGACGGAAATCGTTTCAGAATGACCCGGACAGAAGCCCAGCAATCTAGTTATATGGCCCCGAGCGAGGGGACCATTGTCGTCTTCGGCCGCACGTGACGCGCGGTGTCACCTGTAGATGGTGCGCACTTTACGCACACTGAACTGCGACGGTGCGTCAAATGGCGCGCTATTTGAATCCGATGCTACGAGACACGATTTGCGTCAACTAAATATTTATGGTCCAAAGTCTCCGCTACCTGGTAGGTTTGTTTACTTTCATCAGTAACTGTTTACTAATAATAATCGTTTAGCTGTAACACCCTTTCGGTTCCTAGCTACCATGCCACCTGGAGGAAGCACGAGGGCAGGGACACTGCCAGGTTGTCTAAGCCTAGGCAGAAGTTGGGATACAGAGGTCGGGTTCGAACCACGGACCACGCCGCACCTAGTAATCCGTCATCGGTTTCTCCCGTACATCATTTTGCTTGTTCCTTAGTTTTGGATTAATGTGACGACCTAGGAGCACGTCGCCTGTTGGGTGACAGCTGCATTGTTACCTTCCAGATCCTTACAATTTGACACTGCTAGTCGTGCAGTGCTTTAGGTGCTTCACACTATCGGACATTTTACAGAACTAGACCCGTCGTCCGCAGTGTCCAATCAGGTGTTTGTGACATTTTGTCTTGGTGGTATCACAACCACCCCTTTTTGTCGAGTTCGCCTGCACAATGCCGATGGTATGACAGAACATCTCACCCACTTCACCTCTCACTTTGGACCTACGCAATTCTGAGCTTGAGATGGCTCAGTGGTTTGGGCATGGACTTAATGATCTGTGGATCCGTGGTTCGAACCAAGTATCTGCACACTGACTGGTCCAGTCTAGGTTTGGGCAAACCACCACTATATTAGCCCTTCTGCTCTTTTCGGGTGGCACAGCATCTAGGCTTCGAACGGCTATTACAACTGAACGACTGACCGATTGATTGATTGATGACAATGGTCAAATTCAGCAAAAGCTGCCTCCTCCACTGTCGTTAGTACACGAGGTTTGCTGTGTAGCGCATATCGCTCGTTTGCACTGCTTAAGGTGACAGAATTTGATGACTACCATGTGGGCCACACATGGTTGGATCACGGACTCATTTCAAATGGAAAACGCTCCTCCTCACCCTCCGATAGAACATACTAAGGTACCTACCCATGACTATATTCCTTGTTGTCGGGGACCGAAGGCGTCACGCGTGATTCACATCATGCATCTGTTCCAATAGGAAACACTGGTGGATATGATAATTTGATTTGCCGCGCAGGTGTGCACGTGAAATTAAGCACCCTATACCGAACCAATCATAACTGACCGGACAGATGACACATCGGTATCAGTCACATTTCTGCGGGCTAGCTTGTAGCCTTGGATTTGAGGAGGTTGTCACGGAGGCAGGGCATAGTTTGTTTTATCTGAGTTGTGCTAGTTTTTATATCCTTTCACGACATTGTAAAGAGGAAAAGTTTGAGGTTGCTATACGAATAAGGAGTGTAAGGGGCATTTGACGAATGTACGCCATAGCCAACTGTGAATTGAGTTCGCATTTTTGGATAAATGTTGTAGTAGGGACTTAGTGACTAACAAGACGGTTGAACTTATCCGTGACCTGAGCAACTACTAGTACCTTGTTAAAATGTATTGTGGAGCTCTTTTCGTGGGATGTATATAGTGTGCAGATAATGTGTGGCTAACCAAGTGTGCAAACTCACTTGCAGTGCACGGTTATTGGTCCGTCCATGCCAAAATGCTCTTTCGTTTTGTGCACTTGAATAACCGTTTCTAACACCGCCTCACAAAGCGATCCATAACGTTGCCGAAAATTGGCCAATAGTAGACGGTTTTTCGCACGTCCTGCACCAACTCCCTCGGGGGTAGATGCTGTTACTGGTAGTGGCAATGCTGCGTCCACACTGGAACCCGGCGGAGAACTCGCTGCGCCCAAGCTGTCCACTCCGTCAGACAAGGTGTCATGCAGTCGGTGGGGTGACTGTAGATCTAGTTCAAAATCGATCATTGCGTCAGTGGTTGGTGTGGCGTCAAACTGTCGAACAGTTCTACTCGTTCCGTCCCGCGTATCAGTCAGCCGGAGTTCACGCATAACATAGGCTGTCATTGTATAGGTGGCAATCGGATCAACCACCAGATATCCATGTCGTACGGACTGGACGGTTGGCCAGTAGGTTGGCTAAAATTTAAAGAAACTGGGTCAGCTAATTCACTGTAAACGAATTGCAAAACATGTTTATTTTCTACGTATGTGAACTGAAAGTATCAAGGAATTAAGGAAACTGCGCCAATCTCCATAAGTACAGATTGTTTCCAGCAATCTTTTGGACCACCTTGAGTTACGCGCAAAACCCCAAAAGCCAAAGCGTTCAAATGGAGGTTTATCTACAAATGCGGTACTATAAATACAATAATACAATAATAAAACTATAGAAACCTCAAATCGTGGGACTACACCGGCCTCTATACACCGGTTTAAGAACTGCCAATTCCTAACGGATCCCAAAGTCCACACCGATTCAAAGCCACGTGTTTACAAGATAGCGTGTTGAATTAAACATCACGTCCGATGACAAGGTCAAGGAACGGTTTATGTTCAGGTCAAAAACAAGAAAGGTGGTATAAGCGCAAAACCAAAATAACAAAAATGGGGAATCGCGTTGTACAACACAAAAAATGGAAGAAAGGGATCAACATTAAGAAGGAAAGCAGATTTAAAATGATGTCACGTCATACAAATATAGTTGCTCGTTCTTGAGAGATAAGCTAAAAGGACTGACTTGGGAACGATGTCTCCACAGAGGACCCCAGAATGCACAGAAAGCTCTGACAGGTGACACGAAGGAGTCTAGCATGCAGGAAACAACCGACGTGTTCCAGTGACATTTCTAGGGCTGTTGATGGAAAAGATTTGCCGTCGATTCGTCAGAGAAGTCGTCATTGCAGAGGCAGTCAGCACGTGACCACGCGGAGTGAACGTGGTCGAACAAAGAATGGATCCTTATCCCGCTAACATGCGAGTTAATTAAACTTCAAGTAAAATGTTTTCAGTGGAATAGTATTATCTTCAACTAGCAGACAGTTTGTTACCGGTTTGATTCATCCTGGTGATTTGAGAAGCTTCCAACAAGGAAGAAACAGTCGTACAAAACCTCTTGGCTTTCAGCTTGATTGACCTCAGTTGTGGAGTGAAATCTCGACTGAACCTTCAAGGTCTTCACGTGCTAACATTGATTCAACAGATAGTCAACATGAAACTGGTATTTCTGGGAGAAATCCTTAAGCAGAGCTCGGTACGGAACTGACTGCCTTTTGGATTCACTGAGGTAAGTCAGCTATATGCCCTTCGCGCTTTTAAATCAACCGAGAATGACTTAAATGTATATATCACAAGTTTTGCTGTCACCTGGAAACACCGTTGACAGCAACTTAACATTGTCATGTTGTGTGTAGTGTGTTCTGATTAGATAATCAGTTAAAAATACTTTGTGAGTGACACTCAAATCTCAAACTCACCAAATCCATTGACCGTGGGTCATTATAACATGGTAGGCTTTCCAGGCGTACAATCAAACATGAGCCGGTCTCCCAAATCATCCGCCAAAAGTCCTCGAGGGTGGATGTAAGCGGCGCTTGTGTGGCTATGTATACAGCACGAGACCGGTAGCCGTCAATGTAACTAGCATTGATGTAATCCGAACCGTCCACTCCACGCACGGCTCTGAGTGCAACTCTATTGGCGTCATGGGGCACGAAATCTGGGTGTCGGTTTTTCGTCAAGTTCACCTGTTTCATGAGCAACAAAAAGTGGGGGAGATTTCATATAAGCATGAGTTTTGAAAAATAAAAAAACTTTTGGGATGAGCATAGAGGGATACCAACGATTTCTGATCCCCTTACCGATATATGCATATATGAAGAGTTAAGGATTGTTGAGTTGAAAATTCCTGCATGAGTAATAATCACATACAGTCCAGGCCAAATCAGTGTGTTGATGCTGAACTGGATAGTGGCTAATCTTGCATGCATCCTGTCCAACGCCATTCAAGGACCATTTTGTTACTGAAGGGCGGACATACAGTTTGTACGGTCATTTGTGTCAGTCATGGAATTTTCTGGACAACCTTTCAGTGTGAGCAATTACTGGAGCGAAGAATATTCAGCTGAGACTATTCTTCTATGCTTCCGGATCATTTTGAATGATTGAAGCACAGTTGTCCCAGGGAAGCGACTGACACCGATTTTCATGTCGTCTTCCACGTCGTTTGCTTCAACACGATGAGATGGTAAAAATCGCTAAGCAACAGGGTTTGTGCCTTTAACATCAGTTTTAGATAAGGCGAGTTCAATTCAGTGTTGTTTTTTTCAACCCAGAAAGCGAGATAATGTATTCAATTCAGTCTTGTTTTTTTTCAACCCAGAAAGCGAGATAATGTGTCTTACCCTTAGTTTGGCTGCACTGGTTTTGAAATTCGACGATCCGAGTGCGGGCATCCGCGGAATACTGGAGCACCCGGTAGCCCTATCCTCATCGTGCATCGAAATTGGATCGATCGGAGATAGGAGGCCAACACTAGTTGGTACTGAGGAGCTTCCTGTGGTAAGCTGTGACTGAGCGACCAACTGGGAGAATTCCAATTCCAATCCTGTTGAGTCCTCCCTGCTGCCTTCCGAATTTGCTGGACTCAAACCACTGTTAGGTTTTGTCAGACGTGACCAATGCGCTTCAAGCTGTCGGACGGGCAGTTCAGTGTTCCCGCTAGCCGCGGCTTCCACCAAAGCCTCATAAACAAATGCGTATTGATCCTCAGTTTGAACCATGAAGTTCCGCTGGGCCCTCAGTCGACTTACCGTACTGAAGACATCAACAGCCTTCTCGTGCCGCATTTGTTCAAGAAGGATATCTAGTAGAATAAATGCACCTAAAGGAAGATGAAATCGCCAGTGAGAAAGGTGACACTAACAGGGAACAATCGGATTCGATGGTTGTGGAGTATGAAGAGACACTTACCGGTGCGACCTACACCAGCTGAACAGTGAACGACGATTGGACCGGAATCTGGCGGACATTCAGCCCGAACGCGTCGTAGGAACATCAGCAGCGGAGCTGGATGGTTGGGGACGCCATGGTCTGGCCAAGCAGTGAATTGAAGTTGGCGAACTTCACGAGTTTCCGTGGTACTTCAAATGGAAACGAAAGGTCTTCCGTAATTGGTTAACAAAATACTGACAAACAATGAGACTGAGTTTTTTCACTATAATAATGTCGCGCACTGCATATAATCTTTCGTCACGAGAGCAGTTGCAGAGAATCCTGAAAGCCAGAGGGCTATCCGTAGTCGGAAAACCTTCTAGAAAACCGTATCAAGCACATGGGTTCGGGTAAGCAAACCACACAAATGGACAGATCAGTTAAGTAGCGATTTTTACAGACTAACTGCACGGATGAGCTACATTATTCAAAAACCTTTCGAATGCCGACACAGCTTCAGCTGTAAACCGCTGAGCTACTGATTGTCAACTTCCAACCCAGAGCCTGACCTGCACCAAGCGTAGGTCACCTAAACACAGGTGTACACTACAGCACCAGTACACCACAGTCAAGCAAGCAACACAACAGTGACAGTGATGAGGGTATCCGCTAGCTGATCGAGAGGGCAATATGATTGGCTGATGGTCCAATCCAATAGGCGTGCCGCACACTCAAATGTGAAAATCGAACTCAAAAACCCCAAAGCTAGATGTAATGTTGTGTGTAGTAAATTCACGGAAATTTCATTTCTTTGGGAGAGGAAAACATGGCACAAATAGAAAGCGTTTTTAAAGCGTTTTTTAAATAGCTTTTTCAAGCATGCATAATCCTGATGCGAGCTTGTTAGTTGCACTTTAAATTCTAACCACATACTTTGTATATGATAAAATACCGGGGGGCGGTCCGCTTAGAACCACGATTATTGGTGGTAAGAAAGATAAGGTCATGTCACAACAATCTGACCGTTTTCCAGTGGTCCATTAAGCAAATCACGTCTTCTGAAAGGTATTCCCTATCTATTATACAAGCTCATTATAAAAGATTCAACCGTTTCATGCGAAAGATAATCATTCCATTGCGAACGATGCTCCGCTGTACGTAATACATTCCTAACCAAATCCGATTGATAGATACGCCTACAATACCATCCCAGATGGTCGCGTTCTTTGAGAGTTCGTATTAGCTTTTCCCGTCCGTGAAGGCCTAGTGTGCGAAGTCCCCATACAGGGTCCATCCAGACTGGTGTTATGGCCCAGGGCAACCTTGTACGTAGAGTGGTCTCTGAACAGACTAATCACAAATAGTGAATCAATCCAATGTGCTAAATTTATGTTCCATTTCCATTTCTTTCTTGAAGAATTTGCATTAACTAACCGAGTACTAGTGTCGTTTCCCGTCGGTGGGTCGAAATCCATAGTAATTCTTTTGAAATGGAGGTACCACAGAGTAAAGGCTTTTTGGCCTCTACATATAGACGGCCGACTTTGATGGGAGCCGATGGGTCACACACAAAACAATGGATACTGGAAAAAGTCGCTGTCGGCTCCCCAGGGGCGTGGATTCTTTTTGTGAGGATCTCTTTTTAAAATTTCTAGTTTGCAAATTCACACAGATGCTGATAAATCACGCCGGCTTACCCAGTTTTGTGTAAAATAAATGTCCGGATTGTGTAGTAGGCTAGTTCTATCGTGTCCAACAGTCCTACAGTAATATCGCCGTATTGTGCCTCTCCCATGAGTTCCTGACTGTTTGCTGCCCACTGGTTAGTTCCTCCCATTGCTCTGCCGAAGTCGTCCATGGCGAGTGCTTGTGACAAGTCATTGGCGAATATCAGACTGCTATCTCCGCTAGTCCGGCCGGCTGTGGAGAACGGGTTTGCACGATAGGGCGGAAGTGAGGCAGGTTTGATGGCTGCCAAGTCTGTGGCTCCAAACGTCGGATCATAGTGTTTAGTTTTGCCAAATCTTGTTGGGCTGGTAATTACTTGTGCGGAGCTTGGCAGAGTGGAACCACTTCCTGGCCAGTATTGTTCACATTTAACTCTGGCTCGTTCCTCCAAGCGGGTCATGGACACAATCATTGCGGAACGTTGTTCCCATACCATTCGCCAGAAGTCACTGACGGTTTGAGGTAAAGGACCCTGAAGATAGGGAGAAAAGTGTTTCGGTAAAGCAGAGAAAAACCGGAAATGATGGAGGAAGATGACAGCTGATGTAAAGGATAGCTGTTCGCAGCAAGCTGAGCTGAGCTCAATAAGTCCACCATTTTGGGAGTGGTCACCGGTGACTCTCTAGAATAAATAGGACAGGACAGACCATGGACGCATGGTTGCTTACAACCAGCAAAAAGTGGTTATCATTGAGTGCCACTCTGGAAAACAATGGTGAATCCCAAATTACACGATGTTTGCCAAATATACTCATTTTCACGGGAGCCTCATTTAAATCCCAGAGAAATTTCTCATTTATAATGAGCACCTGTTGAGACCCGAAAAGTGCGAAATGTGACGTGGGCTATCGAAGAACATTCAACAACCTTATACGTAGTTTCCTTTATGAAAATGTACCGCCATATCTCGAATATCGTACCAAATCAAACATGTTCTGGACTTTGTACAGCACATTGGGTGGAACAGTGTCATAAAGGAGAGGTTCAGCCGGAATTGAGGTGAGTTCCCCGTGAAAACCAAAGTAATGTACAAACGAATAAATTCGGCAAATATTAAAACTTCTACACATGTTCTCATTGGAGATGCAATTTATCGTCTACTTGAATCTAAGCCATTTCTAGAGATAAAGCTAAGGGACATTTGATTGCAGATATCACCGTAAAATTATTCCAATGTCTTAACTGTCATTCTGGGTTGCCACAGAATTCATTTACACTCCATGTGGGCCTAGAAAATTTCCGGGACTCATGAATTTTATTATACCAAGTTTTTATGAAGATATGTTTCGAAAGCCAAGCAGAACCGTCTGTTTACTTGTTCCAGTCCGGAACTTTTCTGAGTGTAGTGTTGCCATCCCTACAGGTCAGTGAAAGACTTCACTTAGCGAAATACACTCATTTGAAAACAAATTTGGTTTTTTGTGAGAGACTCACCTGAAACCCAGCTGAACCTCTCGTTTGTGATGTTTCCAGGGGACTGAATGTGCTACACCAGCACCAGGCCGCCTCATGCTCCAGTTGCTACGATATTCGAGATATCGCGATTAACGTATATACGTAAGACACTACTCATAAGGTTGCTGAAAATCATTCGACAGCCCGCGACCGGTTTCGCCGTTTTTGGGGCTCTTTGTGGGTCTCTCGTAAAGACCGAATTTGTTTGCAAATGAGTGTTACTTTCGTGCAAATTGTTTCAAGTAGAGCAAAAGTTTGACGGAAACTCGGAGACTGCGCCTACCTGATGAGCCCCAAAAAGAGCGAAACCGGTCGTGGGCTGTCAAAGAATTTTCAGCAACCTTAGGAGTAGTGCATTACGTCTATAAAGACTTCACTTCCCACATTTTCTTGTCTCGGTCATGTGTTAGATGAGGATAAGTTCGTCCTGATCCTAAGTGATTAGCGCTTTTGGTTGTTATGTCTTCTCTAGCAAATTTACAGATTTCACAATTGGAGCAATCTGGTCTGTCATTCTGGCTTTGTTTCGAACTCTGTGCAGCGAGAAATCCTGTTAATCAATTGTTTGTAATGATGCAATGTATGATCCTGAACGCTCGCTTCGATCCTCATCTCAACAATTGCAGTGTGATGTAGTGTTTTGACAATTCAAGAATTATTGCCAAGGAATCTCCTACTGGCCATGAACGACGTGAGTTTAGGCATTATATCAATACTGAAATAGGTTGTTCATAAACTCGGAATGTTCACCAGCTCTGTGAGCACCTAGACGTCCACGTAAATACCCTTCTGATACTGAGTTCACCATTGTAGCCGATAATGGGGCCTTGGATTTTATCTGTCAACCAACTAAAGCTGAGGCGAAATTGTCTGCGTTGGTCTGTTGCTCTTAGTGCTGTCAACTGTGGTATTGTCTATCTCAGGGGAGAACACAGCCAAGATGTTGACCACTTATGCCAACGGTCCACTGGTGCCGAACCATCAATAAGCCCAGGCAGTATACTGATCTTTCTCCATGTTGTAGCCTGAAAAAATCCCCGAAGATACGCGTATCAAGCAGACCTCCCAGAAAGAACCGTCAGTTTTCCCAAATTTTACGCTCAAATTCCAGTCGGGCATTTGAGATAGTTGTCAACTCTCATTGGTCACTTTCTTACACCACCGTTCCTCCGATCACTGAATCTCACAGCCTCGTGTTCTGACCAAATTTAAGTTGGAACAATACGGTTCTTGATGCTGTTGCCATGCTGATATCCGTAAATGAACAAAGGCATTGTAAGAACTGAGAAAACTCTCAGCTACCGCATTCATGGGAGATATCTCATACCATCCATTGGGGTTCAGTGATCAGTATCTTGTGTGGCCTCGCAGATTATCCATGAGGATTATTCTGGTCACTTGGTGCAACAGTTGTTTCCTTCGCATAAAGTTTATCTTTTGCACATGCAACTGTCATGTATAATCAGCTTGCTTTGAGGAAACTACTGAGAAGTCTCTGTGGACATCGATCTTGGCCGCTGACCATCGGACACAAGTAACAGTCAAACAGCCTTGTTGAAAATTGTATCAAAACGCTGAAGATGGGTTAGACCAGTAAACGGTTTGATGTCCCACACACTGAGAAGCAGACTTCAACCGAATTCGATTAATCTGACCAGTAAATAAGCGAAACCCAACAGGAATGGATTGGGACAGTTGATATTCTATACAAAAAGCCAGAGACATGCGAGGCCATTCGAAGGATTCAAAACACGGCTAACATATTAGTGACGTTTTAGAAGGGAAACACTGTGCGCTATACACTGGTGCACGTGGAGGATTGCCTGTCAGTGAATAGAACCGGGGATTGCCTGCACTATCAAATGTAATTACTGTACTAAAGTCCACATGGGAGCTTCACACCAGAATCAGTGAGCACAGGAGGAAACTAAACAAACTACCGAGAAGGGCAAAAGAATATCGAACGTTACCGAAAGACTCAGTAATTGCGGGACTCGTTAGACATGGAACACAATTAGATTTAGAAAATGTTAACGTTTTGCGGCGGAGACTACGATTCGTGCCGCAGCGAGTGATGGCCGGGAAGTTGGAAATCGCCAAGCATTTCAGTTTGCATAGAGCAAGGGGCATTGAGCTGAAAGGCGTGTGTAGGACGGTTTTAGATCACTCCAGCTGACGCGCGATGGTGTGTGGTTATCATTTAAGAGGGGTCATCAAGAGAGACAGCTTACATCCGAAGTGCATAAGCCAAGTCGACAGAAAATTACACATAATCTCACCCCCAACGAACAGACAAAAAGAAATTACCAGTGAAACCTAAGAGAACCAATCAATTATTAAAGCGCAAGGACCTAGAAGATCAAGGACTCAAACGACTTGAAATTTCCCCGATACATCAGCAGTAAGATTTAGGCGCCAACAATGACCGACAAGACCCTTTGACCGAAAGTCAACACCGATATAGTCTGATGATTGGTGCGCTGATTGGTTATCTGTCTGATTAAAACTCGGTCAACATGGTAACCCATTCAGTTGGCCTGAAAAAGCTTTTGTGTCGATGACGGGACGTTGCTCACCGATTCCATACCAAACTCTTTTGAAACAAAAGCAAAGGAGTCTATGTATGTTTACTTCTTATGCCTTTCAATGGAGCACCGGAAACACATTACCATTTTATCAGCTTCGCACTTTTTGAGAAGGACTTTGAAATTTTGAGACCTTGCCATCGTCAGTGGGTACTAATTACGCGTACCTGCTAGTAAAACTTCTGCTAACAGAAGCTAATCTTTAAACTTTAAACATTTTTTGATTAACATGTGATTCACAGTGGATCAAGTCCGGCTTTTTGGGTGATACAACGGAAAGCTGAAACTTTCGAGGAAAACCAAAGAAAAACAAAGCATTCATCAGTTGTTGTTTGATGATGGATTGCATGGTCAACATAATTAGGGGGTTTTGTTTCAACACTGGAAACGTAGCGCTCTCAACAATTGCTAACCTGAGTTGCAATATAAGCATTCTGTTTACAATAGCCGTCAAGGTAATTTGCGTTGATATAGTCGGTGTCCACATCGGAGGATGAAAGCTGTTGGAGCACAACACGTGAATGATCGTAAGCTATCACATTGGCATAACGATTTTTGACTCGGTTTGCCGGGCGGTTTGAATGCTCCCAAGTGAATTGTCCACCAGGATCGATCGATTCGAATTCGACAGCCATCAACCGACCATTGTCTGCCTTGAGTGCTTGCACGTGTTCGGCTAACTGTCCTACCCCAATCATTCGCGATTGACCTACAAAGATAGGAAGCAAATCTAGACTAAGTATGGTTTAGATGAACCCGACTGACTGATGCATATCAGTTAGCTTCTCTAGACGTTGCCAGAATAAGATGAAACAACTATCGACCAATTATGGGTTACTAATGGAGTCAAGAAATGATATGTCGTGCGATAAAAGCATTGGATTATATGAATGGATGTATGAGACATGTGATGTGGTGAGTGGTTTTTGTTCAGTTCAGTTAAAGCTAGGAAGATTAGCGAGGTTAGCTCCACAAGAAAGTATTCATGTATATATATATATAGCGCTTAATAGCTCTAGGAAAGAAATGATATCACATCTGGCATTCAAAATAGCCACAAATTTCAGCATAGCATCACTGGCTGATACATTTTCGAGAATATTGGTCTAAGTCAGCGTAATCAGTGCAATGTATGCTGTTCGTGGAATCTGAGGACTTTGCGTGCTTTTCGAAATCGTATGCTTATTTACAAGATCAGTATTTTCCCACTGTTATTCTCTGGAGCAGATGAGATTGGTGCGCTTGCAATATAAAGGATTTAAAATAAACTAGAGCACTAAACACTGTAACCTAATCTGATGATGCTGTGCAAATCCACCGGTTGTTTTTCCAGATTTTCTGAAAAAAGTGCAATCTTTTGGATTGCGTCACAGCTGATCACGTGTGAAAGAGAGTGGTACAATATTCTCTAACAAGTCCAAACAGACCGTTCGTCAGTAACGTACACAAAGTGTGAATCACATGTTTCTGCGAAATTCGTACATATGTCTGACCCCTGTATTTAGTTGACTACTTCCCTGAAGGTCTTCAGCGATTCTGCTCCTCCCAGTGGCTTATGCCTTCTTGTTACGGAGCGTGAAGGGTAGCAAGGTATTTTCGTCATTTGCTTCGGTTTATCGTCGCTTTGCGCCGTCGAGCTGAATACCCTCACTTGGAATAGTGTCCTAGGTGTAACCGCATGATGAAACACATCCGTCTGCGTTAATGAACCTGAAAGTCATATTCATTTATCCTCCGAGCACGAGCTGGGATCGTATATCTGGATAATTTGACTAGTGTCACTGCTCATCTGAAGCGGTACTCAAACATCCAGTATCTTCAACACGCTCTTTCCAAGGTCTTTTGCGACCAGGTTGTCTTTCGTGAGCATGCTGTCTCCAAAATACTCATAGCCATGGGTTTAGTCACCACGGCGAATATGTAACTGATGGACTGAGACCGCATCTGGTGCGGGAAATCGGATTATCACATTTGATAATAGTACTTTACACCGTATCCGCTTGGTAGCTAGCTGCGATATGACCTTCAACGGTAAAGTGCGGCTTTGGTATCCCCACGAGAAAAAAGCCGAATAAGCTGAGCTTGAGCGAACAACGAGATCACATGGTGCACTCACCGAGTTGTGCCTCATGACCCGTAATTTAAAAACACAAGCTGTATGGGATGATAAGTTCGCAGAGAAGCTTCAGCCAAAATGTCTGAATAAATAAACACATACTTCTACCGAGTAGCACGACCCACCCAGTGATGCATTACGTGAAGCGAACAAAAATGCTGACATTTTCCCAACCGGCCGACATTCTACACTGCTTCAGTGTTTGAATTACCCATGTCGATACGTTTACGGTTGGTTTACTCTTTAGTGTTTTCGACACGGTTCGGTGAATTCACAATATCGTTTCACAAGTCACACCACATTTTGAGATCCAGTGTCGTACGCCTTGTTAGTCCCACGTCGTAAACCAGCCATATTTTGCCGACTCACGAACGTCTTGAGAGGTTTACTTGATACGACACTACTCATAAGTAATCATTGGCCACATAATTAGTGTCATGACAGAGGGGAGTGCTGTGATATTTTGGGTACCGACCTAATTGAAACATGAGGTCCTGTTTGTGCAACACATTCAGCCGAAAAACATCATCATCATCATCAAAGACAGCAACATCAATGTTGACACCGATGCTTCACTGCCATACAAACATAAAGTTCGTCTAATTTCATATATATATATATATACATATATATATATAAAGCCCTAGAGTGAAAAGAATGGTACAATATTCTCTAACAAGTCCAAACAGACCGTTCGTCAGTAACGTACACAAAGTGTGAATCACATGTTTCTGCGAAATTCGTACATATGTCTGACCCCTGTATTTAGTTGACTACTTCCCTGAAGGTCTTCAGCGATTCTGCTCCTCCCAGTGGCTTATGCCTTCTTGTTACGGAGCGTGAAGGGTAGCAAGGTATTTTCGTCATTTGCTTCGGTTTATCGTCGCTTTGCGCCGTCGAGCTGAATACCCTCACTTGGAATAGTGTCCTAGGTGTAACCGCATGATGAAACACATCCGTCTGCGTTAATGAACCTGAAAGTCATATTCATTTATCCTCCGAGCACGAGCTGGGATCGTATATCTGGATAATTTGACTAGTGTCACTGCTCATCTGAAGCGGTACTCAAACATCCAGTATCTTCAACACGCTCTTTCCAAGGTCTTTTGCGACCAGGTTGTCTTTCGTGAGCATGCTGTCTCCAAAATACTCATAGCCATGGGTTTAGTCACCACGGCGAATATGTAACTGATGGACTGAGACCGCATCTGGTGCGGGAAATCGGATTATCACATTTGATAATAATAGTACTTTACACCGTATCCGCTTGGTAGCTAGCTGCGATATGACCTTCAACGGTAAAGTGCGGCTTTGGTATCCCCACGAGAAAAAAGCCGAATAAGCTGAGCTTGAGCGAACAACGAGATCACATGGTGCACTCACCGAGTTGTGCCTCATGACCCGTAATTTAAAAACACAAGCTGTATGGGATGATAAGTTCGCAGAGAAGCTTCAGCCAAAATGTCTGAATAAATAAACACATACTTCTACCGAGTAGCACGACCCACCCAGTGATGCATTACGTGAAGCGAACAAAAATGCTGACATTTTCCCAACCGGCCGACATTCTACACTGCTTCAGTGTTTGAATTACCCATGTCGATACGTTTACGGTTGGTTTACTCTTTAGTGTTTTCGACACGGTTCGGTGAATTCACAATATCGTTTCACAAGTCACACCACATTTTGAGATCCAGTGTCGTACGCCTTGTTAGTCCCACGTCGTAAACCAGCCATATTTTGCCGACTCACGAACGTCTTGAGAGGTTTACTTGATACGACACTACTCATAAGTAATCATTGGCCACATAATTAGTGTCATGACAGAGGGGAGTGCTGTGATATTTTGGGTACCGACCTAATTGAAACATGAGGTCCTGTTTGTGCAACACATTCAGCCGAAAAACATCATCATCATCATCAAAGACAGCAACATCAATGTTGACACCGATGCTTCACTGCCATACAAACATAAAGTTCGTCTAATTTCATATATATATATATATCGACTAGCGTCGATCGAATGTCTGTCACTAACGGCTCAGTTGGTATTGAGACTTTGTACGCAGAACAAGTGTTCCGGCTGGCGCATTCCGTATGTCCATCGTCGCGATAGTAGTGCACGCTTGGGCAGCAAATCCGACACTAGTTGATAAATTTTCCGCAATGGAGCTGAGACTACTCTACCTCAACGGCGGAGGATGTGCCCTGGCATTCACTTGGGGCGTCTGTCGTGAACCGACACCATGTAGCCTTCAGTGAAGCAGTGGGTGGTCGCACCATTATGCGCCTGAATCGTTCCCCAATCCGCGTGTTGCGATGACTAACTTACTTTTCCCTTAACCGATTATTATATTACGGTCTTCGAAACTTCCGTCGAATCAGTGTATCTGCTGCTTACACTCTCAGGAGAATTCGGGTTAAGCGTTGCTGGAAATGTCTACAGGAACTTTAAAACCTTTGTTTTTCCCACCATTTTGGACTTTCGAAGCGTATGCTTTTCGATGTCATCGAAGCGTCCCGCGTGGCCGTTCAACTGGAATTGAAATCACTGCGGGTAAAATAGTCCACACCATACATTCGCCGAAATCGCGCGGACGCTGATGATGGGAACTGACTATCGTCGGTCCATACAACAGTGCCTGGAGTTCCAAATCGACTGAATAATCGTCTGATTTTTATGATTATGGTGGCAGTTGTGGAAGTGCCCACTAGAATAATCTCCCGTCACCTGCTCTAAGTGCTAATTTTGCTAATTTGCGTCACTTGTGGCGTCAAAAAGGCATCTCACTAGATCTTAAGGGTCGTGTGTACCAGGCTACAGTAAGGGCTGTATTGTTGTATGGGTGCGAGACATGGCCTCTACGGACAGATGATGTGAGGCGTCTCCAGGTTTTCGACCACCGTTGCCTGAGAAGCGTGGCTGGTTTTGGATGGTATCAGCGCGTTAGTAACGAGGTGATTAGAAAACGGGTATTTGGTTGTGCTGCGGGTACTTCAATTGGGGAAATCATCCAGCACCAAGGATTACGATGGCTCGGTCATGTGCTACGCATGCTGAAACACCGACTGCAGAGACGAGTGTTGTTCTCCGTGCCTCCTTCAGACTGGCGCAAACCGCGAGGTGGATAGTTGAAGAAGATCATAAACGACGGATTCCAATTGTTTTCCTTCAGAACCATCTTCGTCTGCAAATGCGTGTTTAGTTTTACGTCATGAAAGCTCCATTTGAAACAGGGTAATATTTATAGGTTTCTGGAAACTTTTAGACAGCCCACAACCGGTTTCGCTCTTCTTGGGGCTCTTTAGGTAGGTGCAGTATCTGAGATTCCTGAATTATCTTTGATTACCTCTGTCGGTGGCGAGTATTGCTAGGTGGATTTCACAAACTTACCGGGTGTGCCCTGTGGATGCGCATCACACAGTTACACCGTTCTCCGTTTGCTCCCAACTCTTTCGTAATTGTGTGCTTGAACGCATCGATTATTCTGCGGGCATTCGCCCCCAAGGCAAAAGTGGATTGACCTGATTGAGCTTATAGCTGTCACTTAGAATGGTGGCTAACCGTCAAGTCCTGTAATCTGTTGGAAATTCGGGGACTGCGCCTACCTGGTGGTCCCCAAGTAGGGTAAAACGGGTCGTGGGCTGTCGAAGAGTTTTCAACAACCTTGTGAGTGGCTTGCTCCATTAGTGAACACTTTGTCATCGATGAACCACTACAAGTTGCTCTGAAGAAACCGGAACGAAGCTGATGTATAAAGACAGTATTCAGTCATGCGTTGAGTACAAACTATAGCACACAGCGTCCAACAATTTCCGCTTTCCTTATCTTCCGGTAGAAAAGCACTGAAATGCTCGTCATCCGAAGTCGATTCTTGAATTAGAGAGAGAGATATGAAGGAGAAGGAGCCAAAAATCACAAAGAGACAAGTAAAGTCACAAAATTCCAAGTCACAATCACACGTATTCAGTGGTGCTGGCTGCCATAGAGAATTAACGCGACGCTTTATACCTACTGGTGAGTGAGGGCCAATGATGTGAACACACAAGGGACACCCTTTCAAGCAGGCTGCTAGGTGGTCCTTTCAGTTGTTGCCCGGCGAGCCTATCTTGAAAAAAAACAAAAAACTTCGTGAAGTACACTCGTTTGCAAACTAACTTTGTCCCTGCAGAATTCTAGCTGAATCTCTCGTTTATGGTATTCTTCGTCTGGATATGCTGCACAAAAACCGCCTTCTGTTTTAGTTGAAAAGATACGAAAAATGTTGAGGTATATCTCTCTGACTTAATATAACGTTACTAAAAACTGTTCATCCTTCATGGGGATCATCAGTCCGCTCTGTTCTGTTTGAACACAGATTCTACGCAGTTAGCGAAATACATCCTGACATACCACCGACATGACAACAACGTTTCGGAATTGCCACAATTAGCGAAATACGTCCTGACATACCTCCGACATGACAACAACGTTTCGGAATTGCCTTGTCTGCATCCCATTATGATGTATAACGGTCGGAAAACTAATCACTGTAAACGCCTGGTCACCTAGCAACTCCAACTCTCGGGATGGGAATGTTTCAGCAGCCTGCAACCACTGGTGAAACAAATTGGTTTAACAACCGTATTCCTCTGAACAAACCACCGCTATCGATTTCATCTTCTAGCGGAGACTAGATTTAATTCGTCCCTTAAAGAATGTGTCAATACTAACCTTCTTTAGAAGTGGAACAACTTTTGGTCGGCCGTTGGAGATACCATCTCCACAAGAGATAAGTACCTCTGATCACACAAGGTATCTTTTAGCGCGAATGTGAAAGGAGACGAACTAAAGGAGGCTGAATTATTCGTGTGCACAACAACTGCTGGATGTACATAGCAGCTTTTGAACTCTTTGTTTGGTTGGTTGGATGGATGTTTTATGTGGAAGCTCGGACAGTTAATCATAGTAGTTCGTGATCCAACAATACGTAGGACAAGCATACCATGTTGGGCTGCAGCTCAGTTTTAAGTCTTCTCACTCACCTGAAAAATCCCAGTCGGCCACATAACTCAGTATCCGTATCCAAAGAAATGCCAGTTGTTACACGCTTCTAAGCAAATTTTTTGAGCAATGGTGACGAAAAACAGTGGATACATGAAATTACATTTGTTCATGGAATCCGTGACCTACCAGTGTAATTGAATCGAGACATAGCTGGAGCTGCATTTGTGGAAGCGATGTTTAGTCCAAAGTCTGCGTATGACCCGGTTGTCAACCCTTTAGACCCTGTTGTGTTTACCGATCTTCGACTGCCCACACTGAAACCATTGCATCCAGGTGGATGATCAACCGGGATGGGCCTAGAAAATGGTCCATCACATGTGTTCACAGGAGATGAGGCCGATAATGGTGGACGTCCTAGTGAAGCCGATTCAACTCGATGTAGCCCACCGCCGAGATGCAGCGTTCCATTGGGCGAATCTAGCGGACCGATACTCGAGAACTCGTGACGCATCGCCTCAGTGCGTAGGCTGCCAAACTGGGGCGTGATTGGATCCATTGAACCACCGTAGGGCCTCACATTACCATTTGTTCTTTGGTTTGTCGGACCAAATCCAGGCAGTGAGTCTTCGTAGAACGGGGATGTCAGACCGGCTGTATACGATGTCATGGTGGAGTGTATGTTTCCAACGAATGAGCCTCCGCTACCGAATGAAGGTCCATGCAATTCAGTCAAATGTACAGAGCTGGAAAGTGGTCTTCTTTGATGTCCCGACCTTCTTTTGTTCAACGAGACCCAGTGAAGCAGTGAGTAAGGAGATCGACCAGGCCACCGAGTTGTTTCCTGCCACGTTTTGCCTTCACCTCTACCAGATTCCGTTTGTCTTTTTCTATAGGCAATCACGAACATACAAAGCAAGACAAGCACAACAAGGAGAACCGCAACGGTTACGATTGCAATCAAAACGGATGGGTTCGAATGCTTGACCGATGACGGTTGGCCCTCAGGTTGAACTGGCACCAACTGTGACGGTTCAAGGCCGAGTATTGTAGGCTCGGACTGGTCAGAAGAGGACTTGTCAATTGTATCAGACTGGCGCTTCCCGTGCACGTTGGATAGCCAGCCTTGAAAAAAGATGAATAAAAGGTGGGCGGGAAAGGAAGATGGTGAATTTTGTACTATCGGCCTACCCCCCTGGCCTTTCATTCTTTACTTCAAATTAGTTCCGATACACCTTTGCCTACATGCTAGACACTAGTAACTCAATGTCTTGCGTGAGTTTGTGGGACCTAATGTAAACTGAGCGGCCCATGATTTTACGCTCCTACATAGGTTTAGAAAACTTGATATAAAATTCTTGTGGACTATCTTGTAGCTATGGCCTGAATAAACAGCACAAAGAAATGCCTCATCTAGGAATGGTGCCTCTTCCAAGTGGATACAAATAAGGTTAACTGAAACGAGGTGCTAGGAATCTTGGTAGCTAGGGTTTATTCATTGGTAGTTGATCAGTTGGCTGTTGATCTGTCCGCCTAGCCTGGCAGTTGACTTGCAGATGTTTCGTCACCATTCGAGGAGACATCACCAGTGCGCTGGTGGGTGTAACGTACTGATGATGTCTCCTCGAATGGTGACGAAACATCTGCAAGTCAACTGCCAGGCGCAGATCAGCAGCCGCCTGATCAACAACCGGTGCTTGGAATCGTGCGCCAGGGCAATAAGCCCCGGAATTATGGAAGCATACCGCTTGCTAGCCGGCTGTTCAGTTATTACAACCGCCTTTCAACGGCGATGAGTTAAGGAAGGCCTTAACACAGGCACACAATGATACAGGAACACTGTACCGTCAATGTAACATTCACATTCTATGGGTCCCGCTACCTCTGACTTCCCATCACGATTTGACACAAGAACAACCGGCCTACTTCAATTTGTAAGACGAAAAAAAGTTTATTTGAGCAACAAATTGGTTGACAGCTCCGTACAATCGTGTGGTTTAGAAATGGATGTGGCCAAATTTAGGTCCAAGTGAATTTGTTAAGGCTTAACTTTGTTACATCCTTGTGAGCGGACTGGTCGCAGTCAGCTAACCTATGCCAATGATGTCCGGGTTGTTATTTCCGAAAATTTCGTGTGCCTATTACATGGAATGTGCAGTTACATTGTTCAGGTTCATCCAAGGTTGGAATGACAGGCAATTTGAACGAAATGACGTAACATTTCTGACTGGTTTGCAGAAAATCCACGCATGTTTGTGTCAAGTGGAAAAACAGTACTCATTGCAGCATCTATTATACGTTATTGTGGGGGGAGAAAAGTAAAATCTTACATAAAAACTCATGTTGTTGAAAGTTCAACAAGTATTTCATCCTGCAAGTGGAGCTAGTCTGTGCTAGGAAACCCAGAAGCGCTGTGTAGCTGTTTCATCCTGTTATGTCTGCTGATTCGCCAACCTGTTGTACCTGACTGCTGACCCGCTCCAGTGCCTAATGCCGGAAAAAAGACTCACAGAGGGGAACAGAACAGCTATATTCCGAACAAGCGAGTGCGAGAATACAACTGTCTCAAGCTAGCTATTGGAGGGACAGTCTAACTTGGTCCAATGCTGACGCACGCGGTCAGGCCTTGGCACAAGGCTGCGACGCGCTGCATATTGCGGGGGCGTTGTCTGACCTTGATCAACGCTGACTCGCGCTGCCTGGGTTTCATACAAGGCTGTGAAGCGCTGTATATTGAGGGGGCGTTATCTGTCTGGTCAACATCCAGCAGAGCTGAGGGTCACAGGAGATTTCGGGCATTCAGTGGTTGCTTTCAGGAATCTGACCTTCCTGATACATCCCTGCTGAGAATCATCGGCAGTACGTAGCTCATGAACCGCTAGCTAGGTTCGAAACCATGATTATCCTGCCAACAGTTGCAAACTGTACCGGGCTGTCATGAGTGTTTGCTCAGCAGTGTGGCCAATCACAGAATTCAAATCATGTGGTCACGAGTGACGATTTCTAATGTGGAGGGCAAATGAAGCTTGTTAGATGTATTCGTAGGAGGATTTCATATTTTGGGCTTGTGTTCAGGACTCATGTATGGAGCTTAACAAGCAGACCCCCTCACAAAACTGATGCCGTCACCTTGATTGCCGATGAAACATGTGCAGTAAAACTGTCATGATCAACGAACAACCCAGCCATTGCAGTTTGGTCAACCTAAGCGACCTGAACTCAGTGTTGTCGTTTGGGTGAGTAGTTCATTAAGCCTTTCGGCCCAGCCGTCTTTTTGTTGGTCAGCATCCGGGCGACCTTTGAACTTGACACTTGTAAGCCTTTCGGCCCAGCCGTCCTTTTGTTGGTCGGCATCCGGGCGACCTTTGAACTTGACACTTGCAATGGCGAACTATGTTTACTTAGAGCACCCATTTAGACAGTTTTAATTCAGATCATCCATGACAATGTCATCGCACTCTATTCGAATACTTTTGCACGTGATACTGTTTTCGTGTTCTTGTCAAAATTGTGCTTCGGCGTTGAAATCATCACCTCAAAGTAGCACTGGATTTGTCAGCTGAAAAATTCTCTCGTCGGTTTTAGTGTCTGTCAAGAAAATTCGTCTCGTCGTCAGATAAGTCTTTAGTCAGTCAGCATCCCGGCAATGCCATCTCACAAAGGTAAAAGCGTGCTGCTGTGTATCATTGAGTATTCCAGTGGTTTAATTCCAGCGTTTAATTCGCTAAAAACAGTTCAAAACGCAGTTAGTTTGCGAGAATCCTTCAAAATACCACAGTGTCCACTCTGAGTTGAGGTACATTTTTGATCGATCTGTCTTTTGTTTGATTTTATTGTTTGTAGCTGGCCTTTTGCGTTCCACTTCAGTATTCAAGAGAGCTAGCGAAGAAAACTGCGCTCACAAAATAGAAATCGCAATTGCTTGACAGGATGGTCAGCGAATCGGGAAATTAGTGATTTTCGCAAAGAAACACAAAAATGCTGTGAAGAAAAGCAAAATAAGCGGTTTTGAAAGAACCGGCCAACAGGCGGAGTGTAAACAACACCAAAATCGGTTTGAGAATGACACTAAATACTAGACTGAATTGGAGGTTGTCTACCGAGGGTTAGATCAATAAATTACAAGACCACTCTCGCAGTAGAAACGAACACGATGGTTTAGTCAATAGACTCAAATGAAACGTGAGAGGTACGTCTAGTTAAAGCCTTCTGAAAGCTTAAGAAGGTTTTGATTGATAACAGAGGATCTGAATGGACCCAGCAACAGTTTTTACAGGCCAGTGCCTGTGAAGAATAGAAACAAGACCTTGTAAAACAACAAGACATTCTCAAGAAGCTAAGGAAAGGCAAACCACTCATAAGATTGACAGAAGACAAAGGGTGAGTCAGTGGTAGTCAGCATGTCCAATTATAATGACATCTTAGCGGGTTTTTTAAACAATCCCTAATTGTATCGATTACTCGGTCCAGACCAAAAGTCAGCACTGGTCAGCCGAGTCAGCGAACGCATAGTCATCAGGCGAGATAAACAGTCAAGAAAGGTGGAAAATCAGAGCGGACGATAACAATATCGCAATTTTGTGAACATGAAGAAAGAGCTCCACGGCAAGCAGCCGGGGACCCCAGTTTACAAGTTGCAGATTGAAGTACTTCGATGGGACTACATACACGACTTGGTACTTGGACTAATGATAGATGGTTAGGTTGAACACATTATACTAATATATGCTACTGCTACATTATACTTTTATAAATCATCACATTTATTCACCGTTCTAACACTGACTGCATCTATTGCGCCGACGGTAATGGTACGAATCCTATCCCGGACTTCCGCTATGATTGTCCTCAGACGAAAAGACATGCCAGTGAACCTGGCCGTTGTTAATGTGTTTGAAAAAAAATCTCTTCAGTATCAGACCTCACTGCTCCTCCTGTTTCGTAGCCTAGTATTACAAACGTCAGACTTATCACACAAAATCGGACGAGATAGAACTGCTGTGGATATATTGAAGGATGTTGACAGCCTAGAAATGCTTGACCAAGCACAGGTGGTGTAATTCTCAGAGCATTGGCACAAGCCAAAAGCAACCAAATGGGAGAATTTTGGCTAAACAACTTAGACTAAGTATCACACCAAAAGTAATCAATTACGTTTCAAGATGCAGCATGAGATTTCGCTATACGCTCTTCAGAAACTATCGTATAATTTTTCACTTAGTACCACAGCGACCCTTCGGATTTCGAGGTTATTTGACTGATATTGTCATCATGAATATGGACTTGTCATCCGTCATCAAATTTCTTATCGAAACGAACAGTTGACATACCAGGCCCATGAGCAGTCGCGTCGTCCGATGGTGGCTGGTTCAACGCACTGTCTCCATCGGATTGTGGAGGCCACAATAATCTGTCCGGATCCGAGTTCAGGGTTTGCGCAATAGAAGGTTCAACAGGCGGGGGTAATGACAGCGAGACTGGTTGAATCCAAAGAGATTGATAGCACGTCTTATTCGTTTTGTACTGTATTGTGTCGGAGGAAAACAGTTCTTCATTCGGCTGCAGACGCAAAAAAACACAAGGTAGTATCTGAGTTAGGTTAGGCCAACGTACGCATTGCAGTAACAAGTGGTTAGGAGGGCAATTCAGAGAAAAATTCATGATGGTCTACATTGAGATTTTCTGATTTGAGTAAAAGGTTTAATGGAGAGTGTTTCCTGATTTCGTGAGCCTGGTTTTCGGGACGGAAATAAACTCCTTTTGGGAGGCCAATGCACAAACGACAACACAAATCCAGAATAGGAAGACATGGTGATCGGCATCCTGCCAGACGAGCACCATGCCATGTACTTAGCCACTGGGTGGCAATCAATGAATGGAGAGGAAAACCAAGCCGGTGAACAGAAATAGTACACAGGGATCAGATGTGGGACCTGATCTAAGTAGTTCTCCCTAGAAGGAGAAATGGACCTATTTGGAAAGGGTGGAATAAATCCCTAGTTTTGTGCAACGAACGAGTGATTCACAGAGGGTCCATTTTTGGTTTTGTATTCCATATTTTTCATGCTTTTGTTGACCTCTTGCGAACCACAGCTCTCGCATAACGGGTAATAAATTTGGGATGCTATTAGAGATATGATCACCCAGTATTTTTGCAATTTCGTTTGAATTGAAGCAGGTAAAGTGCGGCAGGTCGTTTCACCATAAAATTAATGTATATTGACTCATCGTTCACTGTCTCGTCTTTCCCAGGGCTGTCTGATTGGTCATCTTCAGGGTCACTTAATAAACATTATCTGTGATAAAGCCGTAAACCAAAATTTCCTGCTAAACCACTGTGGTCACACTCTGTATAGTTGAACGTGATTCAAGAGTATGAAGATTTACTCACTCCGCAATCATGTACGCCGACCGTATGTACGTTCGGAGTTCCAACTTGGGCGTGTAGTTCTCATTTTGGTAGTTTTCCACGCTTGAATTAACGAAATGACCAGTGTGTAGCTAGCTTAAAGACAGCCCACTTAATAACCGGCCTAACAGCAGAGTTAATGGTCTAAGCTGGAACACGGTTTGTTTGTAACAATGTTTCGTAGAACGTACTCAGCCTTCATGGTAACATCAAGCTTGGATGGGGAACTGAATGATCAAGTGTGCCTTAACCATTGCCGTTCAGTGGATGAACGTTAATATGAAAACTGCTGCAGCCCCGTCAGTGTTCGACGACACCGTGACCTCTTTATCGTAGTTCTTAACAGATTAACACTAGTAAAGCGGTGTCACTTGACGTGAGTGTGACCCAACGAAACCTTTCAGAGATGGAAACATCTTATTCCTCATGACATAAGCACAATCGAGGTCAGCTGGAATCCCCGGCCACACTGCTAAGCTCTTTGGAATATTTTCAATAACCGGAAAAACTAGACCAACCATTGTTGCGGTCACAAAGCATGGTACATTCAAATACCTGCAGTGTTAGGTATAATTCAACGGTGCCAAGCAGTTCTGAAACTTCCAAAGATGAAGGAGAGATCTATTTTGTTGAGGTTTCACTATAATCCACAATTCAACGGTGCCAAGCAGTTCTGCAACTTCCAAAGATGAAGGAGAGGTCTATTTTGTTGAGGTTTCACTATAATCCATTTCTTTACTCAGTAAAATCATGACCGAAATTTCTATTTCAAGAGCAGGGGTTCGGAACACGTATTCTTTCATAATGTATTCACGCACTTAAACGGTTGCTAGTGTTCTATTCCCTAAACTCGGCAATCTGTTGCAGACTTTCCGTCACCAGTCGAGGTATGTAGTGGATTTCTGCTGCATCATTGTGAGGAGGGTGAGCTTTGCAATGTTGGTGTTTATATAAGTCTCGTTGGCTGGAGTGACTTTTGACGATGACTGGCTCTTCAAACGATCGATCCTGTTGGCAGGCTAGTTGGCCTGTCCTCCGATTTCCGGACGTTCGTTCTAACTTCGACCCTCACCTATGCGACTCGCAACTGTTGACCTTTGGTCTGTGGGTTCGCTGGCCGATCAGTGTGTTCTTTATGAGTTAACCGATACTTTGCTCGTAATGCTTCGTTGATTGGTTCAGTTTCTGTGTCGGTTTACTGAGCTTGTTACTGACTGCTGTGCTTCCCGGAACTCTGTTGCTTGCCTTGTGTTTCCACGTTCCAAGAGCTTTTTTCTGGACTGATTTTATGTTCCTCTTGATCTTCATGTAGAAACCATGGATGATGGATTGTGTTTTCTATGTTCCTTAAACCATGTTTGTTCAAGCCTCCGGTTTATCCAATATATTGGAACACACGCGGTTGGTTCAGAACGTTTGGTCGTTTACTGCACTCCCGTCGGCCTTGTTCTTCGGTCTTAAAACTAGTTTTTTCAAGGTGGAATTTGGTTTTTGGGCTATTTGCATCTATTTTGGTTACATTAGTCTTGCTATGAGTTCAGATAGATATCTTTCTGATGTTCTTGTTGTTGCTATCAGATTTTTTCCCTTCAGTCTCCCCCACTGACAAAATTCCATGGGTGGCCATTGTTTCGAAATAGTCTATATAGGTGGTCTTCCTTCTTGGTTCCGCTCAGATGAGCAAAGTTTGGATGCAACTTTCCGTGATTCTTTTGCTGGTCACTATGGTGCCCAATAGCTCGTCTGATGAACGCAATGTTGGATTTTCCCGTCTGTAGTTCCACCAACGAGTGCATTCAAGAATGGGAGCTGCCTTCGCTCCTTAAGACCAATTGGAAAAATTGATATCTTCGGATGTAGTGTCGTGCATTTACGTATTCTTGTCTGTTTCGTAATGAAGAAAATGTCGTCCTCCTAGCTGCATCAGAGTCAGGATTTGATTGTCGGGGCTACGATCTGTTCTGTATTACTTCGCTGACAAATCCGAAAATTTGTGATCCCACTGGAGTTCCTTTCAATTGTTAATAAATTTGTCCGTCAGATTTGAAATAGGTATTCATGCAAAATCCCAGGGGTTTCCGCTTGGTTTGCGGTTTCAAAGGTTTCGTTTTATTCAGGTGTTTTTTTAAGTAATTTTATTACGGTGCGTCTAGTTAGGTTGTGGTTGATTGACGGCAAACACAACAGCACCATCAAAAGGGAGCATAATTGCATCATCTTCTAGCTTTGTGTTCTGTAGTTTGTTGAAAAAAATGTCCAGCATTACGCATTGTGTGTTATGATCCAACGAATGTGTTCTTTACTCTACTCCACAAATCTTTTGCCAGCTTGTGAGTTAGAGGTCCCGCTGGTGAGATGATTGATCTAAGTGGCATTCCCTCCTTTCTGTATCAACGATGGGCCCCAGCTGTTTTCATTTCCTACCGTTCTTGATCGGTTAACTGGCCAGCTGACCAGCCCTGTAGTTAGTCAACGTTCGTAACTTTTGACCTTGACTTCAACCTTCGACCAACCAGCAGGATCGATCATCCGAACGACCAATCATCGTCACAGATCACTCCCAGTTGAAGAGACGTATGTAAACACGAACATGGCATCGATCAGTGTATTCACAACGACGAACACAAACGCGCAGTGATGATTCCACCTCGACCTATGACCGAATGTTTGCGGCCAAGCCGCAAAACTGAGCACAAAGAACGCAAGCCATCAACACAGTCAAAACCATTAACGTTTCTCTAAACAGCACTCGAATAGTCACAAATATATGGACAGTGATGGACACAATGTTTTGGCAATGTCACAATACCAGTCGGAGAAATTGATTAGTAGGCTTAGCCAATCGGATTTGTACTAACCATTGGCTGACTTTTTGGGCTAAGCGGTCAACGTTAGTCATATTGCCAGTGAGTCAATAAGAGTTCGACGGTGAAGTTTTAATTTTTTCGCCCCAATCGCCTTTTGGGATTGGAGAATGCACACTGCTGTTACTTATAGGATGATCGAAAGAGCTTCAAAATCAATGGACCAACGTCCTTCAAAAAAGTGACACACTCAGATTTGGACACTCATCAAATTCCTCGAGTGTTGAAGCACTGTACAGCTGTTTTAGGAATCGTTAACAGTGAGCGTCTCACGAAAGCCCAGGAATCTCGAAGCTTGCGGTTTCAAAACTCCCAGAATTTTCGTGAGATGCGCACTACAGATGATTCCTAACAAGGATGAGTCAGTTGTATAGGGCTTCTAGCTTTTCAGCCTAGATTAGTTTCACTTACAGGATAAAACCTCATCAAAAGTTCCTAAATCTCTTCATATTACAACAGTTTTCCAGATTTTCCTTCAGCGGAGTTTCATAGAAACGTTGTTCGGAATCCGGAAAGATCGAAGAAATTACGCAAGATCTTGTGTGTGTATCGGAGCAGACAATGCTATGGAAAACTAAGGTCGACAAAAGATGCTCCTTCCTTCCCTATCCAAAGGACAACAACCAGAGTATATAAAACATGAAAATTGTGATTCTATTAGCAGCTTGGAGGAAGAATACATCCATGGAATGAGTGAAGCATGCATCTGAGAGGTCGTTACTCGGGGAACCAGTCAGCAAGTGACCATCCGATGTCGTTTCTATAATTGACGGATGAGTGGCGCTCTGTCCTGTCTAATTGAGAGCTGATCACACTAGTGATCTGGCCCTCTTGGCCTAATGCCTAAGTGTTCAGCCACTGATCGGAGGGTCGTGGGTTCCAAACTCCCTGAGGTTCGTGAGATGCGCACGAGAAAAGGACGAAACAACTGTACAGTGCATAGACAGACTTCATTGACAGAAAGTGATCTCTGCTGACCGTATAGAACAGCCAGAGCGGATAATTTGCCAAACTATCCGCTGAGGTGTTCGGTAAATAGGAGCCTGGTTTCGATCAAACTCACTCCATCGGTAGCACATGATCTTCAGGTGTGAAATGCTTAATAAGCCGCGGTAAACACCATTAGAATTATTTAGTATTCTAGCGTAATATACTCATTTGCATACCAGTTTTGTTTTGACGGGAGACTCATCTGGAACCTCGATGAATGTCTCGCCTGAACTCGATTACATCCCAAAAGAGGTGTTTCTGTCAGGATTCTGAGTAAATACGTTCCGAACACCGGGAAAATTCATGTGTGAACGCACGATCGGACAGAAACACTCCAGACACGTGAAGTTTTGATGAAAATTCAGCTAAACGATTTCTCTGCACGCTAAATAGTTCAGCCGACCTAATTTCCAATTTATGCTGCCTGGTCATCGCTATTCAAAGTGGCATGCTAGTGTTGTAAAACGTCAACTCAGACTGTGAATTTGTGGATGAATCGATAAACCTCCCGCAAACCGCCTAAGATGGTTTGACTGTTTTCAAAGATTGGGCAGCCATTAACTATTGTCTGGAATGTGATTTATGGCTCTAAACTCTTCTTCTCCAAGCGATATATCAAAGCTTGTTGCTTGTCAACAAAACACGAGCGTGTCTTCAACGAGTTTGAGTTCTACTCACCAGTTGTTCTCTTAGACACAACTCAAAATTCTTGCTCACTCACTTTCATACAGGCCTTCAGTGTGATCGCATAACTCCTTTTCGGTTCCAGACGTGAGCCAATCAGTCGGGTTTCGTGGGTCAGTGAACGGCGGTGTAATCTGGGCTTGCTCAGATCAACATGGAATACATGTTTATATTTCGCGTTGGATACTTGAACGGAGGACCACTGAGCCAGAATCGTTCTCTCCGTTTTCGGTCCCAGTGTGACCGCCGTTAGTTCGTACTCGACCGGGTTTATGGGATTTTTGAGCTCCGAGACATGCTCAACCGCTGCACAGCCAATCCGAACGTTCGGTGAACTCGGACGAGTGACAGCGGTTTGAGTGACCCATGGTGGGCGGACGTTGAATTCAGCTGTAAAGAGTTTTAGATAGTTATATCGGCTATTGATTGGGAAATGGTAGAGTTTTGGAGTGTTTGTGAATTCGCGCTCCTGAGAGCGAAACTGTTTAAAATTGAAAAAGTGTAAAGCTACAAAACCAGCATGGTGATTTCATGTACATGAAGCCACTTTTAGTTGCCAAAAACGAGCTGCTCAACAAGATAAAAACAAAAGAAGTAGTTTTCTCGGCAACATGTACACTCGCTATTTCCTTGACCCGGAATAGAGCAATTTCTTTCTTTTTCACAGGCATGTCAGTTTATTTCGGTTCAGCTAATTTTGGTCCTAGTCAAAGGTGATACGGTTCCGCTGCCATCTCAGTGGAATCTCAGGCTGTTCTGTTTGAATCCCATTCGGGGAGTATATTGGGTCAGTTATGGTTCCATTTGCGTACCTCATGAGCGAAAGCCCAGACCAGTGATCACGCTCTAAAATCTGTTCAGCCAGGATTTGACTTGTCCACCGGGGTTATGATCATGGTCTCGCAAAAAATGTGTTAGGGATGTAGTCTTCAGGCATACCTACCCCAACCACGGTGACTTGAAGAGATTAATTGGTCTTACCAAGTCTGACGCACTGCCAACTACTGGCTTACATTCCGCAGTCACTTACAGCGTGCTCTGCAACGAAGACACCGATGATCAACTACTTGAATATATCTAAGTTCTTCGTATCGCACGGGTTGCACAGGCACATATTGCAAACACTACCACTGTCATTTTGTAGTCGTGGCCGCTTAGCCTCATCCCAACTTATTTCTGACGCCAAAGATGTCACCGCTTACAGTGTACTGTTATTTGTTAATGTCATGTTTGTACGAGGGTTGGGACACTGCCAGGGCGCCCACAGTATCCCGACCGTGAAGCATCAGTGTCAACGCTGATGTTGCTGTCCTTGATGATGATGATGATGCTTACAGTGTGCGCGATGACTTCATCTGTCACAGCGCAGTCATGGCTAATGCAGTTGCCCAATACTCAAAACCCTCTGCTTCAAAGGGAGAGAGAGTAGTGGAAAACTCTGAGACTTTGCTCTGTGGAGGCGCAAACGGTATGCTGAATCAAGGAACCATATCTGTTCGTTCGTTTAGAATGTTTTATGTAGGCTCTGACTATCAAATAATGGAACAGTGTCATGCCGAAAATCAAATTCCACCAATCTCTCTCCAAGTATGGTCTTGATATTCAGTCTCTTGGACAGTTCACTTCTTGATTATGTTAGTGACAAAATTAGACAAAAACGGTGAGAATAACCAATCCTGACCAGCTTTAGTAGACGTGGGAAAATCCGAACTTAAATTGCGAAGAAATTACAGACAGATCTGCGGAGCACTCCCCATTGGCTAAGTATATGTGGGAAAACCGATTTATCCTCGGGGAGGGAGGCCTATTTGAAGACAAGGAGGACCGTCACAAATGATTGGCAGTATCTGTGCCGCTGCCAAGATAAAGAAACTATCGCTCAGCGACGTCTCGGTGCATAGCTGAATGCAGATTGCAGGGTGCTGAGATACTGCTGAGTAGTTCAAGCCTAGAGAGAAATACTCAAAAAGCCAGGACTGGCCTCAAACCACTGAGCTCCCGATTATTAGTTGCGTGCTTTACTCGCTGAAGTATGTCCAGTTCAAACACCTGACGTTATGTGAGGATGTGATCAGTGCACGTCCTACCTCTTTCCATCGGAGTTTCCTATTGCTTGATGAGTTCAGGCATCGCAGTTCTGGTGAGGCTTGTAGGTGCCTTCAACTTCAACAAGGCCTATACCTCCGTAATTGGAGCAATCGTTTGTGGTATCTTCATTCAATAGAGGTACACTGGTCGTCGACTGATCCCAGTTCCGCGGAATACGATTTCAAGCGACGCAGTCAAGGCAATACAGAAAAAATTAATACCGACGGTGGGAACTCCTCCGGTTTTACAGCCTAGTAGCGCTTAAAGGTAGCGTCTGATCTGTCAGACAAGGGCTCCAGTTGGCTGTGCCAAACGAAGGATATTGATTAGGAATGAAAATCCGTGAAAATAGCGAACCCAACTAGGTCTTGTTGTATATTAGTTGTTTTCAATGCTACCTTTGATGAATCCATTAATAACCGGTGTGGAGAATTTCGGCTTCGATGGAGACCGATTGTCCTCAGTAGTCCAATCAGTTCGATTCTAAGCTTGGGCTAGTTTGATAAGATTGTTTAACTTGTGGGTGCCTAGACAGGCTTGGTGAGCTTTTTTTCTTGGGTCTCCCAGGGAGACGTATCGAGAGCCTGGTTTGGATCGAAATGAACAACTCATAAAAATCAGTCGCAAGGTGGAGGGCTTCACGGTCTAATATTTGTGGCCGCAGCTCAACGGTTGTCCGTTGGTAAGGAGGTGCCAAGTAGCACAAAGATGTCTACTGCTTCTTTAGCTAATGCATCTGGGAAATAAGTGGTGATCGGTACAAAAGATGATCACCATTGCCAGTATGTCTTAACTCCGAGCTGGACAGGCCACCGAATAGCGTCTCTGATCAACTGAAACGTCCTGCTTGGGTATCGGGATCGCCAACCAATAGCACAACACCTCATTAGTGGATAGTTTTTGGTAAAAAAAGTACCCTTCACTGGATCAGAGCTACAGCTGGTTGGTGTGTATGCATAAATTACAAATAAAAAGAGATACTATTTGGTACATAAAGGTTGGCAACCGAAAAAGGTTCCTTGTCGGGGATCCGGTCAAGTGAGGAAGCCTAACCTTGGGAGCAGAAAACTCTGACGGAGACTGAAATATACCACCCTTACATAAGGATTTATCACAAACCGTGAACAAACCCCCCGAACTATTTGGTCAAACCAAATGGAAGCTCACTAATGGCCACGATCAATCATGGAAAAAAGCGACCATGAAAACAGGTGTTGCGATGAGGAATGCTGTGATTTATGATGAAAAACATCGCAGACAAGCATATGGTGTACCGTTTGTTCGTACGCTTGTCCTTGTGCAATGTTCACTAATCAACCAGGACCCTCAGGGTCCTTCTGTTTCATTCAGTTTGGCTGTCCGACAGTAGGCTAAAGCACTACACAGTGAGACAGAGTGGTGGATTCCGTCCGATTAGTCCAGCAGCCAGTTAATTACAGAGTGAGAAGCATAGAAGTGTGAAAGCATGAGAAAAAAATAGTACGTACTCGTTAAATAGCCTTCATCTACGTAAGCCTCGGGCATATTTTGGGACATAGTAATCTTGTTCTCTAGAATGCATGATGGTCTGGAAAATGCTCCTTCTGGCGACTGTTAAGTCACACATAAGAACCTATTTTGGACGAATCCACTGGGCTTTCCTTGATATACTGGCACAGATAACGATGGAACGTAGTAGTCCCCATAATGACGGAAATTCATCTAGATACAACGGCCTACATTGTGAGGTACGTGTTTGCACGAAGGCTACAAAAGGCCGGAAGCACGAGCCAAAGATTTTAGGTAATTCCCCTAAGGAGGACGGCTGTGTTAAAGAGGGAGGTTCTCTTCTGGAGGTTATCTTTAGTTACTCGAGTTGTGGAAGACTGCAGCCAAGTCACGGTCAACAATGGGGAAGAGTCAGAGGTATTTGATGGGCGAAAATCGGTCGGCCAAAAACGAACTAAAGCAATGGATGCAACGTAAGGGGATTTTGACCGACACTCAGGCACAGAACTACCTATCCAGGTGAATATGAAGCGAACAATGACCCTAATTTGTCACTTGAAACGTTCACCATAATTTTTTTGCGCACAGTCTAAACCTGCTTGTCTGAAACGGTTGAAGCCTAAGTTCTGACTCTGTACCTACACTGCAAACAGATGTGCGGAGTGTGCACCGGAAGAGACACAGAACACCGTTTGCGTTCGTCTTGTCACTGGCTATTGACAGTTGGAAGGCACAGTTAGGCGTAACTCCGTGTTATGGCGCACTCATTCCATGAAGGCAGATGCCCAGTGACTACACCTTGTAATTCGAACTTAATGGGTGACCACCTTTTCTTTGCCCCCGATAATGAACTCGTCGGATGGTAAAGTTGGTTCGAATCGGATGGAATAATTATATCTTTACGTGCAATATTAAGTAGGCTATTGTCGTCTTATCCTGAGTTTCCCCTGCTGTCTCAGCAATCCTGAAATGCCGCGCTCAACCATCTCCGTGTGCCATTGTTTTGTAACACAAGTTGGACTGCCCATACCTGCTTACGAATGCACCTGGTAGGCACATACAACTCGGTCAGTAATCAACCATAGTGATCAGTGTCACAAGCGAAGGTATATGAAATATTTGTTTGTGCGTTTGACTGTATGGATCAATACGATGGCACGAGTTTCGTTCGCCGTCACCGCAGCCTCCTCAGTCAGTAGCCACCTTGCAAACAATGTAGATACCTAGATAATCGAGTCATGCCGGTTATTTAGTCTTGACTGACTTTACCATAGCTACTATTTATTGTGATGGCTCACAGTGCCAAGGGTGTTTGCAAGGCTATCAAGCGATCGATGCCTGTCGCTTCTAGTGGAATAAGAAGAGTAATTTTCGCAAAATTTCGACCCATCTGTTCGGTGATGCTGTATGTTGACCGATTGCAGAGAGTGCTAAGGGCATGGTTCATCTGAGTGCACAGACCAGCTCATAAGAGGCGGGTAGGAGGCATATTCTTTATCGATTATTTTGTGAAGGCCACTTCTCGTCCCCTTAACAGAACAGCACAGATATCAGTGGGAACGTCTCACTTGCTGAGCATTGTTGGCCCGTACTTATGTGTTTGTAGGATGTAACAGTCAGAGTTAATTCTTCACAAACGTGTTTCATTAAATCACCTTGTTACATAGCTTTTTGTCAAACGGCACAGCGGAAACGCACACAAACCTTCTACTGTTCGACAAAACGATATCAACCGACGTTACTAACCTGTTTTTGGGGTAGCACAGTGCACTTCTTCAGGTATGCCATACAAATCAACCAGTGCATCTTGGGTGAGAAGCTGAGTTGGTTTGATCATCGGTCGGACGGTTGCTGCATACACAGTGTCCGATTGAAGCCAGTCGATGATGTGTTCAACTATCGGTTCATTTCTGTTGTTACTAGGTTGAACAGACAACTCGCGCCGATTTTGCGATCGCATCTGTCCATAGGTTACCTGGAGGAGAAGAGGAGCGATTGGGGCGAATCAATCAATATAAGGGCTTAATCCATCCGTTTCATTTGAACAAAGTAGCATACAGATGGGAACAGCCAAGAGTGAAACTTGGGCATAGCAGAAATTGCGTTTTACGAATGCATATACGTATAAAAACATAGTTTCCTTGGGAGTAAGACATCTAGAGGTCCAGTAGAATGTGTATTTACTCTTCATCGGTCGGAGTTCGTTGAACACACATATGCTTCTGCTTTTCTGCTTGATGTTCAGAGCGGGGTACATAACAGGTAGGAGAGCATCTTTGCGTCTTCATTGGTGAAACATGTGCACAATACTTCATGCTGATTCTGGTGCGCCGGACTTGGAATTTGGGCCCGGGTCATCCCGGGTCATGATTTTATCCACTGGCTAGTTAGATCAACAGAATGAGGAGTTCCGAGAAAACTACTCTTGGCTTATTCCTACTAACACTATCCGACCAGGTTCCTTTTTCGGGCAGTGGACAATTAGTGGGCCTGGGCAATGAAAGAATGAGGAAAATGTTCCGCGGAGAATATCGAAATAAGAAGATGGGCTAGTCCATTGGATTGACCAACAACCGTTTGAAATGATGTGCGGAAAAATTAAAGTGTACCGGCTTGTTTGCTTATGCTTATTTAGTTTTTGGTAGACAATGGTACGACGCCCCCTTCCTCCCTCCCCCGAAGATGGTTGTATCGTTCAGATGATGCCCCAGAAGTCTTCAGTCTCTCTGTCTGGACCAAAGGCTTTTTCGAACTCGCTTGCGAGTATCAGATTTTGTCTTCGACGGATTTATTACAACCAGAAGGTAAAGGACAGATTTGGGCATTTCAAAGTCTTGGTTCGAGAATACTGGGTACTTAAACTCTAGGCACAAAAGACGGATATTTATGAGTGTGGCGATGTTTGCTTCAAAATGGTTTGCGATTCTTCTACGCTTTACAGCCACTGACCTCCCCAAAACTTAGTGAACCACAATATTTCCGAGGCAAGCGTGGTTTAGAGAATAGTTCTGGTGAACCCGGGACACTTTGAGCAACCGAGACTCGTTATGTTCAACCACGTGACTTTTGCACAATGTTAGTTACTCAGTTCGCTATCTATTGACCGTGCAACAAGATAAGTGGGCTCTAGCCGTTGCATCCTAATTCAAGGGACTCATGACAGAATGGTCAAGCGTTGGAGTAAATGACTTAAGTAATTGATGGCTTCCATTTCCCCATGGAATGAAGGCTGAGACAGTCAGGCATTGAAGATGAAAGTTTTTACAAGAGAGTGTCGTTGCTTCCAGTATTGGGTAATATCGAGCATTGTCATTAAAGTTCAATGTGTCCCGTCTCAAGGGCTTTATTCAGGATCGGGGATTGAGCTACCGTGCAACCTACCTACTCAACAACAAAAAATACAAACACAGTAATCTCTTCAAAACAAGAACTAACAGGAATGTGAAAATTTGAACCATCCTAAAAAGTTTTTTTCCTCGAAAGGTCGGAGTTGATAGACCACCCTGTTATGGACTGTTCATGCGCTGGAGTGACTGGTTTTGGGAGGAGACGTTTACATTAGGGAAGTGATTGCACTCACCGTGTAGTGCGACAAACGACCGACGTGCATGCCTGTCATTAGTCTCGCCGGCTGAGTCCATGTGAGTTGCATGCTCCAATGTCGCTGCTGGCCGATATAGATAAAATGGCACGTCAAGTTGACCACCCCGATTGCACTTCCAGGAGAAGTGTGATGGGTGTATACCACATCGGACCAAGTACCTTCATGCCCACCGGAGCCGATCGAACTCACCCGAACTTGGTATCCATCCGGATCTGGATTCGCCAATTTCGGCTGAACCCAAACAAACCAGATAAAACGGTTGATAAAAGAAGGAAAGTTTCGGCATACTATCTAGGGAAAATACACTGGTCCTAACAGTAATTTCGGGTCGAATACCAAAAAGACAAGACAAGAAATTCTCTTTATTCGTCATTGGTGGTGAACTTCCAGACAATCATTTGACCCGGAATGCTGAAACGTATGTGTATAATAAAACGCATGCATAAGCAAACCGACAAAAGCGACTAGGAAACTTAAGACAAAAACGCTTGCGATGAAAAGAGTATTGATTCCTGAAAGGTGACTGTATCGTTCATCACGTTGACACTTGAAATTCCCCACGTTTATTCTGTCCCTATTTGTAACATCCACCCCACTTTTGTGTTTAGTGCGTGTATATGAACTAGCGTTTGTTTGTCCTTACCACTTCACCCATTTTGGCCTTGAGGTCATCCGGCCATTTGGGACCGACTTTGTGCACGTGTGACTGTCCCACGTGGGAGCCTGTTTGCTCCTTTGGTTTGTACCTTTGTAGTCCAAGTGGACCATTTGTCTTGGACGAGTATCTACTGTCGAGGTTTGTATAATTTGTGAATTTGTCTTATATTAATAGTACCGTATAGAAACCCAGCTCCGACTTTGTTTTGCCTGCCCGGAGGTTCTGGTGTTACGCGTCACTCGAAGATACCGTTCGGCCGTTACAGTGACTCTGAAGTCATAAAATGGGTGAGATATTGAACCACAGACTTTTTATATGCTGACGTTCTTGCGTATAGGTGTACAACAGTGATGTGCAATGGGCGTTTCGGGAGGCTGTTGGTCATATCTGAATGAAATGGGCAAGAAAGCCCAAAAAATGTTATCCTGTATGTCTCTCATTTAAGTTATCCCCCAGGAAACTAAGGAGAGTATTACCGAACATCGATAATAGCCCAGTACAACGCTTGATAATAAATGAGTTTTTTTAATCAATGATCCAAAAGCAACAATCAACGAACAATAAAGAATAAATGACAAGATAGTAGCGAATTTAAGATGTCAGCTGAGTGAATTGTCGGTATCTGGGGGGGGGGAGAGGACTGGCTTATGAAATAATTCGTTCTTCGAATTTCAAGGAAGACGTGATCCCGTCATGCCAAGTGAGAGGAGATCACAACACCAAGATGATTTGAACGATTAGCTTAAGGTAGTCAAACACTCAGTATCGGTGCATTTGGATAGTGACGTGGGCTGAACTGTGTCCACTTACAATCGGCTATAGAGCCCTGCTCAAACAAGTGAGTGTCCTTTTACAGAACAATTTTCCTTGCTTACTTTCAGAGACTTTATTGTTACATCGGTGAACAAGCGCAGACCTCGCTCAGATGAAAATGGAAAAGTTGACGATTTCACCCTCAGTTGAGTGTGCATTGAAGCGAACTGGAAGACGTACTGTGATTCTTTTGGCTCAAGGACAACTGGTCTAATTTTTTGTCAATGCTGTGAACACTGTTGAGGATTGGTATGGCAAAGACTCGTATGGTTATTGATCCAGTCCTTCGCACGCCTCTTGAAGACCAGATTTTAAGTAGGTCGATGTTTCCTTCCGTCACAATTAAAATACGTATAGATCAGCCCGCGAAATCCAAAAAGAATTTGCATTTGTAGCGAGAACAAAGAAGCGACAGTAGTTCTGAAATATTCAAGCGTAAACCGATTACCTCAGTCAGAAGAAACGTCAATACTTGTCAATTAAACATCCACCTCACCAGTGATCAGTTGCTTATCACAAAAATCAAGGATACGTTGCCGCTCCACGACTCCTCCGTCGTAATATATTCATTCGTCTACGAATGTCCCGCAAACTAATTATTCAGGCGACTCGATACTTATCTCAAAAATTGCTGGGCACATGGCCTTATTCAGCACAACCGGGCAAGTGGAACACATGATGAGCGCGACTGCAGCTCACCTGATCTATACGAGTTGCCGGATCAATCCAGCTGTCTTTAAGCCTAATGTATTGAGCACCACCAAATCGTTCCGGATTCGTTCGACATTCATTTGACTAAATAGGCCAACGCCACGTCAAAGCACTGATCTTGTTTCGGTCAGCCAAACACGATTGTTAATTCACCCCAGTTGAGTGACTTATTTGCTCCTCTCTATCTTACGCTTTGCTCCAACACTGGTTTCAAGCGAATATTTAACTGCGTTTTTCATTTAAAACTTCATTTGTTAATCGAGCCAATTTTTCGCAATATCCGATGTTGTGCAATAACTCGGGAGTACTCACCTATTGTATGTATTATTTTCTAGCCGGCTTCATTAAGAAAACTACGGTCCACTTGCATGAGAGTCTGATCAATACACAAATGTCAAATGAATTTCGTTTTGACCCCCTGAAAATAGGTTTCATGGTTTAACGATTTTAGGGAGGATACTAAATTCTACAAAAAACGGAGTTAACAGAAACCTTTCTGTTTGAGGTAGTTAGGATACGTGATCGAAATCTACCAACTGGTCGTTGGGTGATCGATATGCTAGTTGTGTTGGTGTTGGATGGCCTCATCATGGAAATATGTTTCGAATGTCAGCAGTAAGCAGCGATATCTCCTTGCTACTCCATAAATGGACCCTTAGGATTATCAGGGACATTATTCAAACTGCTAGGAAAACACCAATCGATTTATCGACCGGATTGGCTTGATCAGAATGCCGTGTTACTTTTCTTCTGGATTCAGCACATCCATCTGGGAAAATAACGGGCACGGAATGTTTTCCGTTGTCATCCGCAAACAAGGAGCAAACAAACCACCCCACCGAAGCTGAGAAGGAAACACTTTCTGTTTTCCAAAATGACTGAATGACCCACAAACAGCAGCAGCCCAGACCAAAATTTATAAGTTGACATTAGCTTCAAAGGGTTTAGGTGGTAAGTACAGCTGGTACACTAATGTGAGACATCTTAGGTCGGACTTCATTCGAATTAACCGATGGAAGGAATAAATTGGTGCGCGATAACCCAGTAGTTCTCAATTTCCCAATGGCTGTTACTGTTTTCATTGTTATGTACGTCTTTGTGATAATTCGTGTTGGGCGAGATGGCCCAAGTGGTTAGAGCGCGAATGTACTGACCGGAATTTCCGTGGTTCGAACCCGACCTCTGCCTCTCGACTTCCCCCGCCTAGGCTTGGGCAACCTGGCAGTATCCCAGCCCTCGTGCAACCTTCGGGTGGCATGGCAGTTAGGCACCGAAAGGGTGCTGCAGCTGGACGGTTTTTTTAATGTCTCTTATTCAAATGTAATTCCTAACGACCTGGATGACAACCGTCACGCAGGCTCACTGGTTGCTCCAGTATGTTTCGAATCACGAATATATCGGGACACTGGATGTCCAAAACACTCGCCTTGGACAAAGGAGAAAAATGATGACTAGCTGGTGCTGATAAATCCCAAGTTTTTAAAGACATCCAATGCCCAAAAATGCAATGCGGTCCTTATTTATAGTCGTTCCACAAAAATATGCTGCGATACCCGAATAGCGTACCAAGTGAAACTGCGATAGGTTTTTGTGGAGCAGATTCAGTTGGAGAGAAGATTGTAAGCAAGTGGTTCAGCTGCGTCACCCTTCAAGATGGGTTTTTTCTACTAAAACCTTACCTTTCGTACGCAGGTTTTTGGAATTATTTGTGAAGCGGCTGGTATATCAAAATCAACATTTCGGTTTTTAACCAAAGCCCTTTGTTTATGTAATTATTTTGCGGCCTTTCTACCCGTGCTTTACGATAAACGTTAAACGATAAACGATAAACTTTACGATAAACATTCCATTGACGGCAAAGTCCGGAAGAAGCAGTTTTTCAACCGATTTCGCGGAGTTATCATGAGAGGGGTTGAAAAAATGGCCAAAGGGAAATGATGTAAAGGCAACTTACGATGAGAAACTCTGTTCCTGGGCCGTTGGTCACATGACGTATCCAATTCTTTTGTGACCTGGGGCTTATATAGACAGCGAATCGCTTGTAGGTCACTTCAGATGGGACAGACTGATTCGGCACGAGGCTGCTTGGGACTAAGGTCTGAACCATTTGGTGGGGCATGGACCAGCCGATTCTCACATCACCACTTGGCAAATGGATTGCGGATATGTCTTTTGGAGGTGGCGGAGCGGCTGAGAAATGGGACAGTGTTCAAAACTGCTGTTAGCAAGTACAATGGGGACGTTTTTTTTGGTCTGCATCATTCATACCTACTCCGTCAGTTTTCTAACCAAGAAGCAAGTAGTATCTGCTGCGATGCACCGTTGCCTTGGAGCCAAATAATCTGACAGGAACTGATTTCAAAAGAACGTCCACAGAAATGAGCTTGCTCTACGACATTAACACAGAAGAACAATGCCGAAGAGAGCTAACCTCAGATAACACAATGCTCCGTGACGATACGAAAAACAAGCGACAGGTGTTGCTTCAACGACAAGTCGTGGAGATTCTTGACAAACATAGCAGATTCAACAAAACAGAGGCAATAGCGAAATATTCACTTGCATAAACTTCCAGGAACTCGATAGGGTCTGCTATATTATTGAACTTCTCTTTTAGGCGCCACTTGTAAGGCTAACGCCAACACAAGAACGCAATCAAATAAATTGATTAATTCAAACGTCGTCATCGTTAGGTATCTGTGAATAAGATGCTCAAAACTGTATATGGACTGTGTACGCACAAATGGTGTTATCAGCACACAATCATACTGGCAGCCTCTTCAGGACGAACACCATCTAGAACGCGCAAATTCTGCGGGAGTTTGCCACTTACTGAGATTGTCCAGTATTGGGCACAAAATGCCGCCACAATGTGAATTCATTTTTAATAACGAAACTGGAAATTTTCGTCCCACAACGTGAGTCCATCGCTCCTGCACACTTAACCAACGGATGTGATGGGTGAACTCTGCTGACGGTAGTAAAATTAGCATGTAAAAATTCAAACAAAAGCTGTGGAAAGTTGTTATTTTTCTGTTTTTTTTTCCAACGGACAAACCATTACGTATCGCACAACTCTGAGTTAGGATAATCGGGGCTATTTGATTGAAATGGACAACTTCTTTCCCCCTGGGGATCATTAGCTTTTTAACTCCCAGAGCATCACTATCCACACAACGGTGATTCAATACCTACGTTCAGTGTAATCATCCTCAGAGTGTGAAAATTATGCACACGTACGAAATAATGTCACCTAACCCGATATTATCCCCTAAATCCTCCTTTTTGAACATGGCTGTTTGGTTTCTGACTACTCTGTTCCACTCTCTCACATACACATGGACAAATCACGTCAGTATACTTAAAAACCTCTCAGCGCTAATGTGTGAAAATGTGTCATTTACGGGTTTCATTGCTTTTTTAGGTCGATCTACTGGTTGGCAGCAGACTGAGTAACAGTAAAACAATATTTTACCTTCTGAGTGTTTTGTAGGAAGAGTGACCTTTGCGGACCACGGGCTGACGCCGTATTCGTTCCTTCCTCTAACCATACAAGCTAACATGTCTTGTGTGTTGGAGGTCAGTTGAAGTGCAGGGCCAAGGTTCAGACGCCCACTTGGCCAGGCTATCAAACTGTGGGAACTGATACGCAAGTGATTGGGCCACTCAACCTGACTGTTATCCAAAGTTACATTGGCCGCGCGATGATGACTTCCAGCAGGTTGTGCCGCCTCACATTTGACTTCATATCCGGAAAACGGACCATGGCGGCTATTCCAATCAGGGGGATTCCAACTCAGCGTCATTCTCCCCTGTGTATCTTCTATGGCGACATCCGTTGGTCCCCCGGTTGGGGCTTTTGTAAACAAACACAGAGAGAACAGATTTTTTTTTATCCAACTTAGAAGAAAATCAACGCGCTTGAACTTACAGCGATTGTCTAGGAAATTTTTTTCCAGTTAGTTTTGCAGCTTCATTTATGGTTTAACGGGTTGAAATGTCATCAGGGAACACATGCTATTTCACTTAAGTTTGTCCTCATGATTAATTCTGAGGGTTCTTCAGTTGTTATTTGTAAGTCAGTATGAACTCACTAAACGTTACAAAAAACATTGGGAATGATATTCGGCGGATTATCCATTGCCCGGTGGCTTAGCTATGCTTGTGTCAGCTTAATCAAGCAAGAAGGAAAGTGTCCTGGCGTACTTTCCAGAAATTCCTATCTTAACTTGTATGGTCACCAATGTCAAAACCGAGCTTGCACAGCGCTTTCTTTCACTTATTTCTGACTGGGTACCTAGTCTGTGTGAGTGTCTCGTTTCTGGAACTTGAAAGACTGATCCAAGTCCGCAAATAAACGGCAAGTAAGTACCCGAGGATAGGCTTTTTCCTGATTCGAAAATCCGGTGCTGAGTCAAAACACTAATGAGTAGTATAGCAAGACATCAGCACTGAAGTCCAGTACAACGAAAGGATATAGGGAAGCATAATGTCACGTACCAAGGGAGTGTTACTTACCCGATCCTTCCAAGGCGATCAATTGAATGGCTTCCTGTCCAGCTTGGATTATAGTGATGACTGCCACCCGAAACTCGTACGTATTACCTAATACTGTCACGAAACAAAAAGAAAATAAGGGTTAAATGGGGCTCAGACGAGCGAAAACTCGGCTACTATAAAACGCTCATACCAACCATGAACAAATTTTGTGTTGCTGATGCAGCCGGTAGAAAACCGTTGTTAGAGAATGTTGGACGATCCCAACAATTAGTCGTCATTTGAGATGTTCCTCTAATGCACTGAGCATCCGTTCAGTCATTTGCTCACGTGCTCTACAACCTCGGATAAGGGACATCCGAACTTCTGATGCAGGAACACATACGCGTCGTAGATGTTGGCTTTAGCAATCTGGGAGCATCTGTGTGTATTTCTAGGAGATGATAAACGCTTTTATCACATTCCAACAAAGTATTTGAAGCTTTGCTCGTGTCTCAAAGTTGGTCTAACCTTTGGTTTTCGGAGAGACAGAGGTAAAAGGAGAGTAAAAGGACCAGCTTAGTTGTCAAAAGATATTATGTCGAAAAGTATCTACACCTACTCACTCTATTCAACCTATTTAATCAACCAATCAAGTGGAACGAACTCAGACCACAAGACAAGAAGGAAACCGCCAAATTACAACAGAGAACAGAACTGTCGAATCGAAGGCACCCAATGAAACAACCAGATACAAGGAAATGAGATCAGGATTCAACCTAGATTCCAGGCTTCATCATCATCATCATCATCATCGTCAGCTGAAGAACCGCGTACTTGTCGTGCAATGTTTGTAGCTGCCACAGTTGCGTTCACCGATGATTTGGGGAGGTGAGGTGGTTAGCTGCGCATTGGAGGCGGGAGCTGATAAATTGGTGCGTAAATACACCAGGCTTGCCAACTAAATTACCGGAAAAGCCACCTCGGGACAAACCAGTCAATTTTAGAACCTCTATGAGCACAAGCAGAGGAAGAGGAATTCACCTACTCAAACCTGCAACGACGAAGTCACCTAGATTGGTGATGAAAAGCTTGCAATCTAACTACCAAGCTCTGCGAAAAGACCAACAACCAAGTCTGTACCGTGCAAGACTTAGTAAAATGACGAAACCTGGAAGAGATTCCGTAAAGCATGTCAAAAATTCCCCATTTGAGTAAATCAGACAACAGAAACAGGACAAAGTCGAGATTAGCCCAAGGTCTTTTTGTACGTACAACATGGATTTGCCCCAATTGAATAGCAGCGCCTTAAGAAACTTCGATTGCCCTGGTTGTTTAATTCTGGTAACATATTCGAAGGATGGTTGCAGCTCAACCTTGTGCTTTGGCTCAATCAAGTATCTGGTGATTAGATATGTGACCTTGGGATCCATTCTACTGAAGGTGGAATTCGGAAATTTTAACAACTCCAGAAGGAGAATATTATGTCATTGTTTCAGTATGCGGTCGTCGTAATCTGGTAGAAGTAACATGCAATCCGCTCTCGTTAGACTCACACAGAGTGGCTGATTGCCTGAGGCACCATCCATTCAGGCAAGAAGAAGGATATTAACCCTTTTGGGGTAAAAAAGCCCCATGTAAATGAGGCATTGGGCCAACCAATCACATCGCTCAAGCGTGAACACGTTCGCCTGTTTAAATGCGATAATTCGAATGCGTCCAGATTGCTCTGGTGGAGGAGTGGTAACACGCTCGCCTCGCATGTCACATATTTGGAGTTCAATCCCAGACACGGCCATCGATATGCACTGTTGATGAGCTCTGATAGGAGCGAAACTCCAATCCAGCGCCTTCCCCTGTGGTATATACTCAATAGAATAAGTGCGCCTGGACGGGAGTAGGACTGTTCAAGCGAGAGTGATGTGAGTGTACTTATACGAATCCCGCAGCCAGCTACAACCATGTAACCGAGTTGACGCAATTGGATTTCCTTGTGAAAAACGGATGATTGCTGTGGGTCATTTGTACCACATATATTGATAACCTCAACAAGGACAAAGTTCGACAACACTCTGCTTCATTATTCAGACGCCCCTATTTGAAGAGATCGTGTGAGCAAATCAATCAAAATAGGTCTCTTCTGCTAAGTGGTTTTTCCTAGAAGAAGATCTTCAAAGTGGCCAGTTAAAAACGTTAACCTTTCTATAGTGTATCTTTGGGCTGCCTTCAGACAAACGTCGAAAAATGATCCAGGTTTAGTCGCGCAAACCTGATTGTTTTCTACTCAGTTGTCTGGTTCTTAATTACTGTCCTTACTTACAGTAAAAATACCTGGATCATGTATACGGTCGGACCTTGATCGACCGCCCAGCTGATGATAAGGTTGAAATATGATGAACACCATCCACATGAATGGAGTGACGTACAAGTGAAACTGAATACGTTTCAGAGACGGTTATCACCGTTAGATTTCACACTAGGAAGGTTGGATGGGAAAGACCAGGTTTAGTTTGCACCAGTTGCTCTGTCAGATTGGTTTTCGATATTAACATTTACCACAGATGAGCGAGGCAGCTGGAGCAGACGAACGAACTGATTCTGTATACACCGACTAACAGCGCTTGCAGTCGTACGTTTATAGATAGCCTTGGGACGACAGACAAATAACTGCACAGGATTGCGAATGCGTGTTTAGAGCCAACTCCATCAAGTACACTGAAACTGCACTAAAATGTATTTTTGATTCTGTCAAATTCAAAATTTTGGAGCCGATTTAGAATTCGTCATTTCAGTAGGGATTAGTAAACAACTATAAAACGATCAATAGGTTACCAAACCCTTCTTGTTGAGTAGGCCGTCTTGGAATAAGCTTTAGTTATTCAGGGTTAGCTGCCTTGCTGTATGATTAACTTAGAGTGCGCCATAGAATTATGCTTGATATAAACATCTTTAACACCAGTGAACTTCAGTTCGTATTCAGCAGCTTCAAACAAACGTCGAGGGACTATGCAGGGCGATTGTCGCTTTTAACCTGGTCTTCTGATCGGATTGCTTGGGACTGTTGGGGCGGCATTTGGGTGACCTAATCTGTACACAGATGGCAGTAAATGGAGAACTTACAAAATTGTCCCGCTGGTGAATTCCAGCTCGTTGCCGTCGTGTTTATCTCTCCAGCGTGGTACTTCTCAGGAATCAGCTGATTCGTTGATATGACTTCCTTCGTATCCCTCACTAGTGTGCTGCCATTGTCGTGTTTATTCGACCAAAATAACCACCGGTCAGTTGTCCCGTCGGACCGATAAGTAGATCTTGCTTGACGCGGATGTGTCTGATCAGGCAACACCGATGAAGAATCAGTGAAACCAATCAACAATCGCCACCGAATTCGGTAGATGGCCGCATGTTCAGCAAGAAGGCTCTCGGTCTGCTCGCCAGGCGTCTCCCATGAGGCTTTGATAATAACTTGTGGAGGAAGTTCGAAACCCGTAGGCGGCAAAATCTGGCTGAATAGATGCAGTTTCCTGGGAGCTGCTGGAGCTGTAAACAAGGACAGGAACCAGGATTAATGGTTCTAACAATACTTTTTTGGTGAACTTCGTTTCGTTGCTTATCAGAATAGTTAGAATAAAAGTCCACCGGACCGACACACGAAATACCGTAGCAAACAAGATGGGTATGACTTGCAAATTATTATACATATTTTCTTGCAGTGATTGGTCTACGACTTGTCAAAAACAGATGACGTATCAATTACGTAAGCTCACGCTAAAACACCGAGTAAAACTGCTATCCCGCAGGTATGGGACTTTCGAAACAGCCGATTCGTTTGTGATCTTTATCAAAGTCTAGTTGACCTAGAAGAGGCTTCAGTCAAAGACTGTTGGCAAAGACGAAACCAGTCATTTTTGAGTGACTTGCGGCAACTAAGCTTAGCTTGTGGACTGCTCCTTCAATGAGTTAAACTTTGCCAATTTGCTTCTCATCCCAGTGATTTTAATTTTTCACCTCGAGTGCACCCTTTGAATTCTCTGTCACAGCTGTCAGTTACCATCATCCGAAAGTTTTTAACCTGTGGGCGAAATATATTCATATGCAGATTAAGTGTGTGTTTCCCTTCATCAAACACTGTTGAAGTCAGTGGTGTTTAAATGAACTAATTGGACTAGCATCACCATGGTAGTGCGCGGGGGATTTCATGTTAAATTTGCCGTTAGTCGGTGGGATTCTGATGCCTAGCTTCAGGAAATTTATATAAGCCGGGGCACTACAAGCGAAGGGAAAGGATTAAGCCTCTTGATGGGTGGCAGTTGGCATTTCAGAAGAGGTGTGAGAAAAACCTTCCCCCGGTGTTATTTCTCTGAATGTGAGATATGTCCTGGGAAGAAATGATGGCGTGCGTCACATTCTTATTAGGAAAATTTACAAGATTTTTTTGGCAATAAGTATACAAGAGTCTTGTTGGAACAGTTGCTTGCCGGAGACCCTATCTTTTTGAGGAAGTCTCACTCATGTAATCTGAATAAGGTCGGACGGCTGGGCAAATTAACAGAGGTGGTGGTAATGCGTTGAAATACTGGTGAAAAGAAGAAGGCCCTCGTTGCGGAGTTATCTGAGAACGCCAACTGAACAGTTTCAGACTATTGAACAGGGAATCAAAACTCTCATTTGCATCTCGTTTACAAAACTGAATAACCCCCTTCTCCTTGCACGCGTCTTCCTGAACTTTCCTGGATATTCATTGACTGCTACTGAACTGCAAGCAAATGCTACAAAGAGACTCCACAAATTCCATAAGAGATCTCACTTTTCAAGAGACGCAAAGCGGATTTACGAGAAGACGTGCTACTCACATGCCTCATCAGTAGTATCCACCGTTACACTGGTAGCTCAAGTGAGTGTATTGGTTGTTGATCTGTTCGCCGAGCTTGGAAATTAGCTTGTAAACGTTTCGTCACCATACGAGGAGACATCATCATCAACTGCGCACTGATCAACAAGCAATTACTCAAAGTTAAGTTATTCTCTTATATTTCTTGGCATGCTCACGTAGAGGACATATTTCTACAGATCCGGTGACTGAGTTTCTATCAGACACTTGTCGGTTCTAACGCTTCACCTTCTGTGATCAGATCGTTCTTGCCGTCCACCTACCCATTTAACTGTATAGATCGCCCGAAGGTTTTTGTGAAATTTCGAATTTCGACTTCATTTTCATCCGACACCATTTTAGAATGCTGCAATAACATATCGCCTAATTCCTCACCAAAACTTTGATGCATCGATATATCAAAGGAGGTCTAGATCTGATTGTTGGTCTGTTTGCGGAGCTTGGCAGCGCACCCGAGCTACCTATATTCCACAACATTGCCGAGGTCTAGATCTTCTCGGAACGGCTCTTCACGATTCTTATCATATTCTCTATGTACTAACTCACGAAACTGGCTTCTCAGGATCCCCCTAGAAAACATGGACGTATTTATGAAATCCAGAAACTCTGCCTACAACGGCTTCACACTCCCTGCCCTCAAGAACTTACTACTAACAATAAAAAGTGAAGTTTTGAAGGTCTAATCAGTATGAGCCGGTTTTGCTCAAGTTCTCCAATCACTATGGTGTATCTCGGTCCCAAATTACCGCATTTTTTTACAAAAACTTCATCTGTACACATTTGCAAGTATTTGTACCTTTTGCCAGATCCACTGAAAGGCGCACCTGCGGAATGGCCAGCAACGACGAATGGAGAAACTCTCTTGTCTTGTCTTGTTGATGATCGATATCCGGATATGGCGTTTGGAGGCCCATCACTCATACATATCTCTTCTCATACACAAGGGACTGATTGTCATTATCTTTGCTTCATTGGCTTAGTCTTTCCTGTTCCGGTTTGTCTAATCTCGGGCATCATTTACGGCTTATCACATGATTGTCCTTAGTATATGTATATTTGTCTGTTGGGCAGTTTATTGGCCTTTTCAGTTGATTGACGAGGCAACGCTTCATTGGTCTGACCTGGATAACTATTCAGCTTCTCGGTATCTACCTAATCGCTGTGTCCTGTATGCGGATGATTGTCTGTTGTTTCTCCACCCCCGTGGGATAATTCGTCTGACTTGTTTCGCAGCTACTCAAAGTTGCATTATAGTTGTGCACTGTTGAAGGTCGTTTTGATCTAGTCTGAAACTTCCACTTAGAAGTGGTTTTCCGGTAGAGATATAGGAGCATTTTAATATATGCTGGTCGTAGATAGCCAAAGCGTACACTTCACTACGCCATACCCTGCTGCACTAAACTGCACTATACTATCACATCGTGTGCGATGGTGTGCTATACGACACCAAGCTGAACTGTACTATACTGTGCTGTACTATGTAGTACTAAGCTATACTATACCAAAGCATACTAGACTATGCGATCATATATTACCCTGCACTCTACCATATTTGAGTAGAATACATTATTCTGATGGTTACCAGTTAACAAATAAAAGAACTAAGTGCCTTGGATCTGTATTCAGGCTGATAAACTCAAGCGATTGTTTGGGAATCCGTGAACCTTGACAATTCTCTAGCTAGCAAAGGATTACATTGCGGTAAGTGTGAAACAAACAAACAGTCAAAATGGTAATCAACTGTCGAACGTGCGCTGTTAAGTGGCTGGAATGGATCGTATATTCCTGTCAGTTTATAAGATCGGTTGCCACCCGTGGGACCCTATCGCCGGCTGTTTTAGGGCGAATATTTTTTTATCACTTGTAGCAGATAGATCATAAATCGTTCCATTTGCTCAATAGTCAAAAATGCTTGAGTAAAGTTGGGTGAAGAGATGCATCTCCGAGAAACTCAGAAGCTCAAGTAGACTGAATCACGGAAACTGGTACGCGGTGATTTCGGCAGGCGGATGTAACACTCAGGCTGGCGGGAGATTTACCTAGCAACCATAAGTCATCGGTGAATATGACAGTTGAGGAGGTCTTACCTCAGACAAGTCGGATTAGCTTCCAACTGTATAGTCACGACTGAGTATATGCAAATCGTAATTTTTCTCATCGATAAAAAATTTTGATGGTTATTCACAAATGCTCACAGTTAAAAGTGCTCATCTCAAGAATGCTATTTTTGCTGAGTACCTAGCAGACTCGATATCTGAAGCCAAGAAAACACGGGACAAATCACACAGAAATTATCAAATTACTTCTGCTGTCCAATTTCCTGGAGAACATCGTAACTTATGGATCTATAGTCATTCTCGTTGTCCGTCTGCACAAGTTCGAATCAAAACTAATAACTGATTTGCTCATCTGCCAGTGACGAGCTTGAATTCTTTAGTATAGTGTACAGAAGGGGGCCTGTGCAGACAAACTCTCCGTATACTTTATAAAGACACGATTGATATCCACCACCCCGTGTTGTTTATGCTCGAAATTCTCAGACATTCCAAACATTTGAATAACACAGTAGGTGAGTAGTTTACACCGAACAAAAATCGTGAGGGATTTAAATGAGTTCGTCAGTGGTATTTGTCCTAGGTATACCCATCCACAGACCCCATAGCGTGCAAAATAAGATACACACAAAGTAAAAATGAGGACGGTCGTTATTACACTGTTATGGGTCTGAATATCTGAAAACTGTGTACAGCACAGCAGACAGCCAGTTCTAACTGCAAGCATGCCGTAGTTTCCTATCCATACTGTAGTGAATGGAAGTTGGGAGTTGGGCGGAAAAATACCCGCTCCATTCCAGTGATCCAGTCCTACTAGATCCCGGTGGGACATATAAGGTTTCTAGAAGCTCTCCGACAGTTCATTGCCAGTTTTACTGCTGCTCGGGCTCACTCCTAAACTTGCACCAGCGTTATACATTTGGGCATTTTGTTTTCAACAGAGGTTTTGTCTTGTAAGTGAGGCCAATCCATGCTGAAAAGCCGAAAAGTACCGTACAACTGCTTCATCTTTGTTGGGATCATCAACAATACGCATTGCAAGAAACTCCAGTGAGTCTCGAACCCGCAACCTGCAAGCTCGTAACACCCACTCGTCCTGCCACGAGCTGCTAATCAGCCGTGTGATCGCCATTCATCCTGTAATCATAACGTCCAAACCAAATGGTCACACATGTTGACTGGTTCCTCGAGTGGTGACTTTTCGGATAGAAGTTTCACTCACATTGCGAATTTATTCCCCCTATGAACCCTTTACAGATTATTGTTTAATTATTTATCCAGAATCCCGAGAATTAAGTGTCCAGTTTTAAATCGCGCTCGCCTCTTTCCTAACTCCATCAGGTAATTCTTTCACGGCTATGGTGGTGATGGTGTGGTATGTACAAGCGCACTTTGCGTCCACACCTTTGGGAGCACAAAACTCGATGTGTCAATCGGATTCATTCAATCAAGCAAAGGCTTGTGCTGGGACGGAACGGAAGATGCTGTGAAAATTCGGTCACAACCGAAGAAGACACTCAGTCACACTGATTTCTGTGCGTAACTAAAAGTATTTCTCTTCATATTAAGAAGTATTCAATGAGCAGCACTTTTTTCGTTCTATGGTGAGATGGCGAAAGAGCCATAAGTTCACACTCTAAGCGACAGATTTCATTGTTATTGCTTTTGTTTACGATGAACAAAATTCATTTGCATGTTTCACTTTCATCCTGGCTACAGACACTATCCTATACATGTGCACTTCAGTGCTTCATAACTTCTGGTTTCGAGAGCTTGCGGTGCACCAAGCCATTTTCACAATTCCGTGCAATATCCAGACTAATCGGATGACATCTGTTTGATTTCTAAACTAAAAATCCAAACGTCCAAAACGCCTTTGAAGCTGACTGTAATCATATGCAGTTTTCCGTTCACTGTATCTGGGAATCGACAGGCTCGGCTAACAACTAGCAGGCTCTCACCAGTTCAGAACATTCCACAACATCGCTTAATGTGGGAAATGAGCCAAATTACGGGTCAAATTTCGGAGACGTTACGGTGCCTTACCACGGATCTAAGGAAATGTTGATTCTGTCATCGCTTCTTGCAAAACTGATCGAGGCCTTCGCCCCTCATCCTTTTTTGGTCGTCTGAGCATCTTACTAGTTCCGACAACGGAGTAGTTGGAGTGAAAATTATTATTTCGAGTGACGTTCACTTCATTCATACTACTCAAATCCTGTCCAAATCGCAAGAATACCAGGAAGTCTTGAATAAAAAATTCACTTGTGGATGTTTAATGACCCCCTTTGTTTTGTGCACAACCCTAATAGTTGTGCTTCCAAGCTGCTTGGGCAGCTAGATTACCATTCGAGAAAACTTACGTGGTTCCCAGGTCCTCACAGGTGAAGCCACCGCTCTGTCTCCCGAACCGGAAGGGGCCACTGCACGTAGATGAACCACGTAGTAGGTGGCTGGCTGGAGTCCGGATATTGTGGCTGAATACCAGTTGGTACTAGATGCAGGTGTGGCAGGAATAAGACGTCGACTGAATCCGTGAGTGTCAGGTAAAACCGATGGGGGACTTCCTCCAAGAGATTGAGAGGCCCACATTGTGGAGCTATACTCCGATTGAATCCACCCTCCCTAAAGCAGCGGGGAGATGAAATATACCTGATTATTATTGTCGTAGTATTAGAAACACTATGTTTCGAGATGCCTGTTTAGCATAACATGTGCTGTTTTAGGAAGCTTGTAATCGATGCCAGAACATGTTGTTGTCTGGGAGATTCGTGGCAAGAGACACAACCATTCGCAAAATCATGAGGTATCGCAGTTGTAGCACCTTTTTCGTGACCAACTGCCGTGCCACTGGAAGGAAGCAGGAAGGTTTGTATGCTACTCAAGCCTACACGCAAACGGTCGAGATGTCGGGCCTGAGCTCGAACCACAAACCTTCGGCTCAGTAAGTTCACGCTTTAACCACTGAGTCACCTTAGAAAGAAACCCACTAAATCACGCTTTCTCTGATGAAAGTAAAAGGTCACTTTCAATCTCACTCTTTAGACAAATACTATACTACAAGGTAAGCTGATCCTCCTCTGTAATTTCCACTAGCCAGACATGGGGAAATTTTGTTGCACACACGACACTGATTGGACTAGTAACCTGAAGCTTGCCTATTTACTAGTGTTCTTCAGGCAGATAAACGCAAACCAGTTAATTAGCTCTATTCTTAGCACACAACAGCTTCTTTTCCGGTTTCCTGCACTTTTGTTGAACGCTTGGGAGTAAAACTCGGTAACTAAGCTGAATGCTAACCACACGGGAAGGTATTCAAGGTGGCTTTTGGTTCGCTTGATGGTACGGCTATCTATGTAAGTAACACAGTTCCAAAATTACTTTAATCCTGTAAACGCAAAGCAGAACGCTGCAGTGGGTGGAGCAGGGCTTTTTTGCGACTGCATGTGATGTTGATTAAGAAGCCATTCTGATCTTCAAAATGCGAATTTCCAGCATACGATGAACCAATGACGTCGCTCCGAATTTCGGACCACAGCCGCTGAGATAATGTCATAAGTTCACTTACCAGTCAACAACAAATGCTAAGTGCACGTAAAGCACTGTACATGACTTTTACTTAGCAGCGCTGAGAATTTCACTCAGCGATTTCTACGGCCATTCATTTTGAATAATCAACATCGCACAAACAAAAGAGTTTGGCAAATGATGTGTACCGGACTCTGTAGGAACCCAGTAATTCCGTTATCCAGATTGCTTAGGAAGTTGTTCAACAACCCACCAGGATATTTAATTTTTATGAACTTTCAGAAGAGTATTCGAAGCCGGGTTATGGAAATTTAATTTCTCTAGGTTAGCAGAAACTTTTGAGTTATGCATGCTGGTTTCTTGACGAAGAACAAAGAAAATCGAGCGTAGAAACTTTCCAGATTTCTCAAAACGAGTTCATCGCTATTGGTTACACCTTTTGGACAATGGTAGGGCGTCGGTAATTGGAACTCCCGTGTTACATATGTGAAGGCGGTAGTTAGAGTAAACGGGAAACTTCTCGGCATCCGAATCACAGTGGTCCTGCAATTCTCCCTTCAGACCGCTCTGTCATGTCTGTCACTTGAAGCCGCCCCTGTAACAGACTCATGAAGCGTACCTCACACAGTAGACGGTAGGAAGAGCTGCGTTGCTTGACATCCGACCACTTGCTGGCAAACCGTCACCAGTTGGAGACGTCCTTGGTTAAGTTTCAAACAAAACATTTCACTTTGGGTTGATTGGTTAAGCTTTAATCAACGCATAACCATCTATGTTTACCGCCCCTGGTCTACACTATTCACAGGTAAGTCAATGCTGTTTTTTTTGGACAAAAAGTACTTTTGGGTTCCGTTTGTCTATTTGTTCGGGAAAATAGAAAGCTTATCATTGCGAAATCCTTGAAGTGAAGAACTTATGCCACCCGATAACCCAAAAGTTGAATTTAAAAAGGGACAGCATGTATTTCAAGTGGCTTACTCATGAAAAAAGTGTTGGTTCAACCACCCTCGGATGAACTCGAATTAGCAGAAAACACAGAGAGATGGTTTACACTAGGAGACTTATTCAAAAATACATGCCACTTTACTGTCTAGCTGGTGGAAGCCCCCACAGTTGTGCATTTTTTGCACAAGCCTTCGTAATCGGCTAGAACATATCTACAGCATACAGCCTATCCAGTATCTTTCTTCTTGAGACAAGGTTTTCGGCTTCAGCTCTGTATCTAGTCGAAAATTGTCCCAGGAGCGCTTTCGATGTTTCCGAAGGACTACTGCTTTTATTATGATTGTATTCTGTCCATGTGTGCCTCCATTCACTACTTTAAAATACGAAAAAAACCGTATTCTTGAGAGTGGGTGGCTTTTTAAGATATAGCCAGAAGTTCATTTTTCTCGGTTGCGGTAAATGGCCCCAGACCTCGATTAGGGAAGGATCTCTACGGAGGGTTGCTGATAAAAATAAGTTTGTTCTTTGATGACATTAGATGGATAACCAACTGATGCTGTTGTTGTGCAGCCCAAACGGGGCTTCGGACTGTCAATCCCCCGAGAGGAAGCTGGTAGACAAAGAAGTTTCTATTAACTGACTCAAGTTTGCATTGCAAGAAGGAAAAAATCCAACGATGTCATTGCGAATTGCTCTGAGCTAACTGTAAACGTGCTTACGCGTCGTATGGTACAAGCGGGAAGCGTTAGTCGTCCTGGCCGGACGTGCGACGTCAAAGCAGTGACAGTTTACATCCAAAATCATATAAGCTAAAAACCTTGGTTCTCACCAAATCCCACACAAGTGCGGTACGAGAAAACGGTGCAGCTAACATCAAAATTAGTTGTCATTTTTTGCTGCATTTCAAGCGCGTCATCCAAGCAGAAGTTTGGGAGTGCATAACCCCGACTGAAAAAACGATAAGCCTATCCTATCCAAGAAAATTCGGTTCTGTTGTCACACTAGCTGCTACGAACTGAACATCTTTCTCTAAATGGCATTTCCACCCAAGTGCCCTGCTTCTGTGTAGTACGCGAAATACACTCATTTGTATAACGATTTGTTTTTAACGGGAGACGCAAGTGAATCCAGAAACAAGTCGATGTACATATGAGCGTAGCTCGCGAATTTTGTACAATTTGTACAGAAAACCCAGGGACTGCGTCTATCTGATCAGCTGAGTCGAAAGAATGGCGAAACCAGTCCTGGGGTTTCGAAGAGTGTTCAGAACCTTGTGAGAATTTTCCTTGAAGAACACTACTTTTTCTCAAAGGGTCTTTAGAATATGTTACCGTAGTTTATCACCAAACAAAATAACTTGTGAGAATAAACCAAAGTGACGGCTTTCAATGTTTTCGGCAAACTGTTATATTTGACTAAGTTTTACACGTTTCGGCTCTACAGAGGTTCAAACATTTTCACAACCACTCGTGATTTGGAAGGCTGCAAACTTTTGGAGATAGTGCAGTGTACGCAGAGTCGGAAATCATCATCCATACATGCCACAGTGTGGTGGGTTGTTTCTAGCGATCCGCCACTACAAACGATTCGGAGGAGATAAGCGTCTGACAAGGAAAGTAGCACATAGACTAAGCATCCAGTGTGAGTGTTGTTCCCGCTTATTGTCGGTCACCTAATCAGAGCGCGTCAAAATTTCACTGATGACCTGAATTATTAGTCTATTAGTTATTCACAGGCTAAAATGGTGCCAAGAACTGTGCAAGCAAACGACCACTTAGTAAGCAGAAAACTCACAGTGCTGGTTGATGAACGCCAGGACAAATCGTAGTATGCAATCCGTGTTGCCTTTGCATCAGCGTGTTGAACTGGATGGCTGTCCTTGGGAGGTTGCCACCATACTTTTAACTCTGAGGAACTAACTGCCTCTACGGTCAGGTTTGATGGTTCAGCCGGAACTGAAAACAAGATTCACAGGTAGTCCGAAGAAAGACAGTTTTTGATTTTTTCAAGGAAATCAACAGTATGTTGCCAGACATCCCTAATTCAATTTTCTCGTTGGAAGGTGACGGAAAAAGTAGGAAAGGCAGATAATTAGTATCGATCAGGTAACGCATTAACGTCGCGCAAATGGTTAGGAAAGATGGCAAGTATATGTGAGCATGAACAGATTACATCAGCTCCGTATGGTTAAACAAGACAGACAGCGGGGTCCCGAAAAGCTTGGCCATACGAGGACTATCGTCCCTTTTGCGACACATCAGGTCGCGTGCTGATGAGGCCTTGATGGAACGTTCTCAAACGCAGCGTCGATCGCAGGAATCAAGTCAAGGTTCATACAGTCAGACAGGTTAACGAACAATAAGAAACGACAGTCAACAACATATTAAGCAAGGTTTTCATCGCTAATCGTTTGATACCTCAGGTCCACCCCATTGAAGTACCATGAAAAACAACTAATCCTCGTCACAATTTAGGCACTTCCTTGTTTCCTTTAGGGCTAGAATGATGCCTTCCAACTGGCTGTTCACAGAATGAGTTATTCGGCAAAACGTTTCCCGATTGATTGCCCGCGTTAGGCCTGGAAGCAGCGGCTTTTGAAGTCGGTCTCTTTAATATAGCACAAGCTATCCGATCGATTATCTCCATGGGTTATTCCATTCAAAAAATGTTTTAACATCCTAATTTCTGAAACAACTTGTATGAGACTATCTGGACAGCGCCAGCAATTTATTTGAAGGTACCGGTGTTGGATTCGAACCCTGTTCCTTGAAATGGCACCCCACGAAGCTGAATACATTTTATAGTACCAATCGAAAGAAAATAAAGTTTTTTCGTGGTCTCTCCATAGCGAGGGTTAGTCGCACGACTACAGATTGAACTGTCAACGAAGGTAAATCGGATGCATGTTACAAACAAGGTAACAGAGGAGGGTTGTGTCAAGTTGGCAAATACCTTTTGGCCACGAGTAGCCAAGTTGGACACAGCGTCCGTCATCCTGTTCAGCCATCAAAACTCATGTATTCTCAAAATCGTCGAGGCTACTGCAATCAACGGATGCATCATTGTTTGTCCAAAAGAAAGTTGATGTAACCGTTGGGTCACCTCTTTGCTGACCGATCTGTTTGGAGATAAATGACTACCTCCGTTTTGCACAAACTATAAAAACAAAACCTCACTTTCTTGTTTTGGGCGATTTGGTACTACCAGGCCAATAGGTGCATCTGCCAGTTTCTGTCCCTTAACTGCGTTGTCTGATTTGTTATTTATTGCATAGTGAATGTTGCTTAATTTTGTCCTTCCTATTGGTTGGACTTGGAACTTTCAAAAATTAGTTTGCCATCTAACATGTACCATATAACACCATTCTGCTATGCTATCAACAAGCTTACTGAGAGTATGAGACAAGGTGGTTTTCATTCTGATAGAATAAAACTCCACTGCGTGGCTGTGTGAGACCCCGGAAGAGAAGAACGATTCTTGCACGCCCCGTTAAACGCCTTGCTTTGGAAAAAATCGTGTGACCATCGTCGTTAGATGTTTACCGTCGCCGTATGGTTGGATTGTTGTGTACATACAAACCTAGTGTGCTGTGTAATACCGATCTGAGGTGATTAGCAACAGTTCAGGAGAAGGCCAAATAAGTTTATATCTAATCCTTTCCCCAGAGTCACCCTAAAGTGATGTTCAGTGTTCTCAAATGCAATGAAATTACAGGATTTCATTGGTTAATGGGGTTATCTGACGGTTAAGAAGATGCATTCCAGATTGCGGGGGAACAACCGGATCGCACAGTCACGAAGACCCTCAGATAATAATGGCTCTAAAGAAAGTAGAACGTCCCAACCCAGTCGTGCAAAAAAAACTATTTACCAAATTTTTTTGTTCTCCCATAGCTGACGGTCCGGACACCGGGGCCTGCGTTTGAAACAGAGCTTAAACTAAAAATGTAGTGGAAATCTGGTTTGAGCTGATCAACGACCAGAGCTCGAAGCTTGGCATCCACCACCCTTGTTTGAACCGGTTCAGCCGACACGGCGATCGGTGTGACGGTCCATTGCTGCAACTGGTCTGCAGGCTTCACCAGCGATGATGTGGGTGCATATTCCAGTTGGTAATGCAACAAAGAATTGCTAGACTGATCCAGTCCTTCCGGGGGGAGCCATGTCAAGTAAATTTCATGAGATGATTTGGCCACCGCCGTAAGATTTCTTGGTGGTGATAACACTGCAAAACGATAATAAGAGACGCTCACTTCATTCACCATAACAAGTGAGAGTAATTTTGTTAATTTTACTTTTTTACTGCTTATGTAATATATATATATATATGAAGGCTGTGGAAGTCGAAAACGGTCTGGATATTTTTTGGGGCTTATTGCGTCACAAACGACCCAGAACTCAGTTGCTTTTATCTTTTTTGGCTTGGATACAGGTCTACATAAGTGGTTTTGTGCCTGGAATTTGAGTCGAACTCGCTGGAGATTATTGATTATCATCAAAAGCCTTTGATAATGGTTAAACTCTTAGTCGGCCAAAAACCAAGATTACTTGACAATGTTGATAGCTAAGGTTGTAAGGTTGGTGGGTAGCTAGTTGTTGCACTTAGGTTTGTATGCATTCCTGTGATGGCGAACAGTTCAACCGTACTGACGTACTCCCCTTGATATTAGCCTCAGTTACGGGGATACTGGGAGTAAAAATAAGCTTTCATCTACCCTTTACAGATTTAGTATTGTACAGAGGATGTCGTCAATTTTACTAACCCCCTAAAAATGGGCAAGGAACAGAGAATTACGTTTGCCTTGGTCGCCATCATAACTCGTCAAAATAAGCGCTCCTGGTCTAGAGAGTTTAAGACCATCCACACTGACACCTTACACATTGGAGTTAACTGTTAGTGGAGAGAACTGACATTGGCGACGGAGTTATAGATTTTTCCAGATCATCTAAATTACTGATCGGTCACATGTCAAATGCAAGTGGAGGCGAGGAAAGAACAGGCGGAATTTCTTGATTCGGATAACCTGCACACTTTACTTCAGCTGAGGTCAACTTTTGAGATTTTCCTGACGCTTGGAGTGCTTTGTATGTAGCTTCGATAAACTTTCAAGACTCTAGCCCGGGGCTACAGCTGTTTTTTTTTACATTAGTGTTCCAAAATGAGGCTTTTGGCACGTATTTTTAACATAAACGAGCATACTACCCTATTTGGTTGACGTCAACCAAGAGTTGTGCAAGAAATAGTACCAGAATCTGCCCACTTCAATAAGTTCAAAGTGAATAGCTGTGGAAATTCTACGAAGTATACCAAGTAAGCAAGGAACAACATATAATCACTCACATCCTGGTCTAACCATCACGACGACAACGTCGGAAGCGGGACCTTCGCCCTTGGAGTTCACTGCACTCACGCGTATCATGTAAGTGGCGTTGGCTGTCAGATGAGACAGGATGTACAGTTGACCTGAGCCAGATGTATTCGGTCTCGCTTGAGTATCAGATGCGGTGGATTGCCGCTGCTGACCTGCCCCCACATCCACAATATTTGTGTCCCAGAATGCGAGTTCTAATTGTGGTCGATCTGTGTAATATACACGATACGCCTGAAAGGAGAACGTGGGCAAAAGCACTATTTATTTTACACGGCGCGGTACAATTTGGTGCGAGCGAAAGGCAACTCAGCAATCGCTGCCATGGATGCAGGGGTTCATTCCCTAAATCATAGAACGAACTGCTGTGAGTTTCTTTACGCTCAAGTGGTGCAGCGCGGTTTCGCGATTACATAATTTTTGGTGCTGATCATTTTGACAGTGGGCCAGCATTTACTGTCACACAGTTCCTCCAAAAATGGGATTTATTATCGAGAAGCGTGTTACTCTCCGACAAGATTGGTGAATATATCGTTTCTCTGTACCAAGTTCGACGTCGCTAATCAAACTGAGCGTAGCCCTTTCAAACGTTCTTCTAGCGCTGAGTGTGAACTGTTGCACTGAAACGACGGGAGAATGACAACTGTCACGTGACGTGGTAAACTTTTTTTCAGTTCGTTTCATACCTTGTGACAGCCGGATTTACTGTAGATATTTCAGCCACCCACCAAGCGGGTGGCATAAATGATAACCCTCAGAGATGTGCCAGTTCTAAATATCAAATAGGATGCTGACCGACATACGGCTGCATCTGTCAGAACTGTACGGATTGCACGCAAAGTTGGGGTAACAGCATGACAGATAGAACACCGCTGATGACATCAAATGTAGTTTCAAACCGAGCTGTATAAGGGCAGATTATTATTTAGCCCCGAGAACGACGTTCTGCGATTCACGTTTCAACGTTTGTCGTTATTTGAGTCTCCGAGGATCCACATTGTTTTTTTCAATAAGTATTCGTTTTTTAAGGGCTTATTGACCCAGATGCCCTTCGTTCGTTATTACATTTGTCTGCTCATACAACCAACCAAGCAACCATCCAAACAACCAACCAACCAGCCAACCAACCGGCCAATCAGGCAATCAATCAATCGATCAATCATTTAATCATTCAGTCATTCAGTCAGCCAGTCAGTCAACCATCAAATCTCCAGTACTTAGTTTCTCCAGTCATTCTTTCGCTTGTCTGTTTACTTATTTACGTATTCATCTATTCATTAATTTGTTTGTTCGTTTATTTTTTTCGTTCATTTCCTCATTTCGGAATGAGCTGGTTACCTTATCGATTGGGTGTTAGGGGTACATGCGGTTGGGCTAAACAGCAAACTAAGAGAGACAGTGAGTCAAACCAGCATGGATTGATATATTCCCTGTAGAATGACAATGAAGGAACGGCTGAACAACCCGTAGCAAACTTTTGGAACAAATTCTGATTTTCGATGAAAGGCACTAAGGATTCGGTAGGTAGTTTGACGTAAAGTACAAGTAGGTGTATTACAAGCAAAAAGACACGCTTGTAGGTCAGCAAAGGTCAAGCGCTCAGCCGTAGCATCCTCGGTCGTGGGAGTATGCGGATTCTTATCCATCCCTGACTGTGCTCTTCATTTATAGTAGGGGCGTGCCATATTAAAAGTAAGGTCCTTGGTAGTAAACAGTACTTAGTCCAGCTTCCATTTTTTTATATCAAAATCGAAAAAAAGTGAATGATGTAACTCCCCCGGAACAAAATCTACGGTAACTTAATCTCCGGTAAAAAAGGTGTTTCCAGTTATTTTCAGATCGATAAGATTAACCAAATAATCTTGACTTACTCTTATCCATCCGTTTGCTTCCAGTGGAGGATCCCAGTAGACGGTTACCGCAGCATTGGAAAAAGCTTGAGCGTGGACGTTCAGTGGCGGACTGGAAGGAGCTGTTGGACAGGCAGTAACATAGGTGACATTGAACAAAGTGTTTTCGTAACTGATGATCTATCAGATTGGATAAGCACTCAACTAAAGTACTCACAGTGGTTTTTTTGGTTGACTATCAATCAGAACTAGGTCAGGTTAAAGTCTAACCCACCATTCACGCCTTTTTTCTACTCTGATAAGTGGGTCATTGGCAGCGACTGACTAGCCAGAGTGAAATTTCCTTCCCAGAAGTTTGACGAATGGATAAAACAGCCTTTCAGACCAATTAAAGAGATTAAATAAGAATTTAGTTAGCTGAAAAGAACCCCAGTCAAACTTGTTTTGTATCAGGGTAAGGAACGGTGTGTGTGTGTGTGTGGGTGTGGAGTGAATTTCCTTCAAAACAATAGGGGCAAATGTGCGTCGCCCAGATGCTTCAAATAACAAAAGCAACTGTAATATATATATATATATCGCCATAGCTTTGCAACTTGGTGTTATTGTTATGGTATTGAAAGATGAAACAATGCCCTTGACGGTTTGAATTATCGTTCCGGAAAGCCGCAATTTAACGGATGCGAACAGTGGACAATGTTGATGCGGAAGTATCTGTTGTTCTGTTGCCTTCCAGCCGGATGAATTGAACCCTGTGTCATTTCGTTTGCGAGCGCAGTGTGTCGACAAAATTGAATGAATGATAGTGAAACTGCGTGATACGTTTCCAAAATGGAAATTTACAACAGAAACACGCCCCTTTTTACGTTGTATTTTTTTCAAAATGAAGGCAAACCTAGGACAGTCTTGATGGAGGAAGTCTCACTTTGATTGTAAAACGTGGTCTTGGTTGGATTTCACAAACCGCTTTTACTGGTGACTAGGTTACTTTACCATCGAAAAATTCAAGATTTGTTTGCAGAATCGGAGAGCACTCAGTTCACCTAATTCACGACAGTGTTCCGCAGGGAACCAGCAAATTGCTCCTAGTTCTCGGTTTTGTTTTGGCGTCTCGGTTTGCCTTTCAGTCTCATCTTTGGGTTTATTCACATCACTTGCTCATTTCTGGTCGCACTAAAGAAGATGCTAGTGAAATATTTCGCAAAAATAGCTTGATCTTGCTGTCGTCTTTCTAAAACTTTAGAAGGTTTACTCGTGAACTGTGTCTCTGATTTGGCAGTTGAAGCCAACTTGTGCTGAAAAGCCGAGAAGCAGCATATGACCGTCTCATTCTTGTTGAGAGGTGCCAGAAATTCGTATCTTACAGATTTCTCTAGAACCGCTTGTTAGCTGAATGCCTTGTAGCTTGTCAACAATTGGCGGATCAATAACACACACACACACAGACAGGATGAAGTGCTGCTTACTCGTTTACAAAATCTGTTGAAGTTGTGATCCATATGTTTAGGTGAAATTATTCTGGTGAGTTCGCAGCAGAGAGCGGAAGAACTCGACCTCATTTTCGTCCTAATTAGATCTCATGAACAGTGCATATACCTGGTTGTGCCAGGATTTGTACCGCGAACTTCTGTCATGCGAGACGAAGTTGTTACCGCTACTTCACCAAAGTACTTTGGAAGCATCTTGGTTATCACATGGTGTCTGATATATCTGAAGATTGGGAACCACAGACTGGTTGTCGAAAGGCTGCCTTGCTGACTAAGAGAGTTTCTTTTCGCAGTAGAGGACTGGGTGGTGATCGATGGATTCAGTAGTATATTCACGTGTATATTCACGTTTAGTTACGGTTATTATTTGTCAGTCACTACCTAGTCATGCTCAGCATCTTACCCGTACTTGATTAGTCAGATCGTTAAAGGACTGTGTGGAATCTGTGCTGTCTAGCACAAGCATGTGGTCAAGAAACTTGCATGCAAATAACGAATACACCAAGAAACTGTGCTTATCATTTTCAGAGCTGGCCAATATATGATGCTGTGGAGTAAGGTGTTATTATCAAGCCATAAAAATTGTTTAGTTCGCCACTAAATTTTACGTACCGAGTTCCTGCGTCATAAAAGTCATGGTCGGCCCTGGAATTGAAGCGTCCTCGTCTGGCCCAACTGCTCTCGCCCATGCCGTGTAGTTCATATAAGGCTTGAGCTGGCCTATTGAAGCTAAAATAGCTTGATACTGAATGGACGGCTCCATCGGACCTAACACTTCACTGAGTTCGGCCAATCTGACACGGTCGCCTTTATCTAGTGTGAAGTTTTTGGTCTCGGATGGAAGGACCAGCATATTTGGTCGTACCTATAACGGTTGGAAGAGAATAAACATGAAAGACTTGGCCACGCAACGAGATTCATCTTTGCATGCCCAAAATTGAAAGCGGTGCGGTGAAGGAAGAGGGCGAAGTTAACCGTGTGACGGTCTATGTCATCAAACCCTCATATCTTTTTGCCAAACTCCAGATAGACTAATTACAAATCGGATCAATATTCAGCTGCGTATCCCAGAGTTGGTATCGGCGTAAAAATTGGGTGTAATCAAACTAAACGACGATACCAAGGCCAAACAATGCTGAAAAAAGAAACTGTCGATGATAGAAAGCTTATGATAAACGTGCTTTGAACGGGTTGTACCAATACTGTTCGACGTGTTGTATTTTTTCTTAGCTTCATTGCCATAACATTTCCAAAGGTGTTTCCATCATTCTCCTTCCAGAGCTGTACACATGACAGAGAATCTTCTACGGTATGAATGTCGGACGAGTTCTGCGACCAAGTGAGAAACCTGATCATTTATTGTGTGATGTCTCCCTTAAATGTTTCTCATTCGCCTGGTGAAGAAAGCTCTGCAACAATTTAGATTGAATATGGAGATGATAAGGATTTTAATGGCCTTGAATATGGACATAAGGTGCAGATGGACGGGACCTTGGCTTGCTTGGCCTGTGATCGTCCAAATTCCCGTCTTTTTGCATCTATTCCAAGCCGGTGCTCATCAAGTATCTGAGAGATATCAACGTCTGGCTCATGGTGGTCAGTGGTTCTGATGGACATCGACTGTTAACGCATCATACAAAGATGCGGCCCGATTGTAGATCTCAAGTGCACATGCAAGAAGTGGTGCATTGTTAGGTTGGCAGAACAATAAACTAGATGCCGCAAGTTCCAGTCCCATCCAGGCACCCAAAATTATCGATTGACTTCATCGTTGACTTCATCTTCAAAAATTCTGAATGGCTTGATTTTGTCTGTCACATCCGTAGAGTCAGCCGAAGACCATCGTTTGCCAAAAAAGTGCTTGAAATCTACAACTGGGTCCTAAAAAGATGAGGCCTATTCTTTTTATGAGGATTTACGTTGATGGGTCATTGAGAGGCGCTCATATGCACACGTTGCTTGCAGAGGTACATGAGACATTCCTAAGCAACAAAAGAAGTTAATTTCCAATTTTCTGAACGATATACCTTCGAAAGTTTATGAGATATGGACATGAAACGCGAAAACATAAGAATACTAGTAGGTACATCACAAATGAGGGATGTATTTGATTGGTCCATACAGAATAATGGCGTTGAAATTTGGACAGACAGAACTAAAAGACTTATACTGTTGTATCGGGTGAGCGTCTACGACAACGTTTCCCCAGTTATCTTGCTATTCTCCCTTAAAATAGCTATTGATCTCTAAACACGAGAAAAACGGCTGAAACCGGACCACTCTTGGTGATAATTGACAAAAACAAACTGAATACTGTTTCGAGGAGAAGCTCCATTAAATAAGGGTGAACGAAACGAAATCAGTTGTTTCTCGAAGCAAGCTTGGTGTTCAATTCGATATACTCTACAAAAATTGGACAGGCCACGCTAACCAGTGGAATTCGTGCTCTAACTTCGGTAGTATGTCGACCATCTTTAAGGAGATTGAGTGTTTGAATTAGACATTGTTCTTTCTAGCGAAGAAGCTGCAAAGTAATCTGGAAACGGTTGTGGGAATGTAGCCGCAAGTTAGCTTGCAATCAGAATTACTCACTGAATGCCGGAGGCAGCCATGACCTAGCTTTTTTGTATGACTCATCCAGTTTTGTGATGTTTTTCGAGCCAAACAGCCTACTGATTGACAAGTACACGTCTTACGTGCGTGAATAAATCAGCAGTCAGCCCGTTGGTCCGCCCAACTTTATCTTGAATCCGCGCCTAGCTTGCATTTGGTCAGGAGGCAGTGTATCCACGAAGAACTAACAAAAACACCTCCAAATGATTTTTCCAGACACCCCTGGCATGTAAAGACCGAAGGAACAGCGGTTGTGTTATAGACTGTTTGCCCTTGAAACCAGACAAAATTGCCTATGCGTATATTCATCACGAAACGGTGAATCGTTTGTTTGTAGCACTGGTTTGGTACATAACTGCCGTGCAACTCAAAGACCACTGAGCTACTGCAAGGTTGTCCAATTCTGAAAGGGGCAGCTGAAAAGCCGGGGTCGTATTCGAACTACAAACTTTCGCGCTTTAACCTTGCACTGTGCACTGGACATATTGTGAAAAGTTTTCCTCTGTGGTTAAACTCTCCCTGCATCGATCAGCTGCTCGTACAAACGTTTGCTCAGGACATTTCCACACCTGTAAGGTTCTCTCTCCGCGAAATTTTATTCTTTCAACGATCGGTCAGTCGCATCTTGCCCCAAAACGCCGAAACAAAGGATGCACCCCCCGGACGCCCGGGTTTTCTTGAATTGCACATGTCGCTAGTTAGAACACATGACATTGTGTTATTCGTTTGAAAAAAATGAGCATATTGTGCTCAACAGGTCGTATATATAGAAGATAACTGTTACTTTCGTGATATGAACACCGAAGCCACTACTAACCTGATCTGATATTCGGTCAATGATTCACTCCAAATGTACCGAATATATCTTCTCATCTAATTTGACGATTTCCTCGCTAATAGATGATTGGCATTTAGTTACACACAGTAAAAAAATGAGATGCACCCTAGAGCTGAAAAGCTCGGAAAAATTTTGCAGGTATCGTAAGCCTCATGAACTGTTGTGATCCGCTCAGCTCAGCCGAAAAAACATTAACTATCCAAGCTTGAACAGGATGTCACTTGTTACCTGTCCAGTTTTCCTTCGTACTCTTGTCCAGTTTCTCAAGCGGGCTTGAGGTGAATGCTAGACAAATCACTTGATTTTATTACGGGCTTTCGGTGGTTTTAAAAAGTCCACCTGATCTATCATGTGTTTTGTCCGTCATTTAAAGCAGTCTCCTAACGGAAGACGTGAAAAGGAGAGAGGTAAATAGGTAGGCGGTAAAACTAGGAAATTTGTTCCATTCTTCGACGTCTGGTAAAAATCAGTGTAGCATGATATGCGCTAGATAGTGATCATGAATTACTTGAGATTGGATTGGGGTTTGTTAAAACCTGATCTATTTACATGCAAATACATCGAAATGGTGTTTCATTACTTGGCATATTGACTCGGTGAGACATATCATGAATGCGGTTTCAAGAAGAAGCATCCACATGTAAAGCAGGTTTTTCTGATTCTACCTTCTCCCCCTTAAGAACAATGACATCCAAAACTGGATCTTCCTTCCGTCCAACAACTTTTCATTTGGCTTGGATGCCTGGGGGATACCAACGTCTGGCACGTTATCGGTTACATTCAATACGGTGGATACTACTGATAAAACGTGAGTAACGTCTGGCCAGTTATCAAAGCACCATACCAGCGTCTGATAGAAGACTGGTGCAGGAAATACGAAACTGCTTTGCAGTGCTTGGCCCGTATTGGTTACTGTACAAAGAACGTTCAAGAAGGCTCAAGAGGACGATTAAGAATGTTCGCTTTTTACAAACGCTGTGCGAATGAGGGATTTACTTACGTGTCTAACCACTTATAAGTATATAAACTTCGCTAAGTCCGATGGACTGGGCCGAGATGTGATTTTTAAAAACGTGCGGATTGGGGCTAGGTTAATGCCAGTGTCACCCCACGTGTCATAACCGGCCTGGAGGACCAGGAGTTCGTCACACTGACCAACCTTGTATGAGAAATTTTGCCGGTGTCAAAGGGACGCCGCACTGAGCGTAGCTCCATGGGTTATAGAAGTACATAGACCACCACAGGAATAAACGACGCGTCTTCGTGTGTATAGGAATGGTTGGTTGATCAGCCCCCATTACTTTTAATGAATGTGTTTCTTGTGCTATCCACTTTAAGAATATACGTATTACTAACAAATCTATGGGAGCGGATGTTTCATCCCGGCACTGTCTGTATCTGATTACAGGGAAAACAACATGACTGAAGATGCTCAGATCATTTAACCGGTTGAAGGTCATCTGCTTTTTGCGTGGTGTACACATCCAAAAATACTAGCTACGTCTCGAACCATAAAATGTTGGATTGCGGTACAAAAGGGGGTGGGCTCTGCTCAATATCACAAGTGACTCTTCACACCTTTGTCTGCTAAATCAACCGGCAGAGACCAGTGATATCATAAAAATCATCTAAATTAACCTGCCCAGAAATGGTTGTCTGGCACTCACCAGCTGTTCTTGTCCAGTCGCTGTTGGGTCAGCGTGCACGGATGACGATTGAGTCAGCGATGCCATATCGACGGGCATGCTGTGTAGGGTTCGATTATCGAAATCCTTCGTGAGAAGCCAGAAAAAGAGGTAATGGACAATGGGAGATGATGGTGTACCGATACTCGGCTTGAAAGCTAGCCGGGCTGAGGTCGGGCCAACTTCCAGCAAATCGGGCTTGCCTGGAGGAGGTGGTAAGGCTAGATGAAATGAATAAAGAGAGTAACTATCAGTCGACAAATTGCAAACAGGTATGAAATATCGTGATCAAGATGAACTAAGCGAACCAAGGCAACCACTTTGATGTCTCCCCTACTGTTTCAGATATAGGAAGAATAAAGTCGATCAGGCCGGGGAATAAGTGTCAGGCTGGTCAAAATCACAAGTCAGTACCGAAGGGTCAGGACTGGTAAAAGTGAGGTCAGTTTTAACCAGCTTCATGTCTGTTTGCCGTCTTAACCGGTATTACTTGCTTTAAGCGTGCATACTTGAGCCAAACTGAAACAACTAAAATCTTATCTCCACTCTGAGTGAGATTTCCCACACTCTGGAATGGAGCGTAAAACCAAGCTAAACTTTTCATGTCTCAAGTTCGGGTGCATTGTGATTTGAGAATATGAGAAACTGTGATTGGATCAACCGTGAGTTCAAGGTTGACCGGTGTGCGAACAAATCAGCTCAGACAGAAGATTTGCTTCCAATTTTGACTGTGAAGTGAAGAGACTGCAATGAACCGTAGCATCTCCGAGTGATGGGGAGCATGTTGACGTTGTATCACAGACAGCGATCTTTTACAATCGCTGCATGGGTGTAATAAATGCCACCTAGGCCAGTTATCATTGGAAACTACCGGACGAAGGTTGAGAAAACCTTTTGTGTAGGTGAAAAATCCAGTTAAGTTATTAGACCTAGGTGACTTCAGGTTAAATACTTAAGGTGATACCAGAATTCACTAGTGTACCTCAATCGAATTCAACCCAGAAAGACATGCCGGTAAAATTCCGTAGGCCCTTGATTCGTGTCCACCCATGCTCTGTCGGTTTCCTCCGTATATGCTCGGGCCTAGAGCCTGAATTTCAGCCACCACGCCTCCTATGTACTGCGTTTCAGTTGCATGACAAACAATTACCAGAGGTAATTGACATTACTAGACTTTCGATTTGTACGCAATTCTCACAGTCGTTAGATGAATTAACGTCCTGGAGATACGCAACTCTGTCACTGAGCCAACTGACTACTACGTCAGCGGTATGTATGGCATCAGCTCCGGTTATGTCTAACCACTAGTTGGTTACCGTATGGAGAAGTCATCTCCACAAAGATACTAGAGCACGCAACTATGACAGAATTCTTTGTTTGTGAATAATTCAAGTACCTTACCTTGCTCCTGTCAGAAGCACTCACTGTGAACCACAGGTCCGGATATTTACTGGTCCATCCGCAAAGCCAAGAATTATGAGTAGAGAACTTTCTTCGCCACTGCGATGTCAAAGTAAGTGCGTATTTGTTGCGTGTGAGCCTATGTGTGGTTTACTCATCCAGGGTTACTGTGACGACAGACACTCGTGATACGCCTCCACATTACCTTTAACGATGAGTCTGAGAGTAACGGTCTAAGGCTAAGTGCATCGCTAGCGCAAACTCCTCTCATGAACTGCAGGACAGCATCAGACTAAGACAAGCGAGAAGACAAGGTGAAAACAGAGAGAAATTTTCCAACCACCTCGATATAGCAAACGAGAGATAGGGATGGAGCTTATGAGCATTAATTGTGAAACATATTGGTGGCCAAGTTGTCTTCAAAGGCAGTCCGCGTTTTCCATAGACAGTTATCATCATCATCATCATCATCATCATCGACAGCATGACATCAGTGTTCAACACCGATACTTCGTTGCCATACATAGGCGGCTGGGTAAAACTCGGCTGCCCATTGTGCCTCTCATCTTTATCTACTCAATGGTTGTTCTACAATGCGCACCAAGGAAGTTGATAAGAGAAACTACGGTATATATTTGGACTTCAAGATTGAATATGTTTACAAGGATAAGTGAACCGTTCCGTAGTTAAGAGGTCTCGGTTCTTCACATTTTTGTCCTCTGTGGTTTCCTTAATCACGAGCCAATCTGTGGACGTGTTTTTCTATCTGTCACAACACAATAAAGACTAAGGTGTTGAACTTCAGTCGCAGAGGCCATATTTTATGATTTACTCAGAGTATGGACTTAGTGAACAGTATATTTGACTGCGTTCATTTCTTGCTCTATTTGGTGACTCCCCCACGTATTCTTGATTGGAACGCCATTGGCCAATAGTTGTATAATCCTTGAATCTGGCCCACAAGTTGATGCGACCACGTAGAGTGCCTAGTTCCCTGTCACCAGAAAATAAACTAACGAGCATTAGCGAACTACACTCATTTGCAAACAAAGTTGGTTTTGGGAGATACTTATCTAGAACCCAGCTGAATCTCTCGTTTATGTCTTTAAGCGACTGAATGTGCTGCACAAAGGCCGTCTCATATTTCAGTTGGTAAGATATTCGAGATAGCACGATACACGTATAGACGTAATACACTACTCATAAGGTTGCTGCAAATTCTTTGACAGCCCACAACCAGTTTTCGCCCTTCTTGAGCTCATCAGGTAGGCGCAGTCCTCGAGTTTCCGTCAACCTTATGTTCTGCTTGAAACCGAATTGCACGAAATTAGCGAACTACACTCATTTGCAAACAAAGTTGGTTTTGGGAGATACTTATCTAGAACCCAGCTGAATCTCTCGTTTATGTCTTTAAGTGTCTTTCACGAGCAGACAGATATGATGGAGCAACAAGAACCGTTCTTTTGAAATCCTGCTAGCATCACTGTTGTGGGTGCAGTTTCTAACGATTCACTCGAGAGGACGAGAAGAGTGTTCCCGAATGTAAGCGGTCCCTTATTAAAAATCTGCACCCTAATTCCTCTAGTCCTGCATAAACATTGCATACTCTACTGGACAAAACAGGCTTCTCTCCACAGCAAAAGATCTCTTGTTAGCCTCGGCACCTTAACATCCGTTTTGAACATACGCCTATTATTCAATCAGCGACATCCACAATCCACTTTGTACTCGTTTGCCGGCAGTTGCATACATATCATTCGGTAAAACAGCTGCACATGATTGGCCTAACAAATGGTCTGAGAATGAAAACACAAACCCGTAATTATAGTCTGGGTTAACTCCCTTGTTGTACATTATGCAAGACTAGATTACTATCACACCCATCAATTTTGTGAGTACAGAATTATTAAACAATGTGTAAAAAAATGGACCAATCAAAAGTTGCGCTAGTAGCAGTTTGGGGGGGGGGCTTTGCAATTCAGACACCGGAGGAGAGCGGATATTCTATTATTGAGCAGGGAAGGTTGTGATAAGGTGGAAGCTTCCGTAGAGTGTGCAAAATAACTTCTAGTGGTTCAGCTGATGCATTTGAACCTCGACTGTCAAAGTTGAACACTGTAACAAAAAACATTATCTGACCATTACCTAACCTTCCAGTTTACCTACACAACGGTAAATATGTGTATTTTAAGACCTTTCCATTATTTCCCGACCATCAAAGAAACCTGATTATTATTCAGTCAGTATCTGAAAAGAAAATTCACTTTGCACACATTGTTTCAGTGTTTTTAAGGGGCGAATTTAATACATTTGTAAGCATTCTGTCCTGATTTGAGTTCGCTGTCCCAACACCCTTGTGAAATCAGACGTTTTGTGTTCGAATTAAAGCGTTGTCATTTTTTTATAGCTAACAGTTAACTGCTATCTTGTGTCTTGCGTGTCTCAATCACTTAACGAATCAATCAACGATGTGTCTAAGTCAGGGAGGGTTTTTGTAATACCGTCGACAGAGTTGCGCATATAATTGATGCTTTCCTAGCTCAATTTGTTAGCTATTGCTTGTCTCTTGGTTGTGTCTCTTTTGGTATCACGAACGGACAGTTCTCGCAATGAGAGCCTTTTTTATTGGCTACGCTTCTCCAGGCTTCTGATTGGTCACCGCATCAAACGAAAACGCGGTAGTTATTACCTCCAAAACCATAGGTACCAAAGATTTACAACCGTATTCTTATTCAGTAATAATGAACAAATCGCAAGACAAATGATAAAGCTAAGCGTTGTGCTTCTGTCCAACTGAAACGTTGAATCGTAGCCGCCTCAATATATTTGGGCGCCAAACTAATGGTCCTGATTGATTCGGATAACTTACTTTTAACCAAAACTTGAACATCGTGATAAATCCGCCCCATTGTGGACTCAGCAACACAAGTTACGTTTACCGATTCCGAGAGATCCAGTAACAGAATCTTCGCTGTCCCCGGCGGTTGTTTATCCAACTGTTCTCGCTGCATCTTTCGCGTCCCCCTGTACCAATCAACTGTGGGCACCGGGGCCCCTACCGCGGTGCAGGTGAGCGAAAGTCGCCCACCAGGGGACACAATTTGACGAGCCGGAGGCCGATTAGTGAAGTGCGGTCGGAAACGTTTAGCTACGAAATTGGTAAAATTGATCGTTAAAATTCCCGCCGCTCCAAACGCATGAATGCTTGGCAAAACAGATGAATGTATAACTAGTCCTCTGAGGCTATTGAAACAATCAAAGAATTTTCAAATATTTGAGGAGATTTCGAGCTGTGAATGAAGCAAACAATAATAACAACATCATTGAAACTTTTCAAGTGCGTGATTCGGTTGTTCGCGCATAAGAAGATGGCTCGCAATCGGATTTGTTTTGGCCAGTCTTTTGTTACACACTTGATTTGGTCGTCTCCCAAGGGGTTGAATCGGGAAATTGGATCCAAGCATTGGTGTGTAAGTAGATAGGTTTTCTGGTCAGGCTGTGCATAGCTTCATCGAACTGCACAAACTCCAGAGGGTGGTAGAAGTTCCTTTTGGCTGTGTGAAATTTCCTCTACTCAGGAAAAAATTATTTCCATTTTAGCTAGCAGTGTAAATGTTTGTGAGCATTTATGATCTGTATAGCGGACAATAACAGGTGTACGCTTGTACGAAGGAGGGGGTCAGTGGATATTTTGGTAACCTGCGGTGATAGAAGTTGCAATGGTTTTTAGGAACTGTGGAGAGTGACTCGATCCTGAAAAGCGCTTCTGTCTCTGTTGCTCACTTGCTGAAAATTGTTAATGGTGTGCCTCTCTTCACACAAGCTCTCTAAAAAATGTTCAAGATTATGATATTTCCAGTTCAGATACGGTCTTTGGAGTTCAAGCATTCCTTGTTTCAGCGTTTGCGCATCATGTGTGGTGTGTACTGTGTTCGGATGATCAGATTGTAGACCTGAGAACATGAACTGGTGTTTTATTGCTCACATGTGTCCAAAAAGCTATATAAACATGAATTGTCAAGTATGGAAGTGTACACTGAGAAGGTGTGCATCTAATATTAAGTTTTGAACAGTTGTCTGCCCCTACACCATATGGAACATTGCAACTGGAATGGATCTCAGCATACCAGGCAATGTGTTCTCTTTTGAAGCGTAACGAAGCGGTCCCAGTATTTGCTCCAAGTGATGTGTTTAACACGGGTTATTGTGTACCAGCACTGTGTACTTGCAGTGCCACTAAGTCTCAAGCTCTATCCAACAGATGGTACCAGGAAATCAAGCAGATCTACCGTAGAGAGGATAGAGCTATTCAAAATGTCTAGCATGAAAACAGTATGTACCAGACTTTTAATGAACTCGGGTTGAACTCTTTTTAGGTTCGGAGGAATTTTGCCTGGCTCCACTGATGAGCTTGGTGGGAGACTGACCTCAACTGCATCAATCAACTACCTGTCATCTCAAGCTTTGCGTTTTCGAAAATTTCGGCTCCACGTTTCACGCATTCATACATATATAAGCCGACTGGCCTAACATCATTACTACCACGGGGTTTTACTCTGGGCTCGCTCACTTCGTGCCGTTGTTGGAATGGCTTAACGTTGCTTTGCACCTCACTGGTTTGGAGTAGTACCATTCGAGCGCAAAAAACTTGGTTAGAACGACCAGCCGAAGTTCAAGATCCCTCCGTTCCTGAAGTGCATGTCGTTTAACATGAAAAAGGCGAACTTTGCATTCACTTAAAAAGCCTTAAGCAAATAGGACGAGGGACTACCGTTTCAAAACCCTATGCGAACACGCGATTAACACATTTACGCGTGCTAGTGGTTGTTTGAGCTCGAGATTGTCCAGTGGTTAAAAAGGAAATTTACTGACCAGAAAGTCTGTAGTTCGAACCCAACTTCTACCTCTCGACTGGTCCCAACTAGGCTTTATTAACTTGGTAATGTCTCAATCCTCGTGCTTCCTTCTGGTGATATGGCACATAGGCCTCCGGTGTTACAGTTGAACGATTATTATTACTATTTTTTTATTTTTATTATCAGTGGTTGGTGGTGTGGTTACACTGCTTCGGTGAGTAGAGGGCATTGATGGCGAACACATTTATGGGAAACTAAAAATTTAGCATGCAACACGTCGGGTTGATTATTACTGCACTCCCAATTCAGAGTAACTTTATTCTGCGTCAACAATACGTGTCTTCTGTGTTCGCTGAAGAAGCTGACCTATAGATCCGTAATACGCGTAGGCTGAACCTAACCCCGGGGGGAATTTCTACAAGTGATTAATTTGGAGGGTATTCGGATCAACAATTATCCACAGTCCATTTCCGTCTTGGGCCACGCGCAGCGACAAAAAGTCGGCTCTGTTTGGTGGCTGAGTACCACAAGTCAGTTTGGTTATTTTTCTCCCATTAGCTAGTTTCATATTTGTTATATTCAATAACTATTCACAGTCCATTTGTTATCAGAAATAGACCGTGTGGAATGATGTCGACGTAACTGCAGCTCGATAAAACCATCGTTCCTGTCTGCTGTGATTGGAAAATAACTTTACGTCATGGTTGGGTGTTTCGTGTGTTGATAGAGGGTAATTTTGCCAACGCAAGGTGCTGACAGACCAAAATTGAGCGAACGGCACATTCCTCTCTAGGGCTCATCGGTGAGGTGCAAAAGTAGATTGAAGACATTATACAATCCTGCCTCTACGTGTAAACCGATTTTCACACCTTAATTGTCTAGAAGAGACACACATGGGAACAGAAAGCAAGTAACTACTTGAACTTCGTAAAATAATAAGTATCTAGTTCGAACTGGGAGCTTTTGTGTTCCGATGGCACGTAAACACGATGATACTCTGCAAGAGAAAAACAACAACCAGACAGTGTGCACAAATTTCCCCGGGGACATGTAGGTGTTAATTGAGTTTTTATATCGGGTCGACTGGAATCACGTGTCTGGTTCGTCGCAGTCTGAATGGAGTATTCAGTAGTGTGCTCAAACAATAAATAATGGGTGGATGATTGGAAAAAAATTGAAAGCCTGGTAACATCTAGCTAGCTAAAACATAGGACATGCAGGTTGGACTCCTTCAAGATAACCGGACTGTTTTCGGCCAGGTTTGCCTAGATCTAAACCGACTTGTTTAGTAGACCGATTGATAAATTCACATCATCCCCTTTGCAAATAGATGCTAATCAATTTGGTTTGGTTAGCGTGTTGTTCAATTGTTGGTCTATTGCCCGAACTTGAAAGCTAGTTACGATGTTGGCTAGAAAAGTGATACACTCATCGAATTTGATAAGTATAGTTGGAACTGTTTGTGAACCAGTAGGAGTTTCCGACAGTGGATTTGAAGTAAAAAAATATCCAAACAAAAAGTTGAGAGCAAAGTAAAACCGCTACCGCGCATGGAGAACTGCTGGAAAAGAGATGTCTTCAAAACAGTAGCCTGCGTCCACCTTCTGAAGTGGCACTTTGGGCTTGGGACTGTTTTTTTTTGTTTTCGTCACAGGAGGTAAGGGTGAAACCACCAGACAATAGAAATGGAATCAAACACAATCATGGCGGAAGTTTGTCACCGCAACCAGTGAGAAAGCGGTTATAGAGTAAAAATGTACACCAGCAAATTTGCCAAGGTATTTTCAAAGCAGATGCTCAAGCAACCGTGCGCCACACTGAGCAAAACAAGCGTGAACAAGCGAGCAAGCAGAACCGTACAAAAAACCAGACGTTAATGGGTCAGGTAATCGGTAGAGGTGCAGCGTGCACGGAAACTATTAGGGGGTTGTTGCTAACGTACTGCTGGGAGCAATCAGTTGCAAACTCGTCTCAACGTTTTCTGAAGAGGGTGAACAGGGCAAAAAGTTAAGATGCTTCATATAAGAGCGAACTGAAAAGACACGAGAATTATACAATTCATCCTAGAAGAGAAACAGATTACATGAGCATAACTGCCGGCAGCATTTTTGAAAAATTCCCGTCATCGCTTCGGTGCCATTATCTTTGACGGTGGAATTAGTCCTTGAACATGGCGACGCGTCGAGTGAGGCAGGAGAAATAAGGAACCGATAAGCTTAATGGTGTTCACAAACGAGGCTATGTAGTTTAACGGTAATATCGGGGAACCAGTTGCCACAGGTTATCAGGTTAGCCTATGTAACTCAAGCCAAAAACAATATTTCGCTAGAGAATTAGAAACTCTGAGATTATTACTACCCGGTCGCTGATTATCCAGTGAGGCTAGCCGTGCTTTTCTCACCAATCTCAGTTTATCATCTCCCTCATGTCAACGAGGTGGAAGGAAACGTCAAAAGACCCACGTCATCTAATCTAAACACTTTCAGCTACGCAAAAAACGTCTGCTACCTCATTAAAGTGGACAGTCCGTGCGAGTGAAGCGATCCTCTAGAAATGTGCTTCCGTGCACTGTCGAACACCCTGTCCACCAAAGTGCGCTTCCTTATCAGATAAACACGCGTGCGTTCATGTAGCTCGCTGCTTGAACCTCATCTGCGTTGCTTCACTTTTATTCGTTGCTCTTTTTGTGTTTACAAAGCCCCCAAATAACTGCATCAAGAAGGCATTGAACCTTTAAATAGTTGGGAAACAAAACGCGGTGACACAAAGTCTACTGATTCAGTCCAATCAACGCGCAAATCCTTGATTACCATCGGAACGCAAATCATAATATTCCTTTGAATGAAACATGAGGTAAACTTTTGGAAAGAATCAAACCAAATGTATATTTCACCAGCAGATGAGTTACCTACCTCTGACGAGTAGATTGTCGCCTGACGATAGTCGTGTCCCTTTGTCATTGGTAGCTGCGCATTCATATTTACCCTCGTCGTCTTCGATCAAGTTTGAAATTTTCAGATTTCCTTCAGCTGCAACAAAAACAAGGAGCCGCAAGCGTATTCAAAGGTGTTCCCTTCTGGCGGAATTGATGTACTACCGAGACTACGACATGGTAAATGCCTCGGAACATGGAAAAGCATCGGCCAGTGTTCTCGTCTGAGGACATTTCGGTCGGGATACACTCGTGATAGAGGCAGACTGCTTTCCTGAAGTTGCATGCTGTCTGTAATGTGAAGTTCTAAGGAACTATAAGCCAAGTATGGAAGGTCCAAGGAAGTCTGCTGTGTTGTCTGCCAGCGGTCAACATCAATCACGCGAACAAATATCGTCCCTTCTACCGCTGCCCCATAAGATGCTGGCAAATAACACCAACAGCATTTTGTTCACATTACGTACGGAAATAGATGGACAATCGGAAAAGGCCTTTCCGTATAAAGAATGATTTAACTAACATGTCCTCATTTTCAAGCGAAGGCCGACCTGCGATAGGAAACGTTTTTGAAGTAGTCCACTAGGTACGATATGTTCGAAAGAAAACTATTCGATGAACAGTAGATAAGCGGGACTAAACTCTTGAGAAGAGACCAAATTATCACACGGACCTTAACATCGTTTTTTCCACAGGATGGTCTGTGATGAAAGCCGTTCCCAAACCAAACGCAGTGACGCGACTCAAAAGCAACAGATTTCAGTCGCTAAAGTTTTTACTGACGTTTTACTGGCACAATTTTATGCGATTGGGGTGGGAGACAAGTAGAGGATCACTTCTGGATGACTGAGAAATGAGCTGATCCATAGGACTGGGGCAAAAACTAAATGTCCAGTGCAGTGAAATATTTACCAGACTGTTCTAAGAACTAGCATTTTCTACACAGTTATCTCATTCTCCAAAGCCCTTGCTAATGGCGACAATATATGATTAACGTACTATGTCCATTTTCATATCCCCATTTGCTAGCTGGTATGTCCTTTCTTCTTTTTGGTGTGTAGTATTTTTAATGGCAGATATTCAAAGTTATTGACGTGCTGTTGTGTCAGACGGTGACAGAAATGACCAGTACCCCGAAGGCACTCTCAGATGAAGATGGAAACCCGCGTTATGAGCGCACTAACAAGAGACATTTGGCCCATCGGTGTAATGATCTGGTGCGTGTTTTGGATTAGATTAAACAGGAAAATCCATGGATTTTGGTACGCCAAAATGACCAACTTTTATCCCGAATGGTAGACACCTCTTGAAAAACCTTTCGTTTGCTCAATAAAAAGGTTAGCTTGTCTGGTCCGTGCTCATTTCCTAGCTTTTTGCGTGAAAATAAGACAACTGGCTAATAACGGGGTTCGTTATGTTTGCATTTCTCTGGTTAAGTCAGCAAGTGGACCGGAAACGAAATCCGATCTGTCTTGCTTTTCTGCGGAAAGAAAGATCAGATCACAGCAGTTGGCCATTCTGATTCAGATAAAGCTGCGAACTCACACAGTTGGGTAAACCGAGGATTACTCATATCCACCGGAACGCTGTTCTTGAACCAACTGATTTCCGGTTGTGGATCTCCAGTAGCGCGGCATTCCAGCTCGGCACCAGCATTCTTTTTGGCGACGATTACAGAGAATGAATTGAGAAATTGAGGATATCCAGCAGGTGCGGCTGTAATGCAAATCAGAAAAAAATGACCTGAGCTAAAGGAAGTATACGGTCAGGGTAGAAAGTTAGCGCCAGCCTAACACGAAATGTGCACGTCGCAAACAATCTGAAGAGAGGCAAAGTATAGTCGCTAAAAATTTGCCGTATAGATAACATGTCTTCTTGGAAATCCGCTACCACCGAACATCCTTGGTTTTTTGCATCTATTGCCGTAATTTACTTTTTTGTTTGTGACACCGTGAGTGACATTCGGCAAGCATGTCTAACTCTGGGAAATGTACACGGTCGAGAGACTCCGGCTAACCTGTATGGCTGACACCCCATTTCGAGGTAATGTTCCTCTGGATGTGAAAAGATCCCTTTTTTAACTGAAGTGAAGATAGGGACCAACTAAGACGGAGCGGAAGTTAGCCTCCGAATCCCTAGAATCCAATCCCATACGAAGATGCATGCTGGAGGACTCCATCTCCTTGTGCAAATTCCCGAGGCTGCTGTGTAGGACATTCTTGTAACTAGGTAACACGGACTATACAAGTACACTTCAGCAAAACAAATTCCGGAATGACGGTTCTGCAAACACTTTGTCTTCGGATTTACTGGGATACCAATGCCTTTTTCCAACATCCTTAAGCCTAAGTTTCCGGGGGGGGTTGGATATGGCTAACGACAGCTGCGTATGTTAATCACACCAACTGTCCGAGTGAAGCCCTACGTTTGAGGTGACACGTAACTATTGCTATCAAGCATTGTCTCCCACTAGCTATTAATAATACGGATATATGGGCTGAAAAAATCACCTTCGAATCTACGGTGAAAAGCCGAAATACACCATCTGACAATACCAAATGTCCACCCCCTTTTCGTAAGGCATTTTTGAATTGTCTTTCTACAAAAGTGGAAACTTCTAGGTAAACTGGAAGACTCCGAGAAGAATGGAAAAATGACGGAGGCAAATGTGCCTGACCAACGTAAATGATAAAAAAATAAATTGTTCGGCTGAAGCACCCTTTCGGTGCCTAGCTGCCATGCCACCCAAAGGAGGCACGAGGGCTGGGATACTGCCAGGTTGCCCAAGCCTAGACAGAGGAAGTCGAGAGGCAGAGGTCGGGTTCGAACCACGAACCTCTCGGTCAGTAAATTCGCGCTCTAACCACTTGAGCCATCTCGCCCCCAACGTGACCTGACCAACGTGACATTTTTAGAATCCCGTTGACTGGCTAATGGCAGTAAATGCCTGATTAATGAGACGATCATGCCTATTCAGCCCAAGATCGACTCAAAAATCAATAAGAAAAAATGAAATCAGCTTCAAGGGCTCTATCCACTGATCCGCTAGTAAAGTTGATAACTTAGAGAAGCATCACTTTTGTTCCATATATGTTGGATACCTACTCATACCAGCATATGATGTTAGAATTGGAGATAGAGAAAATGTTGAATGTTTGTGCGGCTCATCATGAACGCCTTGTTACGAATATAGAGGTCAATGAGATCCGGAGGGATAGGTACACAAGTCAGCTACTTACCGGATTCGTCAGCGTACACTGTCAGCTTTGCACTTTCTTCGGCTCGCCCGAGAGCGTTGGTCGCTGTACAGGTTATGACTGCTCCGTTGTAGTTCGGGAGCGTGTTTGTGACCCGGAGGACTGAACCACGAGGTGCCCGAGCAGTTTTACCAAAGTGTTCTTCGGATACAGCTGTACCGGAAACCTGTGGAGAATGAAAAAGAATCTCGTTAAATTAGATTTTACTCTAACCAGTCGGTGTTGATTCAGATAGGTTTATGTTGCTCACTGAATAATGTGGTTTACGTAAAGTGCTTCTTATCAGACTTATTTGCTAACAGTGCAGAGATTTTACGTGAAAATCGCCAACCCAATGCATGTTTTTCAATAAGCAACTTGTCATGCGGATCGTGCAGTTTGCCTTCAGCAAAACGCCAGTTTGCAAGTCAACCGGTATCTGCTGTTGCATACAACAGTGAGTGGCTGTTAGCTTCAGGATCACGCAGTCAACCTTTTTAAAGCCGGGTGACGGACCACGTGGCGGACGAAACGAGTTCCACTGTGCATTTTGTGTGTATCCATATTTTGTTAAGCCTTGCTTATAGAGCTTCGTTCACGAGGTAGTACATTCTTTTGTTCGCAGAAATTGCCATGAACCGCGCTTCATTCAGTGAACCAGTCCGACAGTGCTTCCACCGCGTGCTCGCCACAACTGCCTGCAGATATAACAGCCGGGCAGCCTGACAACTAGGTACCACAGATCAATTTCTGCTGGCCGCGGAGCACTGACATAGCCTACACTATCTTTGTCAAAGCAGTTTCAATGCACAGGCTCACCTGCCTCAATGACCAGCATTGTTTACATATTATCTGCTCGATAACGCACGTCGTTGACTAGCTATTTATCAAGTCAGCCCGTGTTTAGAAGCCGATGAGTAATGAGCCGGCGCTTTTGGCTTTCCCAGATAAAATCTTCGGTGTGTGAGTTCGAATTTAATACAGAAGAAGTGGGAACCTTGGATAAACTACACACTCAGGTATGCTATGCGTTTTGAAAAGAAACCACCTTAATAGTCGTTTTGCTAATTTAACTGACGCAGAATGGTACTGCATTCAAGGCAATGTCTACTCACCGAATCGGTGCTATCGCACGAGGTTGGTTCAGTGAAACCGTGGCTTAAGCAAAAACCCTTGAAACGAGTTGATCCTGATTGTCTCACGGTTCGCAGATAACTTGGCAGGGTGGTTTTCCAAGTAGAAAGAGCCCGCTGATCAGTTGAATTTATGGGGATGTTTTTTTGGAAATTAATTACGAAGAGCAACTTGAAACCTTATTTTGACGTTCATCAGTAGTTCACAGTTGCTCCTGATGCAGATACTCAATAATGTTGGGTTTGACCCTACGAATGAGGTCAACAAGCACTCTCTGAAAGAACTCATGAACCAGTCTCCGTGGAGATTTAAACCCGTCATCTACCATCGAGTGGCTGATCAGAGGTGCGTTTCTGTCTCTCTATCCGCTCTTTACTTGCTACGTGAATGTTATTCGCTCGGATACAAGAATGTCCTACAAAGGGATCCTGGTCTGGATATGAGAATTCACCACTCGACGAATTAGCAAACCTAATTTCATATGAATTCAGTTTTCAGTCTCAAAGTTAGGCGGTGAGTGCAATATATTCAGACTACTGACCGACTTTCTGTATCTTTTGGGTTTCCGTAGTTCGCGTTGCTCTCATGTAACGAGTGGCGCTTTCGAGATGCATTCACTTGGAGCTGCTCAGAATCACGTGCATCATTGAGCTATTTGCTCGTAGAGTAGAGAGCCTGGAATCCTCAGCTACAGATTGGTAAATCTGTTTGTCTTTTCAAGGGTTACTTTTTTCATTTCTGAGGATATTCTTCAAACAAAGCGAAGAAACTCCAGTTCATGACTGGCTGCGTTAGAATTCTACATCAATTTTAACAAGTACGAGAGTTTTGGTAGACTCTTGGGTGGCACAGACTGACTTCTCAAGGCCGGAAACAAAATCCGACGGAACTGCATCAACTCTGAATTACCATGCGCAGTGAAAATTGCGTACTGAGCAAGGAACCAAATACTTGCTGAACAGGGAGTAACCGGAAGCTGGGCTTGTTGAGTGATCGATGAACACATCAAGGTTTTGACATTCAAGCGGAGGGGGTTGGAGCGTGTTCGCTGACCAGACGACAATGTCAACGACCGTCAGATGCCTATGCACCTGCGATGAGGTGAATGTCAGATTAATAGAACCGATTAAGCCAAAGTGAAACTGCTTTATCTGATTTGCCCATAATTAGAGTTTTATAGACATTCGTGAAGTGTGCAGAACAGGGCGCCAGCTGAACATCACAATGATTCGACGTTCACGCCTACGTAGTCAGAAAAGCAGCTGCTGAAAGTTGAGGACTAAAATTGAATGAATCGGCTCGTTTCATCGGATTTGAACGGAAATCTTATGGTTGTGATACTGAGTGTACACTCTAATCTGATCATGTGTTTAACCTTGATTGAATCCAGGTCGTTGTGCTTACCAACACTGTTGGTCTTGAATTGTGGCACGACAGTCATCTCATAAAATAAATGGACCACACTACAAACGTGAACAAATTTACGGTCCCGGCTTCACTGACTAAAACCCAGCTCTTGTGAACGTTGCCGCCCGCGCTCAAGTGTTAAGTTTCCCTGGGGGACAATAAAGAAAACGCCGTTCACAGAAATACTGGCAGGTCGTAAGGATGATGTCGTCCTGGTCGGTGACAGTACGTTCGCAACCAAACTGCCGAGCTCAGCGAATTGTCTAGACGATAAACTATTGGTTTGTCGGTTGATACGTGAGCGAACTTAAAACTGAACGCTAGTTGAAGTGAACTTTCCAGTTTCCAGTGTTGCACTATAAACCTTGCAAAAACGTTTTACCCTAAAAAGGATTGTTCACCACTGAGTAGAGTGACATTAAGATTGTGAAATCTAAAGCCAGACGTGGGGATGGTTTCGGTAGTCGTATAGCTTAGCGAAATTTGTGTGCGACGGGTTGGTGTGATCAGGTATCCGTAGGAAAGACATAGGAGCACTTCTACAGAAGTCGGGAACTCAACTCGAGTCGGCTGTTTAAAAATGAAGGTCACTCAGAATAGACGGAGTTGACTAGCAGTCTTACTGGAGTGGATTGAGCAAGGCCAATTTTTGAAAAGATAACCACGTAGCTACTTGAATTAAGCTTCTACTTAGCTGGAATTCGAGTGTAATTTGTTCAATTTCAGTCAAGTGACACCTTAGCTGGGAAAACTAACCCAACAGGCTCTACGCAGATTAGAGGATAAAGCACCCTTTTTAAAGTATGAACAGTGTCTTCATGTTTGACTAAGCAAATTTCAACAACCTTCGACAACCGAATTTTTTCAATTTTCAGTCCAATATTTTGTATCCTGAAAGTGAAAGTAGTGTTGGAAGCCCGAGATGCGTTCCTATCCATTTTCGGAACTGTCGAGCAGCTGTTAACCCCTAGAGAGAGAGAGAGAGAGACGATTTCGTGACACTCTGGTTAGTGTCAAGCTCTTCAGCATTTGACCAAGCTTGACTAGCTAATCAGTGTGACAAGCTTGCACTTAGACTAACAGACTTGCTGTCTAGCTGAGCTCAGAGGTTTGATGCCCCACTTTTGTGGTAACTAGTGCTTTGTTCGATCTGAATGGATAAGATGTACTTTTCAGAGTAAGCAAGTCTTCATGGAAAAACTTCATAGTTTCAAGTATGTTATTATTGTGCAACCTGAAGGGTATTTCCTGAATTGGCTTATAATCGGGCTCATAGGAAAGATCCTGGTGCTAAATCCGATCACAATAGCAATAAACTGCTCATTCGATTCGGGGACACGCGGCCGGTCAGGTAAATGAACAAACCAAGTCGCTGTTCAGTTACCCGTCGGACGACTCGAGGTCAACGGCCGTTTAAGAGCCGAATATAAGATACATGCACTGGTGCAGTGACATCATGAAAACTTTGTCCAACCCGGCTGATAAATCACCCAAAAACCAAGTCTGATGGCGCGACAAACCCATACAGGACTGACGTATTTCACCAAGTCAGAACTTGGTGGTACTTATTAACCAAACATCGAGGAGCTAAGCGCGAAATAGTTATTTAAAAAATGTGTGACGAATTCAAAACCACTCAAAACAACACTCTTACCTTCCATTGTACTTTGGGTGCCGGATTCCCCTCGACGAGGCAGACAAACAGCGCAGATTGACCGGCAATCGTAGCAATCGAACTGGGAGCCCGAACAATACGTGGCTTTTCTGCATAGTTGGATACGTGAGAAATAAGTCGGAATACGGGAAAGCGGTCAAGAGAAATGGTTATGATATAGGGGGGGAAATTTGGGTTAGGAAAAATCGACGATATTTTTCAAATTGTCGAAGTGCTATGTCAAAAATGAACTTTCAGTTTTTGGAAGTGGGAAAGTTTCTGTTAGATTTATAGGCCATAGAAGATGGACTTATAATTTTTGAACTAAGAGCGTGTTCAGCGCTTGCCTGAACGTAATTCGGCATCCTTCTGGTGTATGATTTTTAGAGCTGTAGGTTTCTTGAACATTTCTGCCAGTGCTCGATGAATTTGGCAGCTGAGATTGGGAGACATTACGAATTTGTACATTTCTTCAGAGGCTGACGAAGTACGGAGTTTAGTCCAACATAAAACTAGTTTGACACAAATTGTTTTGGCTGTCCCCACCGTTACGACAGTCATGAACTCTTTTGCTCAATGAAACTGAAAACACTTGTCTGGCTGGCATGTGCCATTCTTGAAGGTGAACTCTACATATTCTATCCTAGTAGGGAGCAAGCCGTCCCAGGTCTGTCTGGCTCCTGCATCAAGCAAAGCCCGCAAAGGGTACAGCTAATCCGAACGATTGTTTCTTACTCCGACATGAAGCGTAAATTTACTCACCCTAATGCTGCCCATAGGAATGAGCAGCTTGTCCTTGATTTTATTTCCAGTGAAATGTATTACGTTACACTGAGCCCTCGACGTTCCTTGTTTCATCTACCTACGAGAGCATTTCTTCCCCAGGACAGTTAACCTCAGGTCTTACTGATGCCTGTTGTAGTGATGATGAGTGAAATTGCTTTGAATATGATCAGGGAATTCACAGGTTATCTCTGAGATTTCACCCTGTGAGCAAACTTTGTCTGTATGAGAAGGCCGAGAATCATCATACGGCAGCCTGCAACTGTTATAGGTCGTCGGAGGTTCGAACCCTTAACCCCAAGGTTAGCAGTGTAAAAAATAGCATTTGAACTTCGCAATCCGGCGTGCACTTTATAGAGTCTCAACATAGGCCATAGTTAGTAGGAAACTAGCGATCTGCCTTGTGGATACGGATGTAAGGCAATGGACCGTCTTGTCTGGCTGCAGTGTGCCGTTAATATTCGAGCAAACCTCAGAAATACGCTTGGACAACTGGCATGTGATCGGACTTTTAGTGGTGACCGAGGCAGTCAAGTTGTACAAATTTGACCTGCATAATCGAATCACTGTAACTTGAAAGAAGCCAGTCGAGGGCAGGAAGACAAGTCCTGTGACCTATAGACCAGGACTGTTAGTGTCCAACCTGACGAGGTCTTCACTTTGTCAAGATTAACTGGTTAGTAGCGCATCATCTATCAACATAAAAGAGCATGGTCTCGAAAGACAGAACGTCATAAAAGTGCTGCCGGTCAGTCCGACACTCTCCAAACCGGCCGAATGTTTTAGACTGGGAGACGACAGACAGACGACGACGCAGCTCTTCTGAGTCATAGCTGAGGAATATTCAAAGAGGCAGTCTAAAATAGAAGAAAAGCCACTAAAAATGTCTAAACTGCTCAGTAGGAAGAAGAGCCACTAAAAATGTCTAAACTGCTCAGTATTTGTCAGTGAAAAGCATTACACATATTAGTGCATGTGAATTTGTGATGGAAGAGGTCTCGAATTGCTTGAAGGACATTGTGTGAAAGACTTTGTGTCATCAAATCCCAGCATTGTCACAGCGAAAATCTCGAAAACAGCTGCGGGCCAAATTCCAAATGACACACAAAATCCCAGCACAGGCTCTTCTCGAATTCTCCAGAATTTAAGTGATCAATCTGATTCGAACCCAAAGAACGCCTGTTCTGATGTCATTCTATGAGGGATTCTAGATTTTCAGCTTGGTACTAAACATGTGAGAACATTTACCCAGGCTAATGGCACAGGATTGCTCCGGCAACTCAGGTGCACCGACGTGAACGCGGTGGAGGTCACAAAAACAGACAGGATGGGGATGCTCGGTTTCGAGGTCCACCAGAATGTGCAGACTATATCTACTGAAAAAATATATGTTCCATCTTTGTTAGAAGCTAACAACAGAGCGCATTGGTTGTCGCAACATTCCGCATGGGATTTTGCACGCTCTGTCATTCGGGTCAGGCTTGTTGTTCGTTGATTAGATTAAGCTTATGACGACCATCAATAGTGATCACACATCTGCGCAGCACCTTTATGAGTTACTAAGTTTACTTGTAACATTAAATATGAAATTGCCTATTCAAGATCGTTCCATTTTTTACAATGTATGAAAATGCTCCTCCATACATGTTAACTAAAAAATCTATCAAGCAAACGCCATGAGTGGAACTGATCGAAAGGATGATATATCTGCGAAAGTCTATATTTAATTCATCTAGATTCAATATTTTCTTTAGCCTAGCAGCGGACCTCCCATGTCACTTGTAACAAAGCGTCCGATTATCTCTCACACATACTAACCCCCTGAAAGTAACCTACGACTTTTACATTCCCAGAAAGAGACATTCACTACCCACGGATTCGAATTAGCATCTTTTACACAGTTAGAATTTCCGACTCTCAACTATAAATAAGTTCCCAAATTGAAGCTTTCACTTTGAAAAAGGGTACCAGAAGATGCCTGTTGAAGAAAGACCTCCCGCAGGAAGGTCTATATCGGACATTCATAAGATATTCTAGTCCTGAATAGGCCAACACCTGACTGTTTAGGGAGCATAAGTTACCGGTCTGACAGCACGAAAGAGCGATTGTATGTATATAAGCGCAGCAATGGATAAAAAGAATAATGGCAAAACTGAAATCGGACACTTGGCAGAGTTGTGTTGCGCGATACTGCTGTGCTCTCAAAATTACACTTGGTCAATTAATCCTCGGGATTTATTCGCAGTACATAGCTAACAACCTGTCTATCTGTGGAACAATGGAAACAATAAATATCGATTATCACTTGGTAGACATGGCGACAAAAAGCCGAAACTCAGATTTCCAACAAAAGCAGGACATGTCCGCTCATTGCGAAGCTGCGAAGCAATTTTCAAGTCCTGTTCACGCTAAATGTACGGTTAGCTAAGGGTTGGATACTTGAAAAGTGTTTGGGCGTGAAGTACAAGGACGTGGGTTTTTTTATGAATGCTGGCTGTGCTAAATGGATAAAAAAAGCAAAAAAAATTGAGACAAACCTAAACTATCAAGAAATTTTCAGTTTTTTTGCCGTCGCTCAATTCCGATCCTAGGGTTGCATTGTTTTGCCTGACATATGCGCAACCGAAGAACACTCTGCTTGTATAGTGATTCCGTTCTGCGAGTCAAGCCAACCTATGCCGGAAAGCCGAGAAGCACTGTGCAGCTATTTCATCCTTGTCGGGCATCAGCAGATCGCATCTCACGAAACTAGGAGTACTTCGAACCCGCGACCTTCCAGTTAGTAGTTGAACATTTATTCGCCTGGCCATGAGCGGCCGAGTAGCGATGTGATTGTCTCTTGAACAGGATATAGCACCGCTCGTCCTTCAGATGCAGAGAAATCGCGTCAAGTGGTCACCTGTTGAGCGGCTCCTCGAGTGAGGAAGTCTGGGGAACGTTCCACTCATCTTGTGAAACTATCCTCCCTTTTAGCTACTCATCGAATGACTACGATGTGAGGAGAGTTGGTGGTTGTTTCATGCTCGAATTGTAGCGTGGTTTTATCACTGGTCTCTTTGATACATTATAAGCCAAACTCAAGAATCCGTCACGAAGAGACTGGACCTTACCGTGGTGTGATAGTTTACGCACCTCAGCGACCCATTGAGCTATACTGAGGGGTGTCCCCACGACACTCACAGAGTCTCTCATACCAGGTTGGTCAATGGTTAGAGGTCTGAAAAACACAGTCTCCTGGCCCTCCAGGTTGGGGGTTGGAACATGTGGCGACTTGTTCCATAGAAATGGTGATGCATTTGCATTCCCCGCCAAACACCGCTGCCTTGCGGTTAGGCTTTTGAGCCAAAGGCTTTGGTTGAGGACCGTAATCGTCCTCTTGTCTAGGTGTGGGCACCCTGACAATATCCCAGCCCAGGTACAACCATGAATGGTTGTATGGCAGCGAAGCATCGCTGTTGAACACTGATGCCATGCTGTCGATGATGATGATGATGATGAAACTTAAGAAGACTGCCAACTTCGTTATCAACTTCGTTAAGAAACTGGAAATTACATGGTTTCAACTGACCTAAAAATCCCTCTTATTATGTTCAGAATAGAAATTCCTGCCACTCTGTTCACCAGTCGCTGTGGTGTGAATATTGTTCACGATTCGAAAATGCTCAACTTTCTTAGATCTTTCCATATCTACGGCGTGCTCGTCGCCACTGAGTTTTTTCATCTTCCTTATTCCTTGCTGGTGTTCAGGAGAGTAGTCCTCTGGCTTCTCTTAGGCGGACTTCATCACCGTACTCTTTAGGTTTTCTTTTATAATTAGCAAAGGGTGGTTCGTCGATTGTGTCAGTACTGAGCGCATGGCTTTCTTCTGGAATGTTACTGTTGGTGATTTGTCCAATACCCCTCTGATATTTTCAACCCTGTTTTGGTTGGAATGACCTTTGTCCTTTTTATCCTTACTGCCACCATTGTCATTCTTTTTTGCCGGATAACTAAAATCACTGAGGAACCTAACCTTGAGACGACCAATTAGCCAGAGACAGCTATAGCCGTGCACTGGCTCTTGAAACGATAGAAGTAAACAAATGGGTATTCAGGGAAAGGCTTGGCGCAATCTGAATTGCTGATCACATGATCACATGATGCAGCTTAGTTTCTGGCCTGGCTAATGAGTCCATTGTTGCACAAACAAAGGGTATATGTGTTGCCAACTCGACGAAGCTTTTTTGCCAAACGATAGCCGAAACGACAACAGGAGAAAATATTATCAGTTGCACTGATAGTTTCTGTTTGAGTCACAGCATGGAATAAATGTTTTGTGATAGAATTTCAGCACTGTTTGTCTTTCAAATAACGGAGAAGGAAATGAACAGTTTACGACTGTCGAGAGCTAAAAAAAATCCGGGGAGGAGATCCAGACTTTAACTAACTTAGTCAAAACTTAACGAGTGATTTTACTGGAAGGTATATATTTAAGAAAGTGATCAGCTCACAAAAACAGTAACAAGGTTTGATTTTGTCCTAAGCTGAGAACTGAGTACTATTTAGGATAAATGCCAGGAGCACACGAAAAAAATCTTCACTGAATTGCTTGATTGCGTGCTGAGCTTTGATATCATGGATCTAAAGCCAACAGCATGAGATTCAACAACGTAGATCACGCCAGCTCTTTGTTCGCTGAAAAAGCTCATTATTTTTAGCTGACAATTCTATTTCAATTGATGCTTTTGCATCGATGAATAATTGGATTATTCTGGAGAGGACCGCTTTGAAAATATATCGAAGTAATGAAGGTGTAAAATGACGCGGAGCTAATTTAAATCAGCACAACTTGGTGACCCTGATTTTCTGAATTTTTGTGCTAGACTGCAGTGACTGCCGCATGTGAAAACCACTAACGCCACCTTGCGTGGGTAGCGATCGGCTCTGGAAAAATTCGTTGCGAAGTGAACCATTTCTCTAATGTGAAAAAACTCCCCAGGAAATCCAGTGGTATACAATCGAATCACACAGATAAAATGACTCACTTTGTACATAGTAGATAGACTTCTGAACCGTGTTTCGCGAAACAAGTTCGCCAAATCCATGCATTACTACTCTGCGCTTAGCACGTGAAACATTTTTTAACAGCTGATCATGATAGACGGTATGAGGCTCAGGACTTTGGGTCACATGATAATTATGAACAAAATCGCTAGGCTTATTCTCAGCCTTGTGAGTTTCCAGCAGTTGGGCAATGGTTTCCATAGATCGTGCATGGCTCAACATCGGGTTTGTTTTCTGAAGTGATGAGTCGATTGAGGGACGGCCTAATATCCCGTTGCATATGTACGGTGTGTTTTGAATGTGTTTTGGGAAGGAAAGAGGACAACAGATGCCATTAGGTTCTTCGTCACGTCTGTTGTGTGATGACAATCACATAGGCTGTACGTAGCTCAGCATGATTATGTGGTTTGTGTTGTCGATCGAAAACCGAGTATGGCAGCGGGGCTGACGGGTACAGAGCGTGACCGAACAGATCATGCATGGGCATCCGGGCATGCAAAATAACACAGCGACGCGATAGGCAAACATGCAAAAATAGGTAGTGGGATAAGATGAGACTCCATACTGTTTGCTCTCGTACATGCAGTGGGCAACTTCTGTCCCCACTAACCAAACAAGATGGAAAGACCGTGGTTGAATCCCGTAGATTTGTCGTAGTATGGTTTTCATTAATTACTGCGATGCTTTTCTTATTTTTTAGTTGGAGATATACAGACTTGTAGATTATGTTTTTCACGGCAGTGTCCCACGTATTGCTGCGGCTCCGACAACATTTCGTGACGGTTCAAAAAAGTGCAAACAATCAATGCCTTGTGGTCAAGAGGGTTAAAAAGAGCTTTGAATGAAGCTCTGGTGTCATGCGGACCAAAGTGAACCTTTTTCCATGGCATAGATAGGTGAGCTGCACTGACAAAAAATCAACGTAGACAGTCTGAAATATTTGCCGAAGGCGAGGAAATTTTCTACAAAGAAACATCATTCAGGCTGTTTATTCGTTCGTACGTTACCGCCACAAAGACCACAAAGTTAATGATTTCTTGTCGATTTTTGTTGGCAAGTTATAAAGGCAAATTTTTAGAGACCGAAAATGTACACATAAATTTGTTGCTTGGTTTCTCAGGTTGAGTCGGGAGTTAAGTCGGGCTAACGCACTGATACCTAGTTACCAGAGTATATTGCACAGCATAGTATAAGCTCTGTCCAATAAGTTTACCACGGATCCACATCTTGTAGGCAGAAGGATAGTCACCAAGCTGTTTGAAACCCTCCCGTGAATTCTTCTTAGCAAGAAACAAATCCATTGACCAAACACCCTAAGCGAAAACAGTCAGAACAGACCAACCCGTTCGGTGCTCAGACTCGGACAGGTGTCGGGTGTGTCTCGCAGCACACGGCTTCATCACCGAAGCTCGTCGGTCAACACAAGCCGACCGTGACACTCTGTTTACAAGCAGACTTCCTACATAGTCCAGGCCATAAACTGTAATTTCAGGTCTGATCGCAGCGGCGAGCCAGGAGAAATCTTCCGTGTACAGAGCTGACATGTTGAGATTGAATTGAGGTTCAGTAGTTCCAGGTGACCCGTGGATACACGCGCGATTCGCAATCTGGTCGGAAGACAGCAAGTCAGAACCGTATTGTGCCATCAGTCGGACTGATGTGAAGAGCCTGTGAATTTTATACAGTGTCTGGTTGGCTCGGTTTAGCGAATGGCTTACGCTGCCCGATCGGTTTAGGCTGTCGTGCATTCGTTCACAGTCATGTCATTGTTTCCCCAGACAGGCGACCACCTAAGGGTAGCCACAATCAGTTTTCTTTTTCGTCTGCGTCGTCTGATCGCATCTTTAAAATACAGGCACCAGCAGCAATGAATTAGGTATTCAATGGTCAGAAGTAGTTCTCGATGAGTGCCATCTTAAAGCTACAATGACATAAGGTCGATGGCGAACGCAAACAAAATCACAAATAGCAGTACAAGGGCGGTAATGAACAGTGGTCTTAAAAGTCCGAATAAAATGGTACTGTGATGGAAGAATGAAAGGATAAGATGGAACTCACTGCTAAAAATAGTAGGCTGCTAAACTAGTCTGCATGCTTGTCTGAACAGGTCAGCGCCGAAAAGACAACAGCACATACTATGTCTCTTCAGTTCACTTGGCTAAGAGTTAAAAGATTTCTTCTCGTAACATCCCGAAATCAGGTAAATTCTTCTCAACAGACCCAAGATAAATTGACTATTTCCTGTTAATATCAGAAGCTCAAAGCTGATCCGGTCTTCCGTACTTGTAATTCCTAGTATTATGAGGGTGGATATGCAAAACCGAAACGTAGTTAGTCAAGCCAACGCAACCTGAGTTATAGTCACGCATAAAAGAAGCCTTTTTCTTGTTGACGAGCAACACAGCAGAATGAATAGTTGATTGAACCAGTCGAGTGAAAAGACCGCGGCAAACTTGACGAAGCAGCACTAGACACTGGGGGAGAACGGGAGAAAATTCACTATGCATTGGTACATTTAACTACGTCTGGTAGGACGCTAGTGGACATGCTTGAGACGGTCGTTGAGATGCGCTGGAACAGAAAACTTTGATAGGATCAACCGAAAACATTAGATTTTGTATTCTTTGCTGGAAAATTGTTGATTTTGTAGGCATGCGGCCAGCTTTTCGGCAAAGAATTTTCACTTATGTTGATAATTTGTATAAATTAGACCGAACGGACTTCTTAGCACTGGACTTGATGGTCACATATTTTTGTCTTAATGGAACATAAAAAAACATGCTCGTTGGAATGTTAAAGGAATTTTCTAGACACACAGCTTTGTCTGAGCGGAGGAGAATCAATCGGACTTCCCTAATGCTTTTTCCACAAGTTGTGCAGGGAGCTCACCTGTTTCCAGCTTTATTACTACTTTTCTAGAGCGTTTAGAGTGCGTTAAAGTGGCTGCGCCAATACGGGTAGGGTTTCCCCAAAGGCACAAACTGTGCGGTCGATTTATTGATCACTTACATCTGTATTTGTTAAACGGTTTATCAGTTGCACTTTTAAGAATGTTTCGTATAAAACGCAAAAAATTCGCCGCCCAGCACATCATCGTCCGAATTGACCTTTCCTCACCATTATCATCCCTGGTCACCGAATAGCTTTGAAAACCTAAAGGATCAGACAGGAACTACTGTTTTACTATCCTTCACCATTCGGATTTAGTCTTCGGATTTAGTTTCCTGTTGTCCGTTTTACCTGCACTGCATCGCGTTTCTATCGCCCCCTGAGCTATGGATTCTGACATTCTTGTGTTGAGTTTTGCCGGGTCAGATCGATATGGCGATGACCTCGTGTTCTTTATTGAATTCCACTTTTCTGCAGTATTTTCACTATGCAACCGCTCTTTATTCTATTTGGCACCGGAGTACTAGATTTTGCTACTGTTCTTTCGTTTGGTGTTGGCAATCCAAAGACATTCTAAAACTGAATTGATATAAATTAGTTACAGACTTGATAACATATGGCAACTAGTCGGACAGTAAGTAGTATGGGTAAGTTCCACCAAACCCAGAATGGCAATTCGGCCACAAGTTGGGTTTTGAGCTCTTGTACATGTGTGGACGTTTATTCCACGCCGTATTTTTCCCTAGAGGCTACCTAGGGTGAAGATATATCCTCTTGGGCTTTGCCCCAGGCAACAAAGATAGACAGAATCGCTGACCTTCAGACGAAAGTAGGTCGATAATGGGATGTTTGTGGTTTCTTTCGATTTACCCATTCTGTCTATGTCCTTGAGCACAAGGGGAATCTTTTTAAACATCACAGCGTAGAGATGTTAAGACGTTCTATCTGTTGCACTCTGTGATGTACGGAACACAAGAGGTCCAATAGAGTCTCCAGTCGTAGGAATTATTCATGCACATGAGCGCTGTCCGAAAGGCATTGAAAGAGGCACTGAGCTCGAGATGGTCCAGTTGTTGAGGGACGAACTTTTTGACCGGAAGGTACGTGGTTCGAGCTCAAACCTGTATCTCAGTTCCTCCTGTCTAGGTTTGGGTAACCGGACAGTATTTCAACCCTCGTGTCCATTTCGGGTGGAATTGTAGCTAGGCGGCAAAATGCCACTACAGCTAAACTATTAAATATCAGATGGATGGAATCGCATCTCTCAGACTTGTAGACGCAAGTACAATTTGAAAAGCAGCGAAAAACCTATTTTTTTAGAGTTAAGAAGAGGGAATTGCAAAACCAAAGTTGTCGAAGGCGAATGTGAACTGGGAATGGGATGTTTTTGTGTCCCATATATTTTTTCAGTAATGGGTTTTTTGTGCAAGAAGTCTGAACCAGACAGCCTGGGATTAGATGTCCATCTATGTTTACTCCAGGTCTGGCTGATTTGGTGGAAAAAAAGTCCAGCAATGGGCAGAATATTGCCGAACTTGGAAGATATCGGCCACAAATCGTCGGTCTTTGGCAACAAAATGCTACATTGGTTTGATCTAAAGAAGCAACGTACTATAGATATATCAACAGACAAACCGAACAGCCTGGAGACTGCATCAAAAAAACCCTGCTCCAAAAAACCCTCAAAAAAAAATATGAAAGATATGAGGTTCGAGGGTATTTCGGAATTTTAGTAGAGATTTCGTCCGTAATTGAAACCAATCTATGCTGAAAAGCAAAGAAGTACTGTACAGCTGTTTCAGTCTCATCGGAAATCATCATCGGTGGGTATATCGTAAAAATCAAGGGACTTTCGAGCCCGCGACCTCCAGCCCAGTAGTTTGGCCATTAGCCACTAATCCACGAGTGGCTTATCAGCAATGTGACTAACTCGCATTCTCAGTCGAGGAGCCAGTCAGCAGGTGCGACCACGTGAAGTGAATCCCAGGTGCGATTTAATCGGCCGCTTGTGGCCGAATGGTTGCGTTCAGACTACTGGTCAAGGGTTCGCGGATTCGAGACACCCTGGAGTTTCGTGAGATGTGCACTGCTGATGATTCCCAGTAGGGACGAAACAGCTGCCCACTGACTGACTTTGCTTACAGGATGAAAACTCCACTAATATGAGAGGTTCCAGGAGCTTTGTCCAGGGAAAAAAGGTCTCAATAAGCCAAGAAATAAGCCAGTCAGCAGGTGCGACCACGTGAAGTGAATCCCAGGTGCGATTTAATCGGAACAATGGGTGAAGATCAGTTTGTCTAACTTGCAGAAGAGTGCGCAAATCTGCAAGTCATTGGCAAGCTTGGCATTGCTGTTTTCAGTCACGATGAGATGCTGCAGTGCAAAACGGATATTGTGGTCGTGGCAGAGGATAGCCTCGAGAGAGGAGCCTTCGCAAATTAAGAATGTACGCCTGGCAATGGCTCATTTGCCAACATATTTATGTCTTTCATCAAGGGTATCGGCAACCATTTCAGCGCTTCGCTGGCATAATATTTTCCTTATCCGAACTGCCGTACGAAATACAAAGCAGAACAGTGCGCTCTAGGAATAAGCACTCATGCTGGAAGTATTCCCTATTGTAGCTCCTTATCAAGGAAGTTTATTCTGCAGAGCCGTACAGGTGACACTTTCTGGATCTCTGGAGCGCTGAGTAAGTGACCAGACTGGACATCATGGTCTAAAGGCTTTGTGCTACTGGTTCAGATGTGTGAGTCGACTGTTGCAGTTGATAAACCCATTTAAAATACTGATTGGTGATGGGGCTGGGCAAAGCACGTTAAATCCACGTTCATTGAGCCACGCACACACAGTTGCCATTGTTCTCACTGCGGCGTGACTATTTCGTCTGGTGGTGACGAAAAATTCCTTGGTAGCCATGATCTGCGTTACAGAGGCTGATGATAACCGCTTGTATCCACATCGTGTTGACTAGGACACCCACTTAGAAATGTACGCACTGTAGATCAAACACAACTCACAACACCTTCTAACTGCAGTATAACTCAACCCGTTTACGCAATACTAAAGGAATGCGTCTGACTGACATTCGCTTTCAAAAATTTGGTAACATGAAACACATTGCGACACTGAGGACTATTGTTCCCGACAATAACGAAGAATGATCGTTGCGCTTGCGTCACAGGACTGGTCACCCGTTGGTCACTTTTAAACGCAGGTAAGGCGGCGGCCGACAAAGGTACTTAGAGAGAGAGAGAGAAAAATGATTGAGTATATGTCAGATAACATCTGTGATGCTAGGTAGGTGGAGTGGGTGGTGAAGGTAGATAATTCAACAAGTGCTGTAGGAAAAATTGGTGGTCTTACCAGGAGAACGGAAGTTCATTTATTCGTTTATATAAGGATTTCAAATAATTGTAAAGATGTCACAAGAGTTTGCTCACATCATAATGATTGTTATTTCGATTTTGAAGGAAATTGTGCATTTTAAACACACGTGAAATCAAATATATAGAATTTTTGGAGTCATTTTTATTCAACAAAATTGCATCTTGATGTCCTCTGCGACCCGCCAGTTTTGACTACGGCATTTCTATGACAACTTGGATCTGGGCTGTGTGTGTGTGATCAGATTTGCGATAACTCGTCTGCCTCAAACCGAGACTACGAACAAGGCAAGGTGAAAATTTTGTCATATTTTAATGGCCTCTTGAAATATTCTCTGGAAAATTCTGGGTCGTTAGCTGGGACTAAAATCAGTGCCCAAAAAAGACGTGATCATTTACTACACTTTGGACAGTGTTATCCATTCAAGCCTGTCGGTTCTCTATAATATTTTGCTGGCGTCCATCGTTGTATGCTCGCTTGATTGCGTAAGTGTGACACGTGTCCATCCACCCTGTCTCTCTCCGCCCTACGCAATGAAGCAACGCATCAGACAGTTGGCTACTGAAGGCAAGGTCCAACTTACATCCGATATACATATTCCGACAAGCAGCAGTTTTAATAAACCAAAATGCCCATTGAACCGTAAAATGCGGACCGTCAAACTTTGTAGAATAAACGGCAATTTGCCAAACTTGTCTGAATATGAAGGTTGGTTGGGAAGAGACACGCGGGGAAGATCGCGGAATTTCGTTGCCACCCAGATGTGTTTAGCTGATATTCGAGTTGTTTTCTGAGCTTGGAAATTTCGGCGCAAACGTTTCGTCACCAGTCGAGGTGATATCATTGGTGCGTTGTTCTGGAGTGGAGTGAGGCTGTGCTTTGTGCCGTCTTGCGAAGATTAATTTCGAAACCAGAGGACGAAACCATACAAGGTGACCTCCGTACTGTTGTTTACCGAATACAACGAGCTCCACATCTGATAAACCGGAAGGACCTTATTTAGACGAAACTGTGAACATAAGACGGCCTTGAAAAGGTATGATCCACTTTTTCGGAGTACTGTTAATGAGTTAGCTATTTCACTATGAAGAACGTGAAGATTCTGCTATCTGGAGGGACTTTCTGGAACCGTACCACTCCTCAACAAACTCAACCAACAGAAACGTTGAATCAAGCCAACTCTATGGAAGAGATAGCCGAACAACAAAGACACCATCGATCATCAAACTAACGAATCAGACGATGGGATCATCCGCGAGACCGGTACGGCAAAAGTCACGGGGTACGAATCAGACGGCTGACATCCGAGAGACACCAGGACGTCAGCCAATCAGGACGCGAGTGAAAAATCTAATTAATAAAATTACTCACTTGGGGGCAATGAATAATAATCAAAGGTTACCCGCTCCAGAAGCGTGCACGTAAACTCGCGCACATCACTATTCAACTCAAAGCCATCAACTCATAACTCCGCTTCGCAACAACGCAATGTTGATGTCACTTCACTTGGTGACGAAAGGTTCGCAACAAACGTATCAAGCTCGGTGAGCAACTTGGCGACCAAAATTCTCTTGGTGTGTGTTTAACTGTTTGGGATTAGAACTGGTATTCCCAATAGTTAGAGAATGGCGAAGTATCTACACTAACCTGAGTCGAAGAACGGAAACAATCATCCATTCAAATCGCACGATTTATCTGACTCGAGATCGTGATAATTAACCCCACTTTTTCTGAAATTATTGGTGACCAGAGTGCTCAAGAAGTTCGTTCAGTCTGTGAATGATAGCACTTTGTAAATAGTCCAACTGACGTAAACTCCTTTGTAGAGAATAGCAGTGAATTTTACCTACGTATGATTCATCTTCTAAAACTTAGATTTGGGGTTTTCGGGCAGATATTTTTCCAAATATGTTATGTGGGAGAGTGAATGTGTAAAGACTACGGAGTAAGACTATACATTTGGTGGGTTTGTGTTTATCACCAAAGTCAAAAAAGTCCCCTCAATGAAAAAGCTGTCAATTCTGTGGGAAAAAGAGAATGAGGTTTCAGTTGTTCTGATTTCCAATTTTCTGTTGAAAACAGACGACAGATGGTGTAGCCAAATCGTTGGAAGGATATGCTTTGTGCCGATGTGTATTTTTACGTAAGCGACAGTCACTGGTGTAAGCAGATCCACATGAGTCGCGCGAAGTTCAGAGTGACAAGTGAAGTGGAGGAACACAATACCACAACCAAGGAGCAAAGAATACACCGGCGAAAAGGTTCACAGTGCAACACGATCCCATTATGAGCTGTCATCCTCCAAACTAGTGTGAACTGAACTCCTTACAAAGATGACTTGTCAAATGTCTGCTTGTTCGAAGGACTTCACCAACTGGCCCATCGGTGACAGAACAAGTGCTACTCAACGACCTGTGTGCACAACCGAACTTGTGGCTGACTTTGCCTTCATGAGATGGTGGACGTAATTGTCGCAGCTTAGCCGGACAAACGACGTTTAAAGTTATAAAATAGATGGACCACGTATATTTTGCAATTTCGGAGACATAATATCGAAATGAGATTCAGCTATTGCTTTCAAAAGACTCATTTCCGAATAGGAATAAAGCTTACTCCAAGTATTCTGTTGTGACAGTGCCAACTGACGATGGGGCAGTCCACGGGCACAGGATAACTATGTAAAGCAGTCTTATGAAAAAGGCCTGTGCACCCGAAGAATCAAAACGCGGCTCCTATGTCAGGCATTATTCTGGGCGAGGACCACCACTCTACTAAAGGGGGTCACGTATCCATTGTGTGGACAAACGTGGTCGGAATATTCAGGTTGCTTAAATTCTGGGAAAGACAGAACTAACTAACCTCCCAAAGACAATTGAAAAAAATATTTAATAGAACCTTTACAAAGTGCTCTATCACAAGATTATCCACTAAGGGCACATAAATTCGAAGTTATTTTAAACAATTTGGATATGAGACCTTGGTTGCACAAACTTTCTCATGGTTTAGGACAATTTGCTTGCTGGACCTATTGTGGTTTTATCACTAAGTTCCGATTTAAATAACCGTTTCCGATAATCCACTTGAGAGTTTCATTCCTTGAGAAAAAACCTACATGCAAGCGTGTGGTAATAGTTGAAAATTTGACTTTTTCACACTATATATATAGCTATATAGCTATATTAAAGTTTTCGTGGGAAAATCAGATTCATCAGGCTTTTTTGCACAAAAGGGGTAAAACTAAAAAATTAATTCTCCCCATTCCCGTAAGCGACAACAATATTTTCACCCTCGAAAAATTTCCATCAGACAACATTTCATTTGATCAAATAATGAAAGAACGTAGATTACTTGTAAGTACACTTGTAAAACACATTTGGGTGCAAAATCGCCCAAGTTGACATTGCGCAAAGGGAGGGTAGAAAAGAAGAGGCAGTCAGCCAAAGTGAGTACTCGTCAGCAGTCAAACTACCCACTAACCGAGCTGACATTCAAATCCAGCCAAATGATTTATCGTTTCCTCAAGCGAGAACTCAATGTTGGGAGTTTAATCAGAATTTGGCCAAGATGAATGGGGCTTGTGCAAATCAAACTTTTGTCGGACATAGTGATATTACTTCACCTGAGCTCGGCTTACTAGGGAAAAAAACAGAGCAGTTGTTGAAACAATGGTGGATATTCTGATGGGGACTTTTTGAGACTTGTTTTACCTACCGAAACATTGCACTTCAGATCTGTAGTGAGATAAAACTAACCTGGACACTTGAAACCGTATCCAGTTTTCGGAAGGTGGAATACCCCACTGTCTCAGGTGAGCACACACCACATTTGTGTTTAATTCGAAAATGGGTAATTATGACTGCTAATGGGAAGTATTTTCCAAACTGTTGGAATCCTCTCAACTCGTTCTCAAATGTGTTACGCGTGTATGAAAAGGTCACCAAAAGACAGGTTGCTCAGTAGGTAACGGAACGAATCCCGGTGGGGGTCACACTAAGTAAAGTGTTCAAATTTTGGAACCCGTTGGAAGCGTTGATTCAAGCGCCGTTCCACTGTGATTATGACATTTTTGTTGATATACGACCACACTGTTGGTAAGCTTCTAGGTTAGTTCCAACAACGGCAGAAACAGGACCTACTTGAGTAATACTAAGCCGGTTCTGACACGGGTTTCTCTCTGCCATTCTCTTTTTCGTATCATACAAAAGCTCCCAGCGTCACGATTTGATCTCACCCGTAGTTTTATTGCATGCGGTGATTAGGTTAAGACCCAAATTTTGTAACCTACACCACCAACCTTGAGTTTGTCGGGAATTAGACGTCAGAAAATAAGGTCTCCAACGAAAAAAAAAACGATTAAAAGGCTCTAAAAAAATGCACACATAAACAAGCTAACATTTCAACACTTATCCACAAGAACATTTGGTGGTTATTGGTTGGTCTGAGCTTATCTCAACCTCTAATGATCATCTCATTTAGGGAAATTCATGTGATGGATAGATATTGACCATGTGGCTTTAAATACCCATTGGTGTATCAACGGGGTGTGATCAGAGAAACGGAAGATTCAATCAATTCAGTGACCATCTGCTGGTATGCAACATAAATCCTCCTAAAGGTTAAACGCCCACAGTACTGGCTGGTCTGTTTTAGAAACTTCCGTGTTGTGAGATTTGTTTAACCAACTGTCATGAAGAGATATGAAATTCCGATAAAAACTACTCTAGCTAACATTTGTTCAACGACTGACAACCATGGTGAGCAGAGGAACGATAGTCTAACCGCTATGACTTTTTTTATATGGTTTCGTCCTGTTTATCTGCAGAAATCCGAACCAAACACGGTGCGTGCGTCCAACCAACGATACGCATTGTTGGGCGTGTTTTGAAGAGATGCTTGACGTTTGGTAAGAAAATTCAGGCTACAGGGGGGGGGGATTTACCAAGAATTTTTCTAGAAGTCAGATGTTTCCAGTTTTATAGGTCCCGTTTTGTGAAGATTATGGTACCAAATAAAAACATGGAGCGACTGCTGTGCAGCACATTTAGTTGACGATAGATTCAGATGAGTCCCACATGAAAATCAAATCAGTTTATAAGTGAGCGCATTCCTCCTTTCCACTTTGTTCCCCGAGACACCTCTGAGGTCACCAAGAATGGTAGAACCGTCAAGAGCACACAGAGCTTGGTCCGATAACTAGCCTACCTTTTACCGGCCCAATACGATCCGGCACCAAATAGACCGCCTTAGTAAGACCGTACAACTTATACTATGCCTAATATAGACAGAACTCACCTTTTTTCTCAATAACTTGGGATAGATTGAGTAGATCTTGGAACAAAAAGGCCTCTGCTCCAGGGAATAGCAATATGTCCAAATTTTGCCATAGGCAGTATTTCAGGACAAATGTGTTGACCGGCTTTAAACGATAAGAGAAAAATTCCCTTGCAAAGATCGAGGTGAACAGATGGCTACTCAACTTTAAATGCGTTGACCGGTTTTAAATGATAAGAGAAAAATCCCCTTGCAACGATCGAGGTGAACAGATGGCTACTCAACTTCCACACAAAGTCAGATCCATGTTTGTCACAACGCGAGTGTAACTGCATTTCCGAGTAAAGGCACGGATATAAACCAACACCCGTGCAGATGACGATACCAAGGGCAACGTAGAAATAGGGATGTGTACGTTTTGAACTGATAAATTTTTCCATTGATTCAAATGTGTACTTATCCAGAAAACAACAAGAAAGTTCCACCAGCTGTTTTGATCAACTTCCAGAATGGAATACGTGTTCATGGCGTTTACGAGACCTCATCAATATCGAAATTTTCCAGTTAATATACAAACAGGGATTTCTACCGCATTTTCTTCCGGAATCACCAATCATCGTTCCGCAGTCTGGGAACGATTACTTGCTTGGTTTGAGAGATGTGACTGGTCCACTTGCCGACCACTAGGAAATCGCCAATATTCCATGGCAGTGATTGGCCCAGCTTACAGATTTACACCGGGAAATAAGGTGGCGTCTCTATAACATAATTGAAAGCTGGCATATCCGCCACAAGCTTATACACTTTTAGGCTTTCGTGTTCCAAAAATACTCCTTCTGGTGTAGGAGCACTACCAGTTTGAAATGGTTGCATTTTCCCTACGTTCGTTCCCTCACCAGTGGATTTCCTCTTTAAGAAAATGGGCTACCGAATCAAGATAAAACGATAAAATAAGGCTTCTCGCTGGGACGGGGTATGAGAAACACCTCAGCTGTCAACCAGAATGCTTGAATTTTTTCTTAGGGATAGACGTTTAAAGCCTGGAATAAATGTTGACCCTGTCTGAAAATTGTCAGGTCCCGAATTTATTGAAATGTTTAAGCCATTGATTATTTGTCCATACTTTGTTTACATGAGCAGCAAAGTGGAAAGTCTTAATTAAAACGAACCAGTAGAAATATGATAGCAATGCGGTTTTTGTTATGTGTGATCAGTAGGTTTTTAGGCTTTTTGGTACTGGAAAAAGGCAGGTAGACTACGTGGCGGGAAGTTCGGCCTCCGGCTGTTTAGTGGTGAAGGTTTTACCCAACGGATCTGGAGGAGAGAAAAGGGATCTGTTCTCAAGCTGGTTTGTGCACACCACATTTACGGATTATAGCTGTGACAAAAGGACTCTGCATAGTTTGAGTTAGGCTTTAGAGGCCTCACGTTTTAACTAGAAGGAAGAAGGTCGCTAGGCTGCCTGAGGACAGTAGCAAAAGGTGCGTGTGCTTGCTGACAGAAACTCGAATTCACCAGAGTGAGACATGACATTACCAAACGGATTTCATGATTTCACTGTGTGGCAAACCTTGTATTAGAAGTAAGGCTTGTACCTTGTCATCTCCACAGAGTAATTTGATAATAGAATGAACAGGATCGTTTTTAACTAGGTTTTATATCGTGTGTTCAGTGTCTTGGTTAAGCGAAAGCTGGCTTCAAATATACACGAGTGTAGAACCCCGTTTGAACAGGTGACGAATTACGACAGTTACAATAGTTTTACCATTGAGGTGTGGACATTACTTTTATTTAAAAATGAGTGTGAAGGACGTCCAGTTCATATGTACTGACAGCCGCAAGACACCAACACAGTAAGGCAAGTTAGCTTACGAAACATGTGTCTGTTTCATGAACCAGCTCTGGTTAGCTCTAAAACTTCGAATTATCGGAGAAAGCGGAAAAACATGACAAAAAATCGCGGTGGTTGTTTTATCTTTGCCAATAATTTATAGAATTACACGGGACTTCATAGACGGCCTGAAACCTTGCGAGAAAATCAGTGAAAAATCGTAAAATCTCGACGCGGAATTTTTTGACATGAGCTCATCCCAAAAGGGCCCGCCATGAGGAGTTCGGCTCTAGAAAGCCGCCTTTGTTGCTATATAACGGCTTTAAATAACCTATCGGTTGACGAATGGTACGTGGCATTTTTCAGGGTGCATAGTTAGTTTACGCGTTTACCTGCGGTCATAACAACCAGATTTAATCACTTTAACGTAGTAGTAAACTTTACCACTGTTCTGTTATAGTGAACCGGTCCCTCTGATCTGAAGACCCCGTGTTCTATAAACCTTTACATACATCCTGTCATCTGACTTTCTGTTGAGTCGCGAACTTTGGACGCAAGCATTTCATCACCGACCATCACCCATGCTGCCGCGTGCAGCGCATTGGGGCGCCGCATCAGTGGTTTTGCGCAGACAACATTCAGCTCAACGGCATATTTATGCTTTTGCAGAAGACATAAGGTTATGATGTTAGTTTGGCCTCCATATTTCGTAGGAATCTACGGTGAGCAACCACGCCACACAGGTTCAAACAATCAGCTTAACCACGACTCTATTCGTTTCCCGACGTTCACCCAATGCCTTCTATTTTCTGCCTACTGTCCAGTTGTCAGTAGTTGAATAATGTCTCTTAATATGTGGTCAATGTCAGCGGGGGTCAGCGAAAAGTAATTGACGGAGGGGCTGTTATCTATCAAGAAGAAGGGAGTATTTTCGTGAGTGCATTTCAGCGCATCAAATGAGGGTTTCCCGAATCGGAACCGAAAAAGTAGGAATGAAAAACAGGTGAGTTGGTAGGCATAGTTAGTGTGTAGGTACCGAAGCATTAGTGGACCACCAGTTAGTTTTGTAATTACGGCAATGAGACAGAAAGGAATTACATGAAGCAGCTGATAAACGAACGGTTTCGGCAGGCGATTTTAGTTCCAAATCATCCTAGACACACGTGTTCGCACCAAATTTGTGAAGTTGGTGGTATTTTGTGTTTTCATCTCCACACCGGTCGGCTTCTGTCGATCAATATTACATGGGATTGTTAATATGACCACCTATCTCGAGGATATGCCATAACAACAGAAAGATGAGATTCGGTGTTTTCTGGGTACCAGAAATGTGTTGTATTTTTGTACGTAATGATAGTTCACTTAAACAACTCTCTCTCTCTCTACAAATTAGTTGGTATCCATGCGTTACGTTTAAAACTCCTTACCATCATAGGCCAACGGATTCGGTCTTTTAGCCAGACTTTTGTTGGTACATTACAACAGACGGAATTTTTGGCAGGTCAGCCAATGTTTGTTCAAGAGAGATTCGAATTAGTCGAGGCTCGCCGGTCACACGGCAGCATCATGGCTGTCGGTAAAATTTTCACCTATTGCGCCATACACGCAAATCTGCGGAATCGCTGCCAAAAGGCATTATCTGTGCATTATCTGTGCATTATCTGTGCATTATCTGTGCATTATCTGTGCATTATCTGTGCATTATCTGTGCATTATCTGTGCATTATCTGTGCATTATCTGTGCATTATCTGTGCATTATCTGTGCATTATCTGTGCATTATCTGTGCATTATCTGTGCATTATCTGTGCATTATCTGTGCATTATCTGTGCATTATCTGTGCATTATCTGTGCATTATCTGTGCATTATCTGTGCATTATCTGTGCATTATCTGTGCATTATCTGTGCATTATCTGTGCATTATCTGTGCATTATCTGTGCATTATCTGTGCATTATCTGTGCATTATCTGTGCATTATCTGTGCATTATCTGTGCATTATCTGTGCATTATCTGTGCATTATCTGTGCATTATCTGTGCATTATCTGTGCATTATCTGTGCATTATCTGTGCATTATCTGTGCATTATCTGTGCATTATCTGTGCATTATCTGTGCATTATCTGTGCATTATCTGTGCATTATCTGTGCATTATCTGTGCATTATCTGTGCATTATCTGTGCATTATCTGTGCATTATCTGTGCATTATCTGTGCATTATCTGTGCATTATCTGTGCATTATCTGTGCATTATCTGTGCATTATCTGTGCATTATCTGTGCATTATCTGTGCATTATCTGTGCATTATCTGTGCATTATCTGTGCATTATCTGTGCATTATCTGTGCATTATCTGTGCATTATCTGTGCATTATCTGTGCATTATCTGTGCATTATCTGTGCATTATCTGTGCATTATCTGTGCATTATCTGTGCATTATCTGTGCATTATCTGTGCATTATCCGACAGTTCTTCAAATTGTTGAGTCGATTGTTTTTTTCACCTGTCAGAACAACTTGTCTGGTATTCTGACTGCTGTAAATTAACGTGACAAATTGGCTAGTTTGGCCATTTTTGGTGTTTTGTTTTACCCAAAGCAATCAGTCGCCAACTACACATGGCGGTATGCTTACGTCGTTTCATCTTCGAAAGCAGAATTGAACAGTGAAACTTGCGCTGTCGTACTTTAGGACAGCAAGTTTGGATTATACGGTATTGACGGGCGTCTGCAATGGACTTTGAAGACTGCTGTACCCATCGAATAAGGTTCGGATGCACTTTGCTCAGAACGCTAGTTTGTCCTCCTAGTTATAGGGCACGAGAAGCTTTATTGTTGGTTGTTTCTGTCTGTGTTGAAGGAGATGGATAGTCTCATGGATAGTTTATTTTGCAATGTTTGAGCGCGAAATCTATTCAGTGTAATGTAAAACGTTTTCCCGAAAACATTTTCGATTAAACCCAAGTAGAATCAGGCTTATTTTACGAAAGCTTGTAGGGGAATGTTGGGGACAACGCCAAAAGTTTGTGTTTGCTCGTGGCGTTCTAAATTCGTATCTGTTTTCGCTCGTAGTCCACTAAGGTTTTCAACAGTGGTAGTTTCAAATCAGCCATTTACGAACGACTGACTTCAGATGTCCTGAAGAACGGTGGTACACAATTACGTGTATGTTCCACGCATTCATGTTTAAATATCCTACCGTTTACGTCTGTACGCACTGTTCGATGCTCCTCGGCTTTTCCGCACATAGTGGTTCACTTACAGGGCAAAATCTCCTTAGTTGTCATCTTACAGTACGAGTACCTCCTCCATAAGGCTATTAAGAACTCTGGGAATCTCCAATTGACTTCTCCTTAGAAATCGGATTTTCTGAAAACTACGCATCATCGGGCTGGATCACGGAATCTCGCCAGCTCAAAACCCCTCACTTTTCGTCATATCGTTCAGCTGTAGCACCCTTTCGGTGCCTAGCTGCCATACCACCCGAAGGTTGCACAGGGCTGGGATACTGCCAGGTTTCCCAAGCTTAGACAGGGGAAGTCGAGAGGCAGAGGTCGAGTTCGAACCACGGGCCTTTTGGCTAGTAAATTCGTGCTCTAACCACTTCGGCCATCTCGCCCCAATTCGTCATATAGCTAGTGAAGAAACGTACAAAGTGTGTAAAATGTGTAAAGCAATAAACAGAAGGGATTTTTGTGAACTGGAGAGTGGATAACTTAAATTGTTGGCAAACTGCGAGAAAAAACACCCGTGGTAAACACAATGGTCGTCTTGGAAACAAACCTGGTGAGGATATCCTAGTGAGTAAGATTCTGGAAACTTTAAACGGAATACAGAATGTTGTCCCATTGTTGAGAAAGGGGCTTTTTCAAATCTCATTTTCGATAAAGCTCAGAAGAGTGGAAAGATGCACGTAGTGAGTGGGACAAATAACGTCATCATGACCACCCGTTATTTGACACATATTCATTTCTGATGTAAGATTTAAATGGCAGACAATGGGACTTTGAGGTCAAAAGAGAAACTTTTTGAAATGTGTCCAATGCACATACTATGCCGTACACATGTTGATAGCTTAAACCTCGAGTGAGTATCCTTCAGGTTTGAGAACAAGACGCATTTGTCCTGAGCTCAAAATAGCTCGGTCACAAAGAAGCGAATTCTCTTACTGCAAGGTTCGAACTTGATTTTAGCATCTCAGTTGCTCCTGTGTAGGGTTGGACAGCCTTCCGATAGCAAGACTGACCTTTTTACCCCATATGTATTCGGTTAATCGAGTAGAGTTGTTTTGTAGCTGAATACGAGTAATTCATGGCAGGATCTCATCGGCTGTTTGGAGTAAGCAGCAGTAGAACAGCATTATCACGAAAAGACAGCTCCAAGAGGGAAATTTGTAGCTTGATCAGACGGTTTAATCTGTTGTCACCTCTCCCATTTTATTAAGTTGCGTCAAATTGTTTTTATCAAGAAATGATTAATTTTTATCGGAACTAGCTTAACAAAGTGTGTCAGTCTTCACCAACATTAAATTGCACCAAGTGATGCTTTCCGCACGAGGTAGAGCGCAACAGGTTGAACTGACTACTCGACAGGTCCAAGTGTATCACACCTGGTGAAAAGCAATTTGCATGCGAGGCGATGTGCCAAGTTTCGACTAGGATTTCGTCTATGCTGATAGGCACTGTTGCACAGCTGTTGCATCTTTATCGCGACTCATCAGCAGTGAGCATCTCACAAAACCCACGACCTTCCAGCCAGCAGTAGAACACTGAACCGACCCGCTGATCAGCAGCGCGATTAGTTCGCACTCTCATTGGAGAAGCCAGTCAGCACGTGCTATCACGTGATGTGGATCCCTTGACTGTGCGGATGAGTGACGCTATATCCTAAGTGCGAGTCAATCGGGCACTCGTGTGGCCGAACGGCTGTGTTCAAACAACTAATTGGGAGGCCACGCGTTCCAGGCTCCTTGGAGCCTTGCGAGATGCTCACTGCTGAGTATTCTCAATAAGGGTGAACAGTACTTCTTACCACAGGTTGGTTTCACTTAAGGAACAAAAACTCAATTAAAAGCTTGCATTTTCATGCGAGGTTAAAACTGTGAAATCCATTCTCCGACCCTATAGTGAAAACCTGAGGGAAGCTGCGCAGGTGTGTACTCGGTGTGAGGAGAGAAAACTGATAACATGAATGCTGAATTTCTCACTTTAATGCTGCTCAACCGTCAGCTGAGTAACATGTAGTCAGTCCATTAGTACAACTTTATTGCCGTCTTACAGAATTTCATGGGATCTTACTGGAAATTCGGCCCAAAACACGCAAATAGTGACGCAGACAGGTTGACGAGATATTAATTTTACGCGGCACCAGATGAATAATGATCAGCTATATCCAAGTCGGTCTCATCACAGATGTGATCTGATCAAAAGACGAGCAACAGTTATACTCAAGATCAAAGAATGGAGTGAAGGTGGGAAAAAATGAAGACTGAAAGACGAATGTGGTCGGAGTTTCGAGTGAGCATTCCTCAAAATTTACTTCCAAAAATAGGAAGTCTGCTTGGCTGTATCAGTTCAGATGGTGAACACAGCTATGTTAATAATTATTTATTTTTCTAAAATAAAAGGCTGGCATCCAAAACGGATTGGCCGCTCAAACACCGGACCTTTGTTTGTTTCCGGGCAGCTAGGGAACGCCGAAGAAGCCCAGGTTCAGCCAAGGACGATACGGTGAATCTGAGGTTGTTGGTCCATTCTCGGTACAGAGGGGGGGGGCTTCTCTCACAATAAGTTGTGGCTGACACGGAACGCTGTTATAGATTCATCCTCAGGGGAAGCCTATCTTTAGTAGGACTAAATCTCATGCTTCTCACCATTTGTTGACTAGCTAAGGAAACAAATCCAGTGTCCTCAAACTTGTCAGGGCTAGCCGATGTGACATGACAGAGTGTAGAAAACATCACCACAGTCAGATGTGAACGAGTAAGACGCATTGTTGTGCTTCTTTCATTAAACCTTACCATAACACTGCAAGCAAAACAAAAAAAAGCCTTTCCTTTGAATTGCCCTGGAGAGTGTCTAGAATCTTCCGATGAAACTTTCAGGAGTATGTTACTTACTTACTTACTAAATTACTTACTTACTTAATTAATTTCTTACTTAGTTACTTACTTATTTACTTACTTACTTACTTTCTTACTTAGTTACTTACTTATTTAATTACTTACTTACTTACTGACCGACTGACTGACTGACTGACTGACTGACTGACTGACTGACTGACTGACTGACTGACTGACTGACTGACTGACTGACTGACTGACTGACTGACTGACTGACTGACTGACTGACTGACTGACTGACTGACTGACTGACTGACTGACTGACTGACTGACTGACTGACTGACTGACTGACTGACTGACTGACTGACTGACTGACTGACTGACTGACTGACTGACTGACTGACTGACTGACTGACTGACTGACTGACTGACTGAGACGCAGACTGTGAAAATTGGCTCTAAGATCATGGGGACTATTCGGAAAGGAACGCGGTGAAACACCCTTAAAATGCTAGATTACTCAAGCAACCACTTTTGCTCGTGATGGTTTGGTCGAGAGACCGGAAGGTCCGTAGTTCGAACCCGACCTCTGCCTCTTCCTCCGTCTAGGCTTGGGCAACCTGGCAGTATCCCAGCTCTCGTGCTTCCTTTGGGTGGCATGGTAGCTAGGCACCGAAAGGGCGTTACAGCCGAACGATTGTCTTTTTTCTTCGTCACCGGGCTGTTTAGAATGTGTGTGGCTGTTGGACAATATATAAGAAACTAAACTGCGGGCTTTAGCGTGATAAAATGCACGACACATGTGTGCTTCCTAATGTTGGTTGAAGTTACAAGGTTATCCGCTAGTCAGCGTAAATTTGTTTGGGTGAGAGGTATTCTAGTAACCTTTGGTTACCATGAGACGGATTCCCTTTTGGGATGAAAACAGTTAAACTGAAGTACGTAGGTAAGATAGGGTGAAAGTGTCATACGACAAACTTCCTTTTACCGGCTTTAGTAATGCCTTGGACATAAGGATATGTGGGGTAGGAAAAGCCACCTGCGGAGAAAGCGAACAACGTGGAAAAGTCCTGCAATATGAAATAATACTTATAAGTTTGCCGAAAACTCTTCAATAAACTCTTTAGTAACATTGTGCGTAACATTTCCTGTCAACAAAATCCGTTGCGACACCTCGAAATTCGTGTAAACTGAAGCATGAGGCAGCTTTTGTACAGCACTTAAAAAAAAACAGGGGTTTCAACTGAGTCTCTGGTCCACACCAGTGAGACAGCAAACTTAATTTACTCCACTAGTGGGGAAGATTCCTTCGGAAAAAACGCCTACATAGCGGAATTAGTTAAAAACATGTCGAATGCGTAAGCGCACCACAGAGTGCCTGTTGGATATTTTTAGCCTATCACCACCCCTCACACCTCTGTTTCTGATCTCGTTTGGGGGGGGTGATGGGAGTTACCTGCCTGTCCGCCTGCTCCCACCCAACACACTGAAACTGCGCGCGCACACGTGTCTGTTTGGTTGCTAGGCGAAACATCACTTTCGTCCCAATCATCAGTACATCATGGAAATTAATTAAAGGCGGATGGATCGTCTGCATTGGCCCACACATACACACTGGACCGGAGGAATGAGTCAGCCAGCTTCGGCACACAATATTTCTGCGTAACTTGTGTGGGTCGCCCCCGCTCCGGCAGCCAACTACATAGGATACAGTGGGAACATCAGAGAACTTTGTGGGATATGTGCCGATCGATTATGCATACGGCTAAAGATTATGTCCTGATGAAATAAGAGGAACATCAAGACCACCACTGTACTGAGTGTCCTGGGACAAGAAATGTATTAGGAAGCATCGAGCAGAACATTGTAGTGAATATCGAAGTGTACGTAGTACAAACAAGATAGGCAGACTTTTTATATACGTAATGCACCACTCATAAGGTTGCTGAAAGTTCTTCGACAGCCCAAGACCGGTTTCGCCCTTCTTGGGGCTCATCAGGTAGGCGCAGCCTTATGAGTAGTGCATTCCGAGTATCGCGATATCTCGAATATCGTAGCTACTGGAACCTGAGGCGGCCTGGTGCAGCACATTCAGTTGCCTGAAAACATCACAAACGGGAGATTCAGCTGGGTTCCAGGTGAGTCTCTCGCAAAAACCAAATTGATTTGCAAATGAGTGTATTTCTCGAAAACAGTGCAGACTTTCGTTTTCTTCATAAGCTCACTAAAAACTGGTTGAAAGCCCACGATTGGTTTCGCTCTCCTCGGGGATTATTCGTTAAGTAGAGCCCTGATTCTTCGTCATCCTTATGTTCTAGCAAAAACGAAATTGTACGCAGATGTCGAGACACACCAATTTTCATACTAAGTTGGTTTTAACCAGAAACTTAGCTGAATCAGTCGCCTACGGTAATCTGTCAAAAAAATATACTGCAATATCTGGAAGGGATTCAGATGCCACTCACTTGAATCTCACGTAAAAACCAAATTGCTGTGTAAAGAGGTGTACTTTGCGAAGCTAAGTGTAACTCATTTCGACGGATACTCTCATTTGCACCTGAAGACTCAAATGAATCCAGCTAAATCTGTCGTTTATGATGGAAACTCCGGGACTTCGCTTAGCTGATGAACTCCAAGGAGGGCGCAAGTGTCCGTGCTTGTCAAAGTTTTCAGCAACCTAGTGAGTAGTGTGTAAAGTCCAAAACGTTTTGTTATTTTTGGTGCACCCAAACCCCTCTGCAGTTCTTTCGTAAAAGCTGCCGTTGACTAGGAATAAGGAGAGATTTAAGTTAGACAACCAACCATGAAACAAGCCCAAACATTTGTACCTAGTTGCCCCAGTACTCGTTGTACCGACCTTCAGATGAGTGTTCACATACATGTGCAGCTGTGAGTGGAAGGAACCGTCGCGCTGAGGGCGAGTAGTAAGTACTCACCCGCACTGGATGTTGTTCAAAAATAGCCAATCAGGAACGAGTATCTGTGAAGCGTGCTATAAATGGCGTGCTCTGGATAGACCTTTGAACACTCGTATTCAGCTGCTGTTAGTGGACTTTATTCAGACACACTAAGATTTCTTTTGCCCGCATGGTTCATGTCACATGATCTGGTGTTAATTAGATACACAAATGACGACTCTGTCTAGACGGGTAAAAACCTTGCCACATCTGACATAGCAAGCACAGATACATTGCCAGTAAAGATAAAAGAAACAGATGGAACCACTGATAATTAACTTTCCAGACGGACAGACAACAAGCGACTAGCGGCGATGGAGTTGCGAATCTTTTCCGAAGACGATACTCGCGGTTTCTCAGACCTTTCGGCTTTTTACCGTGGGTGAATAGTTTACGCTGCAGCGGCTTTTGATCAACAAATTTACCAGTAAAAGTTGAAGAAGTTTGAAAACGTGGAATGATCACTGAAGGCACCGTGTGAAAATCCCCCCGGGGTGTTTAGATGACTGTTTGCATTCTCAAGCTATACGTTGCACCACAATGCTCGCTACTGGACACGAATTCCCAAAAGAAAACAAATTTGCTGACGAAAGAGGCTATTGTGCGATATATCTTGCGTGTCTATGCAAGACGGAAAATGTCCGTTACTTGATCAAATTGTTTGCAATCTTTTTTATCCATGGGTTGGTTTACTTTCTTCCAGTCGCATCTGACCACTAACTGTAATGCGGATGACCGCCAGGTTCTCTCTGTCTGGTGTTGTAACTACTGGAGTGAATTAGCAGCGGGAATTCGGAGCTCTAACATGAAGCACTGGATAGCGGTGAATCATGACGAATTTCATAGTCAGAATGTGACCAATTAGGTAGATATCGTTCTAATTTATAGCCAAAGGTATTTGAGCATTTTACTGAAAAATCGAAGTTCTTGCCAACATTCAAGGTCACAAGGATAGTGTCAATCGATCTTTCGACAGATTTGAACGTTTCTCCAAAAAAGTCATAACCTAGCTTTTTTTCCAAAACGTTCATAGCAGGATATGATCTCGCAAGTAGTCGAGTTTCCAAAAAAAAACGATGATAAGAGTGACTTGAGTTGATCGATGCATACGGAACCAGTTTTTCTGGAGTGAGTCAAGCGCCAGCCCTGAAATCCGCATACTTGCGCCACCTACGGTTTAATAGCCAAACACGAGGCGCTCCGTTTTATCGAATGGTATTTCGTCTTGCTATTGAAGCCAGTCTATGCTGAAAGCTGTACAGCAACTTCTCATGTTCTAAGGCATGCCACAGAGGAGAATCTCATCTCCAGTTCGATTGTTATGCAGTGAGTTAAACATGGAAACTTCAAGTAAAAATAATTTTATTCATTATGTCCAGAATAAATCAATGCTTGTGCGATCCTTGAACTCGACTGAAGATTAAAAAAACTTCTTCGATTTTTCGCGAAAATATCTGACAATAATAAAGAGGCGAGGAACGTGATAGTAAACAGTTGGAATCACAATTTAACTCGGTGCCATATATCACACGATTCGTCTGTTTTCTGGTGTTTTTATTGATTAGAATCGATCGCTTTGAACCACGGACAAGCAGATAGGCCGGAGCAAAGCTTTGGAAATTGTGTCCGACCAATCGATTTATGCCATTCAAACCGTGTACCGATCCGCATCACGCAGTGCATGTTTCTCTACTCTTGATACGATCAGTCAACCCAGTTGTTTGTTGTGCTAGAAGTTACTTAATTTTTGCGCAATTATGTGTTAACGGGCTTTAATGATGCAAACCACCTGACAGACTGAATGACAGGAATTGTGTGTGTGTGTGTGTGTCTATGTGCGCGCCGGTTTTTCCTTCAACGCCAAAACTAATGGTTCAGATGCAAGTTCCAACCCCAGACACTCAATTAACGTAAACACAGCAGGTACGATGAAGGATGCATGCATCGAAAAATTAGGGAAACACACTGCTACAAGAACCGCTTTCCCTTTAGCCTGGTGATGGACAGCAAGTAGTAAATACACTGATGAACCGGAATGTAAGGACGGTTGGTAGGAACAGGTTGAGCAACAACAAAAACACTGCTACTGCATTTCCGCAGCTAGAGGGAACGCACACAAAGATGCGGAGAGACACGCCGACGGTTGAATAGTACGAACATTCAGCGTAAGGCCGTAAAATATTCGTTCGGAGGACGGTTGTTTGCTGATGCAGCAAAAAAAGTAAAGTAGAGTGTGGCAATGCGGTAGTCACCTAGTTTTCCGACACCATAACCTCACCTGCTGTTTTTGGTAATATCCGATATCTTTTTGAAAGATCAACTCATGCCGAACGCCGCCTGTGGTTGATTGGAAGCGCGGAAAGCACTTACACAGAAAATGGCTTATCAACATACCGGCGCCTTGACGATCCAACCAAAAAGGTTATTCGAAACGGACCGTGAGAAAAATGTCTTGGTAGAATGGTAGCCCATGGGGTATAGAGAGGCATTTACGGGTTGTCCAAACTGTCGCTGAGTCGAAACTGAGCCTCTTAGTAGAGTGACGCAGACCTTCACGTGATATACTTGGCAATTGTCCTTTAACCTTGAACATCCGGTTGGGCCCAACACATTTGAACCAATCCTATGAACAACTTGAAATAGGAGACATATTCGGGATCACATTTGAGGATGTTCCTACTCCACTCCGAAATGACGATATCATTTTGATCGGTGGTGAAACGTTTGCAATCTAACTGATAAGCTCGGCGAACAGGCCCACAACTAAGCAGCGCACCGGAGCTGCTACCGCAGCTACCGCAACATCTACAGTTTATGGACAAGTATTCCCATTTGCATACAGACTTGGTTTTGAAAGGTGACCCAAATGAATACACCTGAATATCTCATTTATGATGGTACATCAGCCAAATGAGCTTTCGTCCATTCAGTGAGGCCAACTTAAACTGAAAAACCGAGAATCACTGTACAGCGTTTCATACGCGTTAGGAATCATCAGCAATGTACATCTCACGAAACTCGAAACCATGACTATTCGGTTAGTGGCCGATCACTTAACCAACTGGTCTCGAGCGCTCGAACGACAGTGTGATGAGCTCTCGAGTACATAGGATATTGCGCCACTCATCCTTCAACTATAGAAATCACATCACGTGGGTAGGTATTGACTGGCTCCTCAACTGACGCCTTCTCATATGGAAGTCTTAATCATTTTGTGAAATTATCCTTCCTCCGAGCCACTAATAGATTGATCGTATTATGAGGAGATGTAATTTTTGGCTGACGGGACGAAAGCTGAAATAAAAATTACAACATATCCTCACAGTAGGTTATATCCGGACAACTGACAATAGAATAGCTTTGTTTATGTTGTCCTCCTGGTGATTTGTAATAATTTTCTTGACTTCCTGCCTTACTTGTTGTGCTCTCTTTGTTTTGTCATTATACTCTGGCTTGATGAGGACTACTTTTGTGCATGTAAAATTATCATTTAGCTGCAGCACCCTTTCGGTGCCCAACTGCCAGGCCACCCGAAGGAAGCACGACAGCTGGAGTACAGCCCAAACCTAGACAGAGGTAGAGACGGAGTTCGGGTTCGAACCACAGACCTTCCGGTCAGTAAATTCGCGCGCCAACCACTGAGACTTCTCGCATGTATGCCGCTTCTGGCCCAAATATTACAGGGCATTATGCAGGCATAATGTCGTTAAGTACATTTAGACTGGGTTTGAGAGTCCTTTGCACACAAATACACACTAACTATGCGCGAAGATTAATGCGATCGGTGCTCATCCACCTCTAAGCCCTACTATTCACACACAAAGACGGGAGTGGATAATGCAGCAAACTAGTGAATGCGTAAGATCGATCGGGCAACTCGGCAGTTGATTTGGTGAGAAGAGCCAAACCACAACACAACACAACAACACCAAGAACCAATAGGATATGCGTCATACAGTAAAATTCATAGGACGATGCTCTGTGTTGTGAACTATGGGATGTAACCAGCTTGGTGTTTTTGGATAGATCCGAGTAAGGCGTAAAAAGAATGGCGACTTAAATTCACTTCGTCCCTACTGTATGTCGCGGCGAGCCTTACCCCTGTTCTCTGATTGTGCAAGGTGTCACTTAATGCCTGATTTTAAAAAGTTTAATAATTGAAAGATGTCGCCTCCTAGATGTCTACTTGTAAGACATCCAACTGAGTTTCCAACAGATGAGTTTGAAAGCATATTTCTCAGAGAGACCTCAGCACGGGCATTGGCTCATAATGCAGTTGGGCCCCGATAAGAGTGTAGGACCTCGACCAGTTCGGATTATTCAGGCGCGTCTAGCTTGCGCTGGAAGAGAAAGCAGAAATGCGCTTACCTCTCGCGCCTCACTCTAGTGAGGACTGACCAGAACGAGTGTTCCAGGACAGCAGGGAGCTGTTCAAACATGGGTCGAGGTGATGAACACACGACAACCCACTTGAACAACCCAGCTTATATAATCGAAAGCAAATCTTCTAAGGTGGTCTCTTCCAAAGCACCATCAGTCGGAAGCTCAGTTTGGGAAACCGGATGCGGGAGAAGAGATAGAATGGTGTCTTCTAAAATCCGTTTGAAATATGTGTGGTGTACGATCATGGTTTAATTCGTAGTTCACCTATTCCACTACGCTTAGCTTTTGAAAAGAATGTGGCAAACACCAAAATGCTAAGTTGGTTACTCGTCGTGAGAATGGAATGTTGCCGGATAAAATTGGAAGCAATTTTTAAAAAAAACAGATTTCGCATGAAAGTCTTGTGACCACCCATCAGGCCTGTAAAATTTAGGCATTGGCAACACAATATACGCTGTCCGTCATAAAATATTTGCAACAACGTAACCATGGAGCTATTGTTCCCCGTTACGCTCGTTGGAATAAACTTGATTGGGTTTTTTAACTTGTTAGTTGCGTAACCAGTGTTGGTGACGAAGCAGCTGCTGAATTCTGTTGGAGCTGACATACCCTGAAGGAACAGCTAGAATCTCTAAGTGTGGGTCTACATGCAGACTTGCATCGATTGGCCTAAGTCTAGTTACCGCTGACGGGACCTTTTGAAAACTGCTGCTCCAGGGTGGTGGAGATTCATCGTCGTAGATAACATAACCAGGTTGACACTGATGCTTCGTGTTGTACAACCACGAAGTTTAGCTCATCATACTTAAAGCTTTAAAATTGGGTGATGCCGGAACCTAATGTGACCTACCGCAAGCAATCTGGGGTGCTGACACCGGCAAACACTCAATCAGATCATCTGCAAAGAAACTGAACGAACGCCTCTAGCAGCTATTAGTTGTCGACTTTTGCAACCTATCCAGCCAAGTCAAGAAGACTCTACCCTGGAAAATGGGCCGAACCTACATCCAAGCTCTATGGGGTAAGGTGTTGGTAACTCAGGTAGCGTAGACGGTCATTGGTTTGTTCGCTGAGCTGAGCTGAGCAATTTGATTGCAAACGTTTCATCACCACAACCACCAACCCATTGCTACGCTCCACTACGCCCTCCAAAAACACGCGGATGATATCACCTCGGTTGACGATGAAACGTTTGCAATCAAGTTGCCTAGCTCAACGAACAAACCAACGACCATCTACGCTACCTGAGCTACCAACATTGTCCTCAATAGAAAATTGAGGGAATGCTTGATTGCGGAACGTTTCCAGTACCTCTCCCCCGTTAAAGAATGCTAGTGTACAAATGCAACTGCAGATTCATTGTCGATTTTGTCACCATAGTCCGGACGAATATCGACTGTGATAAATTCAAGTGAAAATATATCCATCAGTAACAGTGGGTGAACAATCTTAGTAAGTGAATTTAGGTGCATTCAACAATCGGATCTGCACTGATGGCCTTGGCGCATAATCCCATCAAGTTGGATGGACCACACGAATATGCTCACCGATTGTTAAAATCACGAGATCAATTCCTGTCCGCAGCTCGAAAGCTAAACGAATGGAGCAGAATTAGATGTGGAGTAGAACGAGCAGGTGATGATCGAGCGCGGACAATTCTCGTCATCCTGCTACCCCGTTGGCATGGAAAACAGTTGGCTGACTGTTTGATGGGATGCACTAACAACATGTCTCCTCGCTTTCATGAAAAGAAGACGACAGTTAACATGTGAATTAAAGTAAACTGGTCCGCTTTTAACGAGATACTCAGCCGACTGGCAGCTGAATCTCTTATTTGTGATGTTCATTTACAAGTGAATGTGCTGCCCAGAGACCTCACTCTTCACTTGATACGATGCTCGAGATGTTACATTATGTTTTCTTGACGGAGTATCATAGACGAGCTATTCAGCTGTTATCCACTTTAGTCTCCCGTTAAAACCAAATCGCTGTGCAAGTGGATGCGTGCAAATGGGGTTCAGTTAGAATACAAGGATGATGAAGACTCGTACGGGACGGGCACCCACCTGATGAGCACAAGAACTCAAGCGAAATCGATTTCCGGCTTTCGAAGAGTTTTCAGCAAAGTTGTGGGCGCTATGTCCCGTTGAAGCGTTCCCTTTCTAAACCTAGTGGTTTTTATGCAACGTCTTTGTCTACAGAAATCCGCCTCACTGTTTTGGGAATCGGACTATTTGATGGGCAGTTTTACGGCTTTGTTGTAACTGGCTGACTGGTCAGACAAAAAGAATCGCTGTGAGCGAACGCTGATGAGGATGTAAGAACCACCTGGGTGTGAAACGGGTTTGCGATTTTTTCCGTTTCTTTTTTCGACAACAGACAGTCCGCATCCGCTTCCCCCTGCTCCAGCCAACACAAATGGCACTTTAGCAATTTGACAACTAAATTAAAAACGATGAGGGCTAATTGTTCTCATGTGTCTGACTGTCACAGTGCGGTTCACTTGTTTTCGATAACCCTACTCTCAACGGTTCAGCAATTCAGAATTCAGGTTGACAGGTTGTCACTATAGATTTTCCTTAGATTGTTAGGCACGCCACATCATTGGCCTAAAACGAACCAATCCGATGAAGCAGGATCAGAGCAGCCGACTATGTGAGACGTGATGTGATTGACGGCGATTTGAGAACACCGGAACTGTTTTTTCTGGGACTCTGAATGAACTAATAGGGTGTCAAGGGGTCAATGGCTAGTTCATTTGGAACTCCTCGGGAAGGATTGAACCCGAATGTGGCCAGCCTCACCAATAAAATGAGAGAATTAAGCTACTGTCGTCCTGTGCAAGATGAAAAGGAAGATAGTCTACTGAATACAGTCAGCTGACTACTGTATTCAGCCAAAACCATCGGTCCATCAAAAGGCGGTATTCAGTCGATCATATCTTCTTTCATACAGCTTTGTACCTGATCAGTTAAGTTACTCATAGGTATGGCAATTCAATACAGACAAACCTTGGCTTTTATAGTTTTATAAAGAAAAACTGTTACGGAGACCATACTATTTCATACTAGTTACATTTGTTTGTGTATGGTGACTAGGCCTGCTTATGAAAAAACCCTCATCTTTACAGGAGAATATTTGCCATCTTATATACTAACAATCCTAACTAGTTTACGGTGGTCTGCATTTGAATTTGTTTAGGTATCGGAACCTGTGTAAACGCTCTGTGCACTTCGCATTAAATGGTGCTCATGGAGCAAGTTCAACCGAAGTTGAACTTTTATAAATTCATTATTTGAGTCCATCATAGCTACTTTTTGGGGTAGTATGAAAATAATCGATTAACCGTAACACCCGTTTGGTGCAAAGCTCACATACCACTTGAAGGAAGGACAAGAATTGAGATGCTGTCAGGCTCCTCAAGACAGAGAGATGCTGAGGTTGGGTTCGAACCCCAGACCTATCATTCAGTGAGTCTGCCCCTTAATCACTCAGCCATCTCGACCCCATCCGAGTAGTAGAGCGATAGTAGTATAACCAGCACTCGCATACAACAGGGAAATATTCTGGTGCCTCTGTATTTAGATGGTGTTACCTCAATATTACTCGGGACGCCTAGACGAAATTCACTCGACTCTCAAGGTTTGATCGGTGAAGTGTTCCATTCAAAACAGTGCAGTAATGCACCGTGCTTGAGAAATACTCGGAAAAATTTCCACAGTTATGCGACGCACTCGAATGTGTGGTTTATAGAAAGGTCTCTTTCATTTTGATGTTTCCGTACTCTTCCAAACCATATTCCATACCGCTTGTTCACATAAAATCGTGGTATTCTTGTCCCGGGACAGTAAACAAGACACATAGTTGCGATACAGTACTACAAGGATGGATGATTCGGAGATTAACTTTACTAGTGTTCAGGTTACCACCGTCAAGCAGGTAGCAGTCATGCTGTCTGGACGTAACATACTACTCATAAGGTGGCTGAAAACCCGTCGACAACCCATGACCGGTTTCGCCTTTCTCGGGGCTCATCAGGTAGGCGCAGTTCCCGAGTTCCTCGGCGTAGTGTGGTACGCCAGCTGAAACATGAAGCGGCCTGATGCAGTACAGTTGGAGCGGTCCGTCATAAACTAGAAATTTAGCTGGATTCAATTGATCGTCCTGTCAAAACAAAGTTTGTGTGCAAATGAGAGTATTTTTTCACGTTATCTTCTTCGAAAAACCTTGGTGATTTGCCGCCAGTCCATATTTAAAACCTAGTGGATGACTTCGAGGCTCCTACTTTACTAAAAAAAGGCGTGCCGTGTGCAATAGTTCTCACTTGAGTTATGCTTTTGAAGTCCATCCCGTACAAGTAGTCCCGAGGAGGTGTGTTTATCGATCATGGTTACTTGAATTTGAATGAACCGATCGATAGAAACAAGGAAGCTAACTAGGAGCTGGCTGCTGAACAGATCAGGGCTCCGACTGGATAATTTCAGGTCATCAGCACAATTTCTTGATTTGGATATTACTACAAACGTAGTTTACATTCAACGCAGTATGTGAATTAATATCCATCTTTCATCTAACCTCAAGATCGACGATTCATAACAAACTGCAAATAAATATGGGCAATCTAGTTCCAATTCTCCACATCTTCCTCACGCTTGTATAGTAATTTTCATTACTCAAATTCACTAAAAGGTTTTAGGTTTATACATCAAGACCCTGCCCCATCTCTTCTTATTGCCAGTCAGTCACTAACGCACCTGAACAGATGAAATTTATCAATTGTTTGACTGGTTTGGGACGCCTGCCTAACCGGAGGATAGATGGGAATTTGGGCGTGTGTGTATTTAATCAGAATTTGTCCCAATTTATTGTCCCGGCTATATGGTCATGCATATATATGGTGAGTGAACAACGTGACCAAGTTTGGCTTTTCTACTTTGGCTGTCGACCGTGTCTTTCTAATGTGTGCGCACTGGTCAGAACGACGGTTTCGTCATGAATGAAACATGAGTGCGCACAGCTGAGACTGTTTATGCTTGAAGGAGATGCAGATTGATAGGGTCGATGTGAAATTTTGGCCACGAGCTAGTCTATTGGTGTCACAAGCGGAAGGTTCCCAGATTTGCTCGGAAACGGGACAAAACTCAGATGCTGACGCCTAAAAAGAAGCCAGATAACTTTTAAGAATACTGTGGCGACTATTGTCAAAACTATTCATACGTTTTGGGTGATTCATCACCAAGGATAAAATATATGTTGGCCGGTTAAAGTTATATTTGGAACATTCAAAGAATGAGTGAGACTGCTTTCTTAGTCGGATATACGAGCAACTGGAGGGGTTAACTGGTTGGAACTCCTGGATTAAATGAGTATGGTGGAGTAATATGGACAGAACGCCTAAAAGAGGTTCAAGTTTTCAAAGAGGGTATCGGAAGTGTTCAAAATGCCAGAAAACGTCGCACCTACTAATGTCTTTCTAAGTAGCCAGATCGACAGGATGAACGCATTGGAAATGCCATCAAGCGAATCTTCAAGTACGGGGTCGTCCTCGTCCATGACAGCGCAATCATTGGCAGTAACAAAAAAACTGACTGCGAATGTCCAGTTCACCATTTATTTTCTCGTCAACCGATTAAAAACTATTCTCACAACTCAACTTCGCCTTCACTACCATACTTTTACGGATAACAAGGCTACTATAGCCTATCAGGATCTCCTTCGGAAAAGTCGATTGGTTAAGACAACACTGATTTTGTGGACTTTTGTGGAAAAACGCTGTGTCGAATATGTATTGAGATACGCTCTCTCTGAGATTCCGATCCCACATGAATATCAGGATAGCTTTTCGGGTCATAAACTGAACCGATATACGTAGCAAAGTGGCCGGAACGTGAAGGATCTTCGTGCGTGCGACTGACGCTGGACTGGTACGGTGTTATTTCAGAGACATCTGTCATCCGTCGATTTTGTTGTCCCATGTTGCAACCCTGTTGGTTCCAGCTGAATCGGTGGCACTGTTAGGCTATATCTTTTGTCAGGGGACGAGATGGCTCAGTGGTTAGAGCGCGAATTTACTGACCGGAAGGTTCGTGGTTCGAACCCGACCTCCGCCTCTCGACTTTTCCTGTCTAGGCTTCGGCAAACTGGCAGTAGCTCAGCCCTCGTGCTCCCTTTGGGTGGCATGGCAGCTAGGCACCGAAAGGGTGTTACAGCTGAACGATTATTATTATTTTGCTAGTATATCTTTTGTCAGATACGTTTCTGTTTAACTCAGACATGAGGTCTGCACATCAACTCATGTGTTCCGATGTGATACACGTGACACCGAAGCAGGAGTGCAATCAACACAGCTTGGTTTAATCAACCGGCAGTGATTCCGTGTGGTAGCATTTTAACCATGCACTCATTCATCAAAACGAACAATACCGAACCTTAAGTGCCGGTCGAGTATCCCATCTACTGATATTCGCAAAGCGTCAGTAGTATTGTACATAGGTGCGCCAACTTTTGGCATGAATGAATAAAGTGCTATTCCAGTGGCATGCTTTTTCAACCTAGGAAGAATTCGAGGGTATCTTTCTTGGTTTGGATTTTTTTCCCGCGAGGGCGCCCACTCGGACAATTGTGCAACATCGCCTACTTGTGACATAGGAGCACCGTTTGCCAGTCCAGCATAAAATATCTCACGTGTACGTGCAAATACCATTGCATCTGATCACGCCCATAATCGATAACCCACGGTAGTACACGACGCGTACAGGTACACGAAAGAGGAGGTGAGGACTAAATTCCAGTGAGATTTTTACGGCTATAGAAAAAAGTTGTCTGTATTGAGGCACACGTGTTTGAAAGGAGTTGAAAATGCCTAAAACTAGACAATTGTAAAGGCTTAAAACGTATAATTAGCCACAAGCTCTGGAATAAAGCTCCATGCGGTGAACGCAGCGGTTGTCAAGCCCCCCTTTAATGCGAAGGCATCTCTTGGATAGAAGCGTGACTATTGCTCAGAGGCACAGCAGTACAAATCTTTGGACTAGAAGTGCTTACTATTTCGCAACACTGAATCGATTTTCCATCTGGGAGCTAGAGTTACAGTGTAATAGTTCTGTCCAATCTCATTCAATTCTTTCAACACTCACGGGAATGATGGTACATGTTTCAGCTCAAATGTCTCCTCGCACCTGTCTTAGTAAGCTATGAAGGAACAACTGTGTGTGTGTGGGGGGGGGGAGAAGACTGCTTACGTGCAGTCCAGATGTTGAATACCAGTCATGCACTGATTAGGGGACAAAGGCTGACCCAAATTGCTACAAGTCTGGGAACAGATGGCTTGTCGGAGAAGCATCGGGGGGAAAAACGCTCGAAGTAGAACTGGGGCACTATTTACCAAATGGGTTCACATCTGGCTCCCACTATTATGTCGGGCTTCGCGAGGTAGGTGAACATTTGTTATGCTGGCGCGTGCTACCCGGGGTCTTGTGGAAAGCCTAAGGAACCATTGTGCTGGCATGCACACAATCACGCACACAGGGACGTACATCCGACAAACATATTTCCGACTAATCAGCATGGGGAGATGTACGAATCGTCGGGGATGATGTCGGTGGCGTTGGCACCGGTGGAATCGTTCGAGGACATTTACAAACTAGCTGAGGATGAAGACAGATTTCATGATGTGAATAAAAACAGAAAGTGATGACCTTTATTGAGGCAAAAGTTGCTGTGTGGTATTCTTTGTGTATCTTGTTGTAATACACTACTCATAAGGTTGCTGAAAATTCCTCGACAGCCCACGACCGGTTTCGCCCTTCTTGGGGCTCATCAGGTAGGCGCACAACGTTTCAACCTTGTGTTCTTGCTGTGTTTTCAAAATAATTTGATTGGTGGTTCTGTGCGAGTTCTGGCAGGATACTAAACGTTATTACTAAGTAAAATGATTATTTGGAAAAAAGCAACTAGGTGAGAAATTAATTAATCAGTTCCGTCGGTTTTTCTGTTCTCAACGTGGTCATTTTAATACGTCCGACCATCCAGCCCGCCCTCTGATCCCTTGTTAATTGCAGAAATCTGCATAAAGTCACGTTTACACCGCTGTTCACTGAATAGTTCCGTCTACCCGTTTAGGTACGATTGTTCGTGTCAAACCGAAAGTCTGTGAAGTAGTGTATGAGAAATGACAGTCCGAGATATGATGTTGAGATCTGTTGAGATTTGTTCGCAATCAGCCTTTAGTATGAGTATGATATGGAGCCAAGGATAGTGCGAAAACAGTGAAATCAAAGAAGGTATGTGATTGAACTCCGAAAAAGGGACCAATCAGAGGATGTTGTGTTCTTATCAAGCCATGTCAAGTGAGGATAGAGGAATCGGACATGTGAACCTCAGGCTTTAGGCGTCGGTCAATTGCCCACGAAGAACGGTGACGAGTTAAATGAGCCGATTTAGCTATTCTTATGCAGTAGTCAGATTGCCCTAGTGAGTTAAACTCAGTCGATCCAACCAAGATTTATGTATGAATCAGAAGAGTATAACAACTGGCGCCTCGATGGTTTGGTCGATGAAGATTAGCCAATCGATGTGGCAGCGGCTTTGCTCTGAAATGCAATCACTCAACTTTTGTCTGGAGTTACTCTGTTAGCAAGGTGTTTGCACGGAACCCTACCAGTAAGCTGTCATCATCATCATCATCAGAGACAGCAACATCAGTGTTGACACTGATGCTTCAATGCTGTACAACCATAAAGTTCGTCTAATTTCATATGCGTATATATATATATATAATTATATATTAAAATCCCTAGAGTGAAAAGAAGAGAAAAAGAGTGGATGAGGGAGGGGACCTAGTGCTGGCCTATGTCAAGCATTCTGAGGTGCCTACACCTCCAACCGCTCAATCAGACAATCTGGAAAGAAACTGACAACATGAACGCCACTGACATCGATTAGCCGCCATTTCTTGCAACGTCTCCAGCCAAGCACAGGCGGGGTCACGGGGACCCCATCCTGGAAGGCGTACAACACCAACAACACCCAAACTCTTCGTGATCTCTTTCACGCCTTTCTGCCAAGTCATGCGCTGTCCACCTCGCGGTTTGCGCCATTCTGAAGGAGGCACGGAGAACAACACTCGTCTCGGTAGACGGTGTTTCGGCATGCGTAGCACATGACCGAGCCATCGTAGTCGGTGGTGCTGGATGATTTCCCCAATTGATGTACCTGCAGCACAACCAAATACCCGTTTTCTAATCACCTCGTGACTAACACGCTGACGCCATCCAAAACCAGCAACGCTTCTGAGGCATCGGTGGTCGAAAACCTGGAGACGCCTCACATCATCTGTCCGTAGAGGCCATGTCTCGCACCCATACAACAATACAGCCCTTACTGTAGCCTGGTACACACGACCCTTAAGATCTAGTGAGATGCCTTTTTGACGCCACAAGTGACGCAAACTAGCAAACGTGATTCGAGCCTTTGAGATTCTTGCACTGACTTCATCAGACACACTTCCGTCAGAGCTAATGCAACTGCCGAGGTACGTAAAGTTTTCCACAATCTCCAGTAAGCTGTGGGGTTGTGGAGAGTCAACACCAAGTCCAGGTCAAGCTAGTGAGATTCACATCAATGGGACCTTGGTGAGGTGGTCTACTGTGATAGGCGAACTATGACTAGCAAAAAGTTTGTCGGATGTGCATTGATAGTCTGGACTTCAGATGCCAAACCTGACTCTACACAAGCAAGTTCCTCAGGCGGGATATCAAAACGTAACCTAACTAGTCACCCCATCCCCAGATTTCCTAGTTGATTTTCAAGGGATTAGCAATGCCAATTGGATAGCTGCTTTGGCGTATGAAGTCCCAAACGCGTTGGCTAACAGGATGATAACGAATTTTATTCTAACCAGACAGGTAGATTGATCAAATCGCAAGTAAGACAAATTCTTCGTCATGTATAGAGCGTAAAAGAAGGACAGAGCCTACTCATAAGGTTGCTGAAAATTCCTCGACAGCCCACGACCGGTTTCGCCCTTCTTGGGGCTCATCAGGTAGGCGCAGTCCCCGAGTTTCCGTCAACCTTATGTTCTACTTGAACCCAAATTGCACTGTTTTCGAGAAATACACTCATTTGCATATCAATTTGGTTTTTGCGAGAGACTCACCTGGAACCCAGCTGAATCTCCCGTTTGCGATGTTTTCAGGCAACTGAATGTGCTGCACCAGGCCGCCTCATGTTCCAGTTGCTACGATATTCGAGATATCGCGATACATGTATATTCGTAATGGACTACTCATAAGGTTGCTGAAAATTCTTCGACAGCCCACGACCGGTTTCGCCCTTCTTGGGGCTCATCAGGTAGGCGCAGTCCCCGAGTTTCCGTCAACCTTATGTTCTACTTGAAACCAAATTGCACGAAATTAGCAAAATACACTCATTCGCAAACAACGAATTTTCAGTAACCTTATGAGTGGTGCATTGCGAGCATACATATATCGCGATATCTCGAATATCGTAGCAACTGGAACATGAGGCGGCCTGGTGCAGTACATTCAGTTGCCTGAAAACATCACAAACGGGAGATTCAGCTGGGTTCAAGGTGAGTCTCTCGCAAAAAAAAACAAATTTGTTTGCAAACGAGTTTACTTCGCTAGGGAAAGAGCCGCTTTGAAATACACCGTAGGTTAATAGCTTTTAGATAATAATCGAATGAATCGTTGTACTGGCTATCATCATCATCATCATCATCATCATCATCATCATCATCATCATCATCATCACCGTCACCGTCATCGTCATCATCATCATCATCATCTACATCAGTGTTCAATATTGAATCTTCGCTGCCATAATCTCAACTGTACCTGACGGACACAGTCTGCCTCTCCATAACAAATGTGGACAAGATATACCGTAATTCGAAAACCTAATCTTAAGTGTGAGGTCAAAACTGCCAGATAGCCTTGGTCAAGTTTGGCGCCCATGAAACATTTTTACGACTGGTACTTCCACTTATGCTAAGGCGCTTAGCATTTGCAGCCCTCCCTCTTTGTGTGTGAGATTGGATGACCATGCTTGGTGACCCTCGCGGACTATGTGCAACATAGGAAGAAGATATCGACATCTCCTACTTTGAATGCCAGCAGTCCAACAGCACAGACGACAGAATGGTCACCTGAATATAATCCCAGGTGGCTCTGTATGCCAAAATATTTGAAAAAGCGATTGCGCGGCAGCGTGTGTGATCAAACAGGGTTCGGATTGCTCTTAACAACGTCACATGTTCGCCTAATTAACTGAGGCCTACGAAATAAACAATTTCGTTAGTTACAAGTCTCACAGTCAAAAGGAAAGTGTTCACATATAAGCGCATTAACCATATTCTGACATTGGTTCATTTTCGGAGGACGAAGTAAACACCATTCGCATAACTACCTGTCAGTTTTCAAGACAGTTTCATTTGGCACACATACATACATACAAACAGACGCGCGCGCATGGGTCAAAAGCAGGGCGAACAAACGTACTCCGTCAAGCTGTCACACGCAACATGCAAAGCCTGGTGATTATCGTTCTGTCTGTTAACGTCTTGTGGTGTGAAATAATGATATACAGCTGTGTCTAGTGACTGTGCCAACAAGTTGGTAGACACACCACAAACGGTTACGCAGCTAGCACATCGCCCAGGGCCTCGGTCAGTCTGGAATTAGTAATTTGAAAACTAGCGTTCGTCCTACGGCCACAGGATTGACCATTCCGCCGTTTCGACAGCGCTCTCATATAATGTAGAACGGCGTTTTTGCACGGATCAGCTGTATTCCACTCATCAATGCAAAAGCCATGGTGAATGTAAGCCGGTGTCCAACGAAACGCCAAATCAGGCTATAACCGCATGTATGTCCATCTTTATCCAGGACAAACCCCAGGGTATAAGACCATAAGGCAGTTATAGAGCCAACGGCATGCCGAACTGGTGGCCCATAATTATCGATTCAGGTGTACAACTGAACAGCTGAGGCTCAAAGTGCAAGCAAGAGGTCATCTGTTGGCCCAAATCATCCAGAAAACGCACACAGGCTAACAAAACCCTTTCAAAGTCACTTGTAATCTGTAACAGTTTCTCTGGTACAGTAAAGTGACACCAGACGTGAATCATGGGTGGTAGTTGAAGAAATAAATTCTGCAAAGTTGTAGGTGGTCGCGATTTGTAGAATTCGCTTTCACATCACTTTCGTTTGAATAGTGTTCCTCTATCCTGATGCAGTTATACAATTCGAGTTTTGCCTTTATTAGTGCTCACCGGTACTGCCTATCCTTGGGCGTGCTTGGGTTTGAACTCCGGGCGATCCAATCGCCATACTGTAGCGTGAACAGCTGCACAGAATGGACATCCCGTTTAGACTCAGATATGTCTAGCTTATGCTGGTGGACCTCGCTCACTTCGCAAGTCAGATGTGCGGAGTTAAAACCCCGGTCATGAGCTCGAGTCCATTGCTTTCCCCCTTTGGTGTGGACTCACCAGAATGATTGCGCCAGGACAGGAAGTGGACCGATCAAATTAGGGTGCTGTGGATGCCAATTCCGCACAATTTAATCGGTAGTGTAAAAATATTGCCCTCCAATGAAAATTGGTAAAAAAAAAACGTTGAATACTCTCAGATGGGTTGATGTGTACATTTGCTTTCCCCCTTTTCAGTGTGTCACATGATGTTCAAGGAGTTCTGTACCTATCAAAAATTCAGTGGGCAGTTGTTTTGATTAAAGTGTTGAAAATTTAAATAGTTCTATGTTGAAAGAAGGAGGGACAAATCAGGTAAAAGCGGGTGAGCCCAATAGCGCAAAATATATAACAGAACTAATAGACGGACAGGTCGGGTTATGAAAATTCGCTGTGGTAATGAAAACCTAGCTTCACTCAAAGACAATTGAGATTCTTCATTGGAGCAGAACCGCAGCAATTAGCTCAGAACGAGTCGGTTCTCTTGATCTCCCCACTACGGAGAACAAAGCATCCAATTTGTCCGGAAAACAGCATTTCAGCTGGCGGTGAGATAGACCTATCATCTAAGGGAATCACAACACATACGCTGCAAGTGTGGAAGCCAGTGACAACAGATAACGTCAGTTTCTATCTCATTCACCTGCGTTTGCAATGAAGCATAGAGGGAACGGCCGAAAGCAACATGAGAATACTCCGCGAATCGGAATAAATTACAAACTGATTTCATAAGAACCCCGAGTCATCGATCATGATGCATCTGGCTGAGGCCGGCTGAACAGCACTAAGTATTTGGGATTAGCGTAAGATACGATGCGTTCCGATCCTTCAAAATCACCGCTGATTGATCATCTCAAAAGCCATAAACACGAGAAAATGTCCAATTTGACCTTGAAATTACCGTATTTTCATTGGCTGAAACTGTAATATCTCACTATTTCAAAGAACATGAATTCTCGCCATAAAAACTGACGTGGAAATGTGAATTCATCTCATGAGTAAGTTGTTTCACACATCACAGCAGTTTAAAGCGACTTCGCTAACTTTTACCGAGTTCATTTGGAGTGCACAACGACGTGACTGCTGCGACTTGTTGTCGCAGTTTCAAAAAGGAGATCACGGCATTTAGGTTGTTTGGAGCAAAAAAAAGCGTACATGCCTAGTTCTTGTCAGATAACTAAGGAGACATAGTATGCTTGAATAATTTCATCATGATATCCGTCATCCACTAAGGTATGGACCGAAAATGACTCTTCCGGAGTCTTCTCCGGGAGTGACTTAACCAATAAAATATCTTCACAAGTACTGACCAAAACGTACATGTTCTGGAACAGGCCTCTCTTGAATTGGAAAACTGTGGTTGTACTACTTATGATAAACTATAATTACTATACGAGCATAAGAAAGGTCCTTTGTTTTCGAGTAGTGCCTAGGTAGATGGAACAACTCGGATTATCATCTATCAACAGTTCGTGCATTCCGCATGCGAGAAAAATGTACCGAAGGACACCTCGGACGATTCGGGTGGCGCAAGCGACATTTGTACTGCACATTCAGCTAAAGAAGAATGTCCTTAAATGAGAGATTGAGCTGGGATTCAGTTGATTCTCCCATTAAACCCAAATTGGTTAATTTCTTGAAATTCGGGTCCTAGTGGAACAGAAGTTTGACGGAAACTCGGGGACCTCACCTACCCGATGAGCCATAGAAAGGACGAAACCGGCCGTGAGCTCTTAAATAGCTTTTAGCAATCATATCAGCAGTGTTGCTTCTGCCGGTTAAACCAAACTGGTGGGAAAATTATGTTAATTTCGTACAAATGGGGTTCCAGTAAAAACTAAAGGTTGACAAAAACTCGGAGAGTCAGCCTACTTAATGAGCCCGAAGAAGAATAGAACCGGTAGGGAGTTGTTGCACATTGTTCCTACTTAGTCACGGGAAGTTAAATAGTGCAAACTAAGTTTCTTCAAAAAACTCTTGATTGTTCCCGGGACTAATACTCCGAGACTGATTTAACAGCATTCTCTACAGGAAGAAGAAAGATCTACTTTCAATCAGTTGACTTCATCTCACATGGGTTGTCACTATCTGGTCTCGTACTCAGAGTCCTAAATTCACAATTTCCACCTGTGCGCAACTGGGTCACCTTGTCGCGTTAACAAAAAACACAACAATCGATTACTGAAAGGTAGGCAATAGCATCGGTTCATAATCGGACATGATTCACCTCCAAAAACTACTCTGAGCTTCAGCCCTTGAAACTCAACTTATTGGGCATTTAGTCGACAGTAGACGTCCACCAACGTGTGAAGTTAAGTAAGTAATGGGGAGAGAAGCGAAATGTCCCTCATGTAAATCAGATGGGCAGAATTTTTAACAAATTTATCGCCTGACTCATGAGTCCCAGTGACACGAACGAGTCCATAAACGACAGAGGCTGGCAGTGATAACCAGCTCGAACATCTGAACATCTAGTTTCAACACTCATCCAACCAATTATTCGGTAAGCTGCACATAGTAAAACGAAGGTCGGATGTTTCGTGACGTAATCTACTCCACTGGTCGATAGCGACAAATTTTGGATAATGGACTGCCAGATTCATCCAACGCATCCACTTATTTTCATATAATCGCTAGAAATAGTTCGCCTTAATATTGGGGATTATTTTAACACTTACAGAAGTCTCTTAGAGGCCGAAAAAACTAGAATGACCCTTGAGACGCCTAAACATATTGACTGCACTTAACACGTCGATTCATTGCAACACATAAAGACTGAATCGGTGGCGATGGGCGTGAAATTGTGCCATTTATGCAGACTGCTGACGAACCTGACCAGATTTGGGTGGGGTGATCTATGTCGCCATACGAAATACACGATGACGCCATTGGAAGAGCAGCACCTGCCATCACCATGGTTTCCTACAACATTTGCTCGCCAGGTTAACATAACTGTCTGTCTAGTTAGTTCATGTGTTGGGTCGGGGTGAAGGTTCGAGTAGCCTAACATTATTTTTTTGCCGTAAAGGCGAGCTTCCCTTTTCCAAAAATAATCCGTGCGTGGTAAAGAAATTCACAGACGCAATAAGAAGCAGAGATCGAAGTAGATGACAGACTGATATCAGAGCGCTACGACGTTTTTGGAACCGGGAAGTGGATATTTTTGGCTCGCGAGAATGCACCTTTGTCAACAGTTTATTCACCGCATTCGGTGACTAGCTTCTGACTGGCACGACACAAAGTGTCGAATCGATGGTGGTGGTGGCTCACCAACATCCCATGAGCAGACATGCTGTTGTCAGATGACATTTGGACGCTCGTTCTGAACAACAATGGAAGCTGTGTGACTGTTTGGGGAGAACGAACGCCAGCTACTAGGCAGTGCTCACGTTTGACTGCTATTTTTGAGTTCGTATCCGCGTGCAATATCAATGAATAGCCTACAGTTTTTATACCCTAGCCGGAAGTCCCGGTCTAAAATGACCCAGGACCTTGGTTCAGCTTGCTTCGCCCCAACACATCTCACCGTGAACACTAGTAAGCTATGAAAAATTTCGAAACTATTCACGTGTCTACCGTTCTGAACGCTTCACAATCACACAAAATACCTGATGATTAGGAGAACTCTTTAGGTAGCGAAATTTACCAATCAATCAACCTCCGTTCTGCTTCCATTCACATCTGGCGGCAGGTCATGCTTACATTATTAACCAACGTACACTGAAAAATAGATGGTACAAGCAACCGCCTGTTCAAACTTGCCCCCATCTCCCCTGGTAGTAAACCCTGTCTCAGTCATCCACTACATCAAATGGATCAAAACTTCGCTACCTTTCAACAACCATAGCCAGCGGCTTCAGAAAACGATTCGTTCTGAAAGAGCATGCAACACACCAGGTAGCACGTAATCATGGGAACATGCAACACCTTATCGGATGCCCATATATCAAGCCAAAACTGGAAAAGTTGTAAATCATTATCCTTAAATAACTGTGATGTTGCGACCTTGCAGAATGCAGGAACTTACCACCTTTCCGGGCAGCGTAAGTAGGGCAGACCAAGCATTGAAAAACCAAATAAATTGCTAGCGTCAAACGACAGAGTCCAGCATGCCCCATGAAAAACGGTGAATCAAGCAAATGCAGTCGGGGCCCGTTTTCTTTCAGGCTTGAACTGTGTTTGGACATGTTAGCACACTGGCGGTGACTGGGCTCATATCGATTGCAACTGTGGGTAGACACAAATGGGCGTAAAATATGTGGTTAAAAGACTCAAAGCGAGATCCATTCACACACAGTACTGAAAATAATTCCTACACAAGTGTAGCGGGAAGACGCGCGTGGTAAAATTACTCCACCTCGGAAGCAGTGTCCAAATTCGTGATTGCGAATGCGTGCCAGCCTTCAAGGCACAAAAGCCGCAATCTGATTGGTTCACAGCCAGACTAATCAGATTCCGGCCACCTTGCCACGCGCGCGAGCATGTATGCGCGAGACCGAGCGCAGCCGACGGTAAACGACCAGCATCGACTGAGCGGTAATCAGGTCGACAGCTTGTGGACATAGGATTGGTTGCCGGTGTTGTAACAACCAGCACGAACAAGAGTGACTCACGTCAGAAACACAGGCCTTACTAACGGAACACCGCACTTGTGCGGATGCACTTGCGGTTAGGGGAAGGATGACTATTGATTTTGTCGACTCCGGTATGTGTGTTGAGTAGTAATTTTGAATTAGTTTTCACTAAATGTTTGGCGCGGGAATCTGTGGACATGGCCGCCAGTCAACACCCTTTTGCTTATCAATAGGGTGTGTAAAGTATTGCGCTTGGGTATGCACATGTCCTCAATATTTGCATGCGCTTTTACACGATTTTTGGTCAGCTGTGTGTTGAAGGGATCTCAACGACGACAGTACCACCAAGAATTGAAGACTGTATGAGCTGCTCAACACCGAATGTTCGGAATTTTGGACAAATTCGCTAGGGAATTGATTCAAAAACCTCAGAAATTTTGGTGTTCAATTCACTGACGCTAGACAACGGTATCGATTGAAAATCCCCTAATGAGTGCTACCATACAGCTCTTCGTATGTTAAAACTCAAGGCTGATCGCTTTCTGTTGTCGTCAAAGTTTTTATACATTCCTGGAAAACCGGAAGCATTAGGTTGATCTGGTCAAAGGCTGATTGCCCTTCAGACTTGAAAGAAAATGATGTTTTTGTATGCAGCTAACGTTACAACCCTATCTTTTTTCATGGTCTAGGCAATAGATGAGTTTATTTTAGTGAACAGAAACGAATTAGCGAAAAAACTACCGGTTTCCACCCGCTCCCTTTCGACTCAGGTTTCATTGTCAGAAATTCAGACAGCTGATGGTTTCCATCCGGGTTCATTTTGTCCATGCATTGGTAAAATATTTACCTAATGAATGACAGTCCTCATTGGCGGGGAATACAATCTGAAACTGTCTATATTTCATAACTGCTACTCCTCACGAAGATTATAGCAATTTTTCACGAGTCATTCAGAAAACCGATTGCAGGAAAAATAAAAGACAAACTTACGCCAGTCAAATAACGCGTGTTTGTCTGGACCATACCAACGCCTACGATTTTGTCAGTGAAAACTTTTGAAATTATGTCCAATTTTTGCGACCTATCATCAAGTACCCAAACAATTGTTTAAATGCATTTGGGTCGTTTCGAAATCGGTATTCAGTGTGCACCTGTTTCATCTTACTGATTTTAGGGTGAGCACAATATAAGAAGGAGCCCTCCAATTGAGTGCCTTCCACCGAGACGAAACAACATCAAAAAATTTTGGTGGCGTCAGCGTTTTTCGTTACTGCTATCCAGCTAAAAGACATCGCCAGAGCCAAGCAGAGATTTGACTATCGAGCGCAAATACCGTTGGCCTTACTCATCGGTTATTGGTTGATGAGTGATGCTCACACAGTGTCCGACACAGCAGACTGACTCTTTCCGATGGGGTTGTGCTTAATCGACAATCTGTCGGGATTTAGATGCCTAGCATTCTGGATAGGTTTTAGTCTGGACCAAACGCGAAATGTATGAATCGGTGCATCAACCATGACACTTGTAAACGATGGAGTTTGTTCTTATATGCAGCTACTTAATGTGTCGTCCCATCCTATCTGTTATGTCTGGAACCATAATCAATGTGACTGTCGTGAGTTGCTCTCAACTAGTGCACGACTTCATTGCATGCATGCATAGTTGCTGAATAATTGCAACTCAGTGCATCTCTGAGTCTGAGGTCATACCCACAAGTGGGAGTATTACAGTGAGTAGAATGCTGTACGATTGATCATTTCTGTCCTACATGTCTTCACCTCCCCAGTTTAGCGTCTTCGAATTTTTGGCGAACTCAGACCTACAGCACATTTGTGGGTTAGGTCATGCTATTGCGGCTCAAACCTACTTGGCACGGAACTACTTAATTTGTCAAAGGAGCAAACGTCCTTGACGCATTTGCTATGTCCACAACTACCACTTGCCATCTCTCCGTGATCAGTGGATCAGTGGATAAAAAAGATTATTCATCCCTCAGTTAACGCCCCCAGTGGTTTGAAATGCGGTTTAAGTCTGGAATGTACACTTTGTAAAACACCCTTCATTTCTTGTGTAAGGATGAGCTATCTCCTCAAATGGCCAGGTGCATATTGCAATTATCAGTCGGATAACTAAAAGAGGCAGTTGATAAGGGGAGTGAATTTTGAATCCATCAGGATGGCAAAGGGGCCGGTTTCTTCTAAAAATGACACTCTGGAACAGCTTCGTGCTTTTGTGGTGACCTCAGCCAGTAAGTCGTTCCCCTTGCAAGTCAGATTAGCCTAACAAACAAGACGACCCAGTTTTCTTGTTCTTACGGTATTTTACGGATATACGCATCGAAAATATTGATGTGTTTATTACCATTATCATTATGTGTGATATACTTACATGTTCAAAGTTTGGTTTCTGGTCAGCCCTATATCACAGACCAACCCATTTCACGCTGGACATCTGACGAGACGAGTAGTTGGCCAGTCAGAAATCATGTGTATTGTAAAAATTATCGTAGCTCGGAGATGACCACGGTTGTAGAATCACTGTAAAACCAATGATGGACCAAATCAAGTCGTGTTAAGGAGCGTCCAATGCATTGACAGGGCCTTCAGCTGTGCACATATACTGTCAAATACAAGTGAATACTCATTCATATTCCGACAATGTGGGGAACCTACTGATGGCTGGCTTGCAAGTGCAGGGAATTCTTCTCATTATCAGGTCCTCAAAAAAGGTAACATTCACATCGAAACGATAGTTAGAATTCTCCTGAAATAAGGTTTTGTTTTTGTAGGTGTATAGTTGTCTTCAACTGATATGTCGGTCTGGATAAAACACAATTGCTATAGTTCAATCTTGTAACCCTGCTGTGCGTGTGTAGACAGCTTGTATCGGGGTTTGCAACTGTCGGTTAATTTGCATGCAGTCATCAACTAATCCCTCTTGAGGAACCGGTATTTTTTGGAATTGGCAAGCCATCATTTCACGCACCTGATACCAAAGGTATTTGCACACCTTGCGGACTATCTTTTCAGTAGTTCGCCTGCTCCACGGTTTGATGTCACTGGATGTAACCGTTTGTACCTTTATGAGGCGAACCGCATTCACAGTGACCGCGTGCCAACACACACACGCAAATTCATAAAACAAGAAAACCACTTCCTCAGTGTGGTGGGGGTTTACAGCAAAGCCGGTCAGCGGGAAGCCTGCAAACAAAATGCCACTTCACTGCCTGTTGTTCACATAACTTCATGTATCACGTGACCTAACCTCAACTGCTCAAAGCAGGGTTTGGTTGCTTGTCAAGAAAACGTCAGCCGTGAAAGTGTAACGTCGGTGGGGCAGTTAAAGGCCGTTTATCGATTGGTTTGTCTCACAAACTGAAAAAAAAACTATTCTCTAAGGCTTTTCAGGCAAACTCATTCGGATCCCAGCAGATGCGGTGCTCCGGCAGTCAGCAGGTACTTTCTGGAGAAGCCATTTAAAGAAAGTGAGGAAAGCGGTCTTTTGATAATTAACAAGGACAAAGAAACCAATCAAAAGTAGGTTGTTTTTTATCAACAAGCTTTCCGTAAATATGGTTGCAGCAGCAGACACAGTTTAACCTTGACTAACTGCTTTGTAAAATGGCTGTTTTTAACCCCTCATATCTCCAGTGTTTACGATCAAGTAGAAGCTGCTTTGTAAACGCTTGACTGACAGCTGACGCTGCAATCACTCGACTCATGAGAACGACGTAAGGAGCCCAAAAGTGGTCTATTGTGGTTGGTGGTCTCCTCCGGAGGAGTAGGTCGATACACATACTAGGAAGGGCTTTGAGGAACCAAAAAGGTTTCGTTGAGGGGATTGTGAAGAGATTCGGGAATTTTCAATTTCGTCCGATTTTGCCCTGTCAGTTAGTCCTATTCAAGCCGAAAAGCCGAGGAGTCTGTACAGTTGTTTCATCCTTACCGGAGCTTCATCCCGTTTGGTTGAATGCACATCACACAGCTGTGTGAGCGCAGCTCGTGGCCAAACGGAAGGTCGCGGGTTCGAGGCGCCCTGGAGTTTCGTGAGAAGCGCACTGCTGACGACTCCCAATAAGACCGAAATAGCTGATTCCTGGCTTTCCCGTATAGATTGGCTTGAATGACAGTGCGAAATATCATTTGAAAAGAGTGCTTTTCATCGGGTCGGCGTCTTTACAGGTACAGCGAAAAGTGTTCTGCTCGGATACACTTTTTGACGGTTAACCAAAGTTCACAGTCATTGAAAGGAGTGAAAGAATACCAGGTTCAAACCAAACAGACGGGCGTACAGACGATACGATAAATATTATTTGTTCTAAAGTTCAGTGCTTCGCTATATTTTGTTTTTTTTTGTGTTCATCAATGTCCAGAGTGCAATCTATATCATGGCACGTGAAATCGATTTAACAAAACTACCCTGTTGCCGACATCTCACGTGAAAAGTCTAACCACACTTGTACAACCAAATCAATGGCATTGTTTGTGTTATGAACACTGACTGCAAAATCAGGTCCTTACTTTCGAAAAAGCATAGTAGCTCGGTAAACAAGGAACTCCGGAGGAGAAAGACTACCTGGCTAAGTACTAGTAAACCCTCTCACTTCTCTTTCAGTTTGCAGCCTTCCAAACAGGATTGTATGATAATCAACCTCCGTCCCACCCGGTTTCGTATTCCACTTCCAGATTTATATTGAGAGAAATGAAACACGATACACAAACTCACTTTGAAATATCACTGTGCCAGCACGTTATGAAGCGAAAAAACCATTGTCAAGTCCCAACTGTGAGCTAAAAGCTACGTCAATACTGATGACCGAGGCACCTAGATCACGACTGACACGTGCTCATGACTTGGGCAAGCATCGAAACAGTCAGCTGGACCTGTCATTTAGAGAATCACATAAGGTCTACGGTTGTCCGCTTTTAAACGAAGACGTATCGGCCTGCCGATAAACGGGACTGGGTAAAAAAGGATAGTATAGAGGTTGAAGAACTCAAGACTGGTTGCCACCATTGACCACCCCGTCCCCTTTGAAATAATCGATGGTATGGTGAAGCCAAGTCCTTTGTAAACTCAGCACCAAATTTGACGGCAGAATCGTTAGATGAGACGATGTGCAATCTACAGATGGTCTGGATGAACTAATATTCTATCCATATGACCGTAACAAGAACACGCAGTCAACAAGTATGATGCCGACCATAGTTTTTGTAGCACTAAATTGTACTGATGGAAACTATCAGATGGCAACAGCTGCAGCTTTTGTGATACACTTAACAACATTTTGCTATTCTGCATACCTGCTGAAAAAACTGGAGACATAACAGCCCAGCATAAAAATCGCTACATTCAGTCAACCACTTGTGCATCTGTGATAGGTGAAGGCTGCACGTAGCGTCCATCGGACACAACGGGGCACCGTACGAACTTCGAAAGATGGGATGAAAGTGACTTAACTGGTCGTTCATTATCGATCGCCTCAACAAGACGGCGGAGCTTGTCAAACCTTAAAGGGATCTGTGCCTCACCGGCGTAAATACTCGACGATTTTCAAAGCCAGCTTCGCGGATGGACACATTCTGCCTCATATAGGTTCAGCTAGTTCCCTTACTGCGATATGAGAAGGGGAAGTGTTCAGCTAGGCGACAGGACCCGAACGATCGGTCGATTCACATGACACCTTGTGGTGTTTCACACCTCATAGCGTGAAAGTAAAAGCGTGACAAATCAAAAGGGGTTGCCAGTGAAATGTTGAATGAAATTAAATTAGCGAAAGTCCGTTCGAACACCGTGGAAACGTGCCCTATTCACTTTAATGTATGCACCAACAGTGACCAGGATTTTCTGGTTCGGATTACCAGGCCCGGATGTTTAGGTTCTTGTATTAACGGGTAAAGGTTGGCCTATTTTGAAGGCAGTGAATTACGTGCCGTTGACCACCTTAAAGGTCATTTGGTCCAAACTCATGTTAATAAGATAGATCACAAATAATACTCAGATGATTGGCGCCTGTTTTGAAGGAGTAAATGTCAATGAACTTCCAACCAGGAGTATATAGGCACTGTTGGGCGGTAGTGGTGAAAGGAAGAAGGCCTTCGCTGCGGATTTGTCTATTGAGAACACCAACTTAACAGTTACAGACTATTGAACAGGGGAGCAAATCTCTCATATGCATCTTGTTTACAAAACTGAATATCTACTTTCTCCTTGAACGCGTCTTCCTGAACTTTTCTGGATATTCACTGACTGTTACTAAAGTCCAGGCAAATGCTACAAAGAGACTCCGCCAATTCCGTAACAGATCTCACTTTTCAAGAGACGCAAAGCAGATTTACGAGAAGACGTACTACTCACGTGCCTCATCAGTAATATCCACCGTTACAGGGGTAGCAATAACTTTGATGGCAGGCAACGCCTAGTAAGTCTTACTTACTGGTTAACTAAAATCGTACAATCAGGTGATCAATCCCTGTTCCCAACGTAAGAAAAAAAGGTTTGAGATCGTCAGGACAAAGTAAAAACAGCACGTTGTGTTTTGGCAAAGCCAAGTTCAACTCTGCTTTACCTACGGTCCTACTGACGCTAGTTTTCAGGCTACTAACCTAGTACATGCCCGAGCAAGAACGGAACACTCAAGCGGCCAGTAAAGTACGAACAGTCCTTCATACCTGGACCGTTTGCGTGTACACCTGCTTGACTACTTTAACACGCCTGGGCAGGTCAAACCGTGTACTCCATTCAGCCGCCACGGAATGGGTTTGACTAAAAACTCCAGTGTTTGTCTTAGAATATCGTAGATTAGACTACAAGTATAGCTGCTTACCCCACGTATCGATGAAACAAAGGTGAGATTACTCGTGATGATGAGCAATCCACTCACCTGAACAGTTAGTACACAAAGTCATTTGTTGCACCAACAGACAGTGTCACTCAGGCAACACAGTCACACGATATTTTGTCGATTATTCCAGCTCAGTGCAGCTCAGATTGCGCGCCGACTGAATAACGAGTCCAAACACAAGACGAAGCTAAAAAAACTCACTGTTAGTTAGTCTGGCTTGTCGGTGTCTGGTCCGTGCATGGGTCTGCAGAAATCCGTTTACTAATGCTGTTTGAGTCGGGGTAATATAAACTGTTTAGAGGAGAATATTGGTAGCTCAGGTTGCGTGGATGGCCGTTGTTTCGTTCACTGAGCTGGGTAATTTGATTGCAAACGTTTCATAACCAATCAGGGTGATATCATCAGTGCTATTTTTAATAATGATCGTGGTTTATTATTACACACGCTGTGTTGTAAACAAGGGCCATTACTTTTCAGAGTTCAAAATGCCGAACACCGACCAGGTATTATCTTTGAACTTGAAAGGTCAACTGGAATATATTCACCAATCAAAATAGCCTCTGCTCAACTTTTCACCCCTTTCGAGGCAGCAACTAAATTATCCTTTCACTGCAAACTGCATAGGCAAACAATTTGTTCAATTATTAGCTGTAGAGTAACTTCTGACGATCTACTGAAATCGCTCGAAATATTTTCACTCTATCCCAAGTGTCATCTATTTTCAGCCGAAACATAATTTCTCTTCAAACACCTGTCTCTAAAAACGAGTTGCTCCCAGCAGATGAGCAATCACATAGCATAAAAAATGATACTTTAATTTTAGCGAAAAATATAATTTCAAGAATAATATCCACCAAAGAAAGATGGGCAAAGTCTGTTTCTGTCCATGATAAAGGGGGTGAAATAAGTGAACCAAATTACTCCGTGAATATTTAATTTTTTTAAGGGTCTATGGCTTTGGAAACAAAATTTCCCGCACTAAGATATGCATTTTATGTCTGAACGTTGAAATGGAGTCTTTTGGTATCAGTCCAATATCGACCACAATCGGCGTGCCCTTGAAGACAATTCTGGGGCTTTTAATGTGAGATTTCACCCTGTGAGTGAGGCCAATTTATGATTTTAAAAAACCGAGAAACACAATACAGCTATTTCATTCTCGTTCATATTCACACCACTCGTTTGATCGGTCGTCCTCCTGTTCTGGCGTAATTATTCCGGTGAGTCCACACCAAAGGGAAGCACTGGACCCGAGTTTTGCTCTTATTAGAGCTCATCAGCAGTGCATATCTAGTGGCCGTTCAGGGATTTGAACTCCGGACAAGTGACATGCGAAGCGAGCGTGTTACCACTACTCGACCAACGCACGTTGGACACATCTGAATTTTCAGGTTTGAACAGTTCATGGATGTCGTACATTGGTAAATCTGTGACGACGATACCTATTTATAGGTACTCACTGGTTGTTCCGGCCTTCCGACAAAGTCCCCAATTCAAAACAGTTAAAATGACTGAATGTGTTTTGTAAGCAGAAATTGTTCCTTTTTCAACAACGGAATCATTTTGTACCTAGTTTAACATTCTTTAGCCTAAATGCTCTTTGACCAGGACGGAACAGTTTTCTTCTCACAAGTGTTTGGACGTGAGTTATTTGTCCACGTAGAATAGTGCGCCTTATGACGATTGCAATAAAGCAAGCAGTAAATAAGACTGCGTCTGCATATCTGTGACAGTTTTATTATGGAATGGAATAACGGAAATAACAGGCAACCGAGCCTCAGGGATAATGGTGAAATCCGCTGTGCAAGAGTTGAACTGTGGGTTCGAGAGGAAATTCCCGGTGCTCCAGCTGGTTGCCGGTCTATTCCGGATGAAAACTATCACTGCTAACTGACGAGGACTTTGAAATGAGAATCGGTTTCAAGAGATCTCAATGACTGGTCCTCCGTCCGCCTGAAAACTAGAACAGTTTGGTGATGTAATCACTTGGCTTGACGGAGCTTCTGTGTCAAAAGGTAGGCGTTTCTCACTAATGAGTATTTACCAGGCCTTTCTGGAACGATATTCAGCCTTCGTACATTCTCACCCACGAAAAATTATTAAGTATCATGTGCTGAGGGAAACTTTCATTTGACAAGTCGTCAGTCGCGGAGACGGTCAACATGAGATCACGTGATGTGGACTACATGATTGAAGGATGAGTGGCGCTCTATCCCGTCTAAGTGCTGGTCAGTCACACTGCCGATCAGCTGCTCGTGACAGACCGCTTAAGTGTTCGAACTATTGGCTGGGAAGTCGCCGGTTTTGGAGTTTCTGGAGGTACGCACTATTGATGAGCCCCGATAAGCATGAAACAGCTGCATAGTACTTTTCGACTTTTCAGCACAGGACGAAATTTCCATCAAAAGCTCCCTAATCTTCTCATACCATGAATATTGCTGCAAGCCTTTTTAGTGCATTTGTAGTAGACTGCAATTAATACACCGGATTGAGTGAGGATTAATAGGAGAGGACTCGTAAAATAATTTTTTTTGGACGCTAAATAGCATTTTGTGTATCTTCAGCTAAGTTGTTTTAGCTATCTTTTACATATGAGCTGTTCACTAACATTCGCTTTGTTTTAAAGACAAACTTTTCACGAATCTTTGACGAATAGCCAGTTTTTTGCTGCAATTCAAAAGACCAAACTGTATACTGTGATTAGTAACAACCCCTTCATTCTTGGATAACAATCATTGTAACTCCCTAGACCAGTTGGGCAATGTGGTAAGACGTTTCTCCCTGGTGCCCCATCATGAGCGGATTGTGTTTCTCACAGAAAAATAGTCTATTCGAAAAGGGCTAAACATTTTTATAGAAAGTACGGCAGTCTGTCACTCTGATAGCATTTCAAAGGCTTGGTATTTGGGCATTTAGTTTTCTCACTGAGAAGATACTTGTGTCTGCGGAACCCCTAAAAATGTATGAAAATTTCATTGTATAAGCAAAACTTTGATAGTAACTATTGGTTCACTGTGATGGGAAGTTTGCTGTGATTACTTGTAGGTAAATAAAACGAAAGGACTAATAATCATTGGGCTGTGACGCTCTTTCGGTGTACAGCTGTCGTGAACCTCGAAGAAGGCACGAGACCTGAGACTACCAGGTAGCTCAAACCCAGACAGGACTGGGTTCAAACCACAGACATTTGTCAGTGTAACTGCTGAGACGTCTCAAGATCATGTGGCTAGTGACGGTCGGTCGGCCACTCGTGGCCGAATGGGCTAGGTCGATCTGTCTCGTGCACGCTGTTTGGAACCTTAATCATTCTGTTTTTAATCAGTTGCTTACTCATAAGATTTCCAATCTCCCTACTATACTGTGCACAGCATAACAGCAGATTATATAGAGGTTATTGGTTTCCTTTAAGAAAGTGGATGCCAGCGAATTTGAGTATGCGTCAATTGAGAAGGGTATTGGACCTAGTAGAGAACATATCGGCACAGCAGTCATTCCGTTTGAAACGGGAACCTTTTAGATCACTCATAGGCAACTTGAGAGTAGTATTACAGAAGAGAAATAGGCTGCACTCGGTATCGCGGCAATTCAAGGATTGATTCAAGACTGGAAGCAGTAGGGCCCGTATACAGCATTGAATGCAAAAACTGCACTAAGATCTACGTGGGAAAACGGTCGGGGGACAACCCACTGGAATCAGTGAACAGAGAAGGAGACCAGAAGAGACCACCAAAGGATATCAGGTGCTGGTCGAAGACTGGACGATAGCGGGACAACTTGCAGAATAGATCTGGAGAATATAGGACGGCGACCACAATCCACGCCAAGCTTTACATAGCTCAGGTGGTGGAACTCGTCCGGCATTCCAGTGCCGAGAACTGATGTAGAACTGATGAGCGTTCCTAGATAGGCCGAGTTGGTATGTGACGGTGTGCGGTTGTTGGTAAAGTTAGCAGAAAGAATAAAGGCTCAAAATTCAACTCGTAGCCCTAGCTTACTTACACACGCGCCGACGAAAATTGTATGCGACTCTCGCAGAAAATGAACCAAGTTCTATGCCCGGCGCGGATTCATCGGAATTTTCCTCTAGGCATCGATCCTATCACTTACTGACTAGAACTTACAAAGGAAATCTCTTAACCGACACCTAACGCCAGTACGAATAGATCTGGTTGACTAGTTCTCCTTTTGTAGTGTAACCTAGTTATTTGGAGGGATGAAGCTTTTGTGACAAAAACGGAACATTATCCAGCAATGATAACTGGTCGAGTTTTGCGCTTCGTCAAGAAATCCTACCAGCCTTTTTCTTAGAATGTACAAAGCATCGACTTCCCAGGCGTTTTCTCGTCTGTACAGTGTACTTCGATAAACAAAGCACCTAACACCTGCGCCGACGCCAGGCTGCCCGATAACGACACCTGCAAACAGCCGCCAAATGAGTTGCTGATAAGCAACAAATAGGCAGAGATTCCGCTTGTTCGCCAAACGATATTGTTTTCGACATGAGATGTTTTCCTGACCGCAACTCGTTTTTTGGCCGATGATGAAAACAACGTAATCTGGCAGTCCGACAGGATTCGTTGTTTTCATAACATCATGAAGTTTAGCTTGATGACCCGAAGTGAAATAGGAGTCGATTTTTTTCTACCCGAGACTGGACAATGAATAAAGTTTATTGTTAAATACACTCATTTGCAAATCAATTTGGTTTTTGCGAGATACTCACCTGGAACCCAGCTGAATCTCTCGTTTGTGATGTTGTCAGGCTACTGAATGTGCTGCACCAGGCCGCCTCATGTTCCAGTTGCTACGATATTCGAGATATCGCGATACGTGTATATACGTAGTACACTACTCATAAGGTTGCTGAAAATTCTTCGACAGCGCACGACCGTTTTCACCCTTCTTGGGGCTCATCAGGTAGGCGAAGTCCCCGAGTTTCCGTAAACCTTATGTTCTACTTGAACCCAAATCCCATTTCAGGCCGAAATCCCGTTTGTTGCTCTCACCACACTGTTTCAGCGGCCAGCATAAGGTATCGAAGGACAAATGATACCAAGGGTCCCCGTTGCCTATAGAGTCAAGCTGATGCTTCTGTACTCACCGCATTCACTGTGGGCCCACGTTCTAAGAATTCGGCACTATTATCGATTCAGCCCCGTTTTCAGGGAGTCTCCCTTTCCCAGAGAGAGGCCTCCCCCATCAATGAACAATGCATTTGGGAGGTCATCCGGACCAGGAACTCAGTGGAGCTTTAGAGCAGATATGCAGTTATAAACTTCCGAGGTAATGAGTTGCTCCAGGCTAGTTTTCCAGGGCTCTAGTACAGTTCAACAATCCCAAATAACTGACAACCTGTGAAGGTAAAAACTGTTGTTCAGTGCTTGACTGTGGTAGTTGAGGTGTACTTCTTCATTGGAGATTGTCGCGCCAGTCTGCTCCTTGATATTTTTGTTCACAGGGGTTTTCGGGGCTCGGTTTTAAGGATATACCCAAATAATCCTCAGGCTTTACCAAAAATTTTCATCTCTCATTTCTTTACAGGCCCCTTTCCACCGGGCTTCTTGGTTAGAATCCACACAGATGTCTCCAAAGGAGCAACCGCCGATTAGTGATCCACATCATCGGCGACTGATGGTGATGTGATCATTCTGTGTCCGTGGCTGTTGATGATGATGATGATGATGGATGACACCATGTGACCAGAATACTTCGGTTGTTTCGGAAGTTAGTAATGTATGAAAACACTCTTCGATCTGCACACGGCTGAAGCAGTCGTTTACCGTTGTCCGTACGTACCAAACCCCATCTAAGTCGGCAACTCGACTGAGTCTCAGGTGCCATATTTTTGTCCAGTCAACAGCCCCAATACATATGAGCTCTAGGCGGGCCGTAACAGGTATACAAGACGTAAAAAATTGTCATGCGTGATGTCAGAGCTAAGGTTTTTTAGGGAGTGAGCAGACTAGCGCAGTAAAGTATGATGAAAATGAATGATTTTATAATTTCGCCGCAGATACCTCTCTCTCTCTCTCTATATATATATATATATATAATATTGCATTGCAGTCTTCATTGCACCGACATTTCAGGGGGCAACGGACCAGCTTGTCTTAGGTTGCTCTAAGGTGGACGTCATTATCAGGGGTACACTTAAAGAGTGAAAGACGACGGTTAACCTTGGGTAATGATGTAAAGAAACCTTGCTGGTAGTATATTGATCCTGCTTTATGAAAACTGAAGTACGAATAACACCCTTTTGCAAAAGAACCTCTAAATCGTCCACGTGCACAATCACCATGGTGAGGCTTGGATAAATCCGTTAGGACTTTTGCAATCCAAAGACCGCACCCATAATGGCGCCATGAAGAAGACTTCTTGTCTTGCCTTGTCACACCTAGTTGTGATGAAAGCAAACTTGGTGCGTGATGCCGTTGCAAATATTTCCACAATCCAGCATATCAGACGTGAGAAATCGCTCTCTCTATCCAAGGAAGATTGTATCGGGCTTTGAGTAACGGGCGGCTAAGTCTGATTGCAGAACGTCGCAGGTTCTGAGATCGACAGAGGCACAGTGCATGTCCACATGATTAGAGGCTTGAAGCATTTTAAATCCAAGCATTGATCCCCCATTGATGGAAAGCGCACGAGTTCGACAATGCCGCCATCATCATCGAAGAAAGTAAATTTTAGGAATATCGTTCATTGTTTTTGTTAAGAGTGCTGATTGTGAACAGAGTGGATACCGTAGTTGAACTTGTTGACGGGGAGAAACATATCATGGGTAAGCAAGTTCCTTTTGGGTTTGGATTTATAGCACTAATTCGCCGTCAAATGAAGCCAGTCTGTCCTGTACACCTGACTCTCCTACAAGGAAACCGAAGCTGGTTTCTTCTGAAAGAATGTGTTTTCTAAGAATTTTATAACAGCACAAAAGAAGCTCCAAAAAAACTAAATTTGACCCTCCTGTTTTAAGAAGTAGTCTGTGCTGGTGACAGTCGTTCCAGTGGGTCCGTTCACTACCGTTTATCATCAGCTACTTTCAGGAGGGAAGATGTGTTATGAAGTGCAGTTCGGCGAGACCTTTTAGAAGGAACCAATTCTTGCCAGTCCTTTTAAGTAGACTTCCTGGGGCCTGTTACCTCCAGAGAGACCGCCTAGGCTGACTCAACACCAAGTCAGTTCTAGGTGAAACTTATCGGCACAACTTTACTGGAAAAATGAACGTGGTATTAACCAATAGTCGTATTGTGCAGTTGAATAACCAGATATCTGAGGGTATACAATCGTTCTCATTAAATCTTTCATTCTATTTGACAAGAAAACAGACCAATAAAACAGTACACAAGGGCCAGCAAACATCCGCATGGTCTTATTGAATGATACTGCTGTAACCTGGTTAGACCGAACGTCCCTTAGTTGTCAAGACCAACTCCATCGAAAATCCCTGTTTGAGCAACGCCGAGTTAAGCGAATACTGTACTGGGTGGGAGAAAGAACAGAGCTCGTTTCACTATCCAAACAGTGTCTGACTCGATTCACATCTATGTAGGTTTCCTCGTTCCTGATCCAAACAGACATAAATGAACAAAATCAGGGATGGGCTTTTTAAGGACTAGAACGGATATTATAGTGTGGCAACAGTTGTCTGATAAAGATCATGATTTACTGTTTTTTGTCCAACGTGGACAGGGGGTTATTTGGATAGTATGCAAACAAGCAACTATCTAGTAGGACGGCTAATGTTAAGGAGCATTCTCTCCAAGTATGCAGCAAATCGTAACTAGTCATTCTTACCGGCATTGTGCACGTACATATGCAATTACGTATGCCCCTTAGCAGAGGGGACTCTGCGGAAAGGTGTATTTGGCACACTGTGAGGGTATTCTCTCTTAGGAAAATGGGAAGAGGCTTCTATTCGAGTGCACTTTTCCAGAGGATCATTTTTCGCGGAAAGTGCTTATTGTCTGCACGGTACTTACTGAAGCAAGTTTAAGCAAGCCCATTTCGGCATCGAACGGTGTAGTGAGTGTAATCAGGTGTAAAGATTCGTCTCAGCAGTTTAAAACAAGCGATATATTACTCCTCACTGAAGGCGATTTCACAGTGACCCATCTCTGGTGCAATTTCATCTGGAGACAGTGCCAGCTATAGCCAATGTCAACTCGAAACCTATATTCTTTAGTAAAAAAAATCAGTTGGATCTCTTGTTCAACTGTGAACATCCACCAAACGCGCTGCTTTCGGGATTTCTGGGTTTTGCACCATTGAAATGGCCAGTTAATGATACTGAAATGAAGTTTTCAGAGAAAGTCCCGGGTGTATGCAAACGTGTGTCCCATACTTGAGGAATGACATACTTGCAAATTAATTTGGCGTGCACGGAGTGCTCAACTTATTCATGGGTGAATCTCCCCTCTACGATAAACTTCATCAGGGAATTGAATGAGTCTAATGTGAATACCAGTAATTTAAAAAGGAGTGTATTTCTCCACTTGCACAGTTAGAACAGTATTCAGGTAAAACACAAGGATCAGGGCAACCCAGAGATAGCCATAGCTGGTGGACGTTAGGAGGGGTGAAACCGGTCGTGGACTATCACTGTTTTCAGCAACCTTATGAGTAGTGTATTCCGTCAGGAAAGTGCATTTCGTACTACTGAGGAGCACCAAGCAAACTGTATTGAATGTTTGACCGAATCGAAAAGTTTGCCTGTTACGCCAACTAATGTAAAAAATAGCGAAAGCAGTGAACTAATCGCATACATAATCGTGTACTGATAGCTCAGTTTTTGTTCCATACAAACAACACTATATAGGGTCTGCTTATCTGTCTTTTGTCCCGAACCACTCGGGCGACGCAACAGATGCGCGGCAAACGGAAAAGCTTTTAGATACCACGCTTCGATCGGTAAAGTCAAAACTGCATTCGATCAGTGGGTGAATGCAGATGTGAGGTTCAAGTTGAAAAAAAAACTATAAAATTGTATACCCGGGTTTTCATTGAAGTTTGTTGCATTTGTCTAAGTGATTGAAACAAATTTCCAACAGCTTCTCGCTTTCTTCAACAATTCTGCCTGAGGAAACCACTTCCCTTATAAAGAACTTCCGCGGGTTACAAAGATCTTCCGTGAATGAATTGGTAGGAACCGGTTGTTATTACACAAACCTTCCACCACACATTCTACACATTACCGGAAGAATTCATGTAGGCTCTCTTATGGAGAGGGTTAGTTCTTGTTTTCAACCCGAGCATATATTCACGACTCTAGTTGTTCCATGTACTTTGGTCAACAAGAATAATGCGCTTAATCTCTGGTTGCAACGTTCTAAATTTCTGGCCCGAAGGGAGCCAGACAAAAACAAACACATTCATCCGCTAAGCCTTGACAGTTCACCTACTTGGCCAATTATAGTTACAACTTTGCTCGAACAGGTCCTCAGAAATACAAGGATGGAAAGGTGCAGAATAGCAGTCACATTTCAGTTTGGCGGAGACTTGGCACTGCTAGAGTCATACTTGTCTACACTGACGGAAATGTACTCGATAAAACGGAGAGGTCTGGTGTAGTATGCTCACACACCAACGTTGGTAGCTTTGTACAAGAACCTGTAATTACCTGTTCTTGAAAAAAATTGATTTGAGCCTTCCGTTGGAACTAAAAAGTGGAACTAGATGACAGGCAGTCCGATAAATGCTGTCTGTATTCATTCTTTTGAACCAAGGCACATATAGAGTGGGAAGGAATCTTTGGCCTACGTACCCGTTGTGAATAGCTGGAGTGACATTTAACTCAGGGAGGTTAGGCTCAACAAGGTAGACTCTCACTAGTCTTGGGTCACTTATCCACTAGAGACATTCAGAATTGCGATTCATTCAACAATAAAGACGCAAATGAGGAGTTCCCAGAAACCTTATCAGTAGTGTGTTGCGTCTCGGCAATGTGTTGCAATATCTCGAATATCGTCCCACATAAAACATGAGGCGTCGTTTGTGAAGCAAATTCAGTTGGAGAGTATCATAAACGAGAGACTCAACTGGGATTAAGTTGTTTGTATCCCGTCAAAACCAAACGACTGTACTTCTCAGAATTGCCTCTTTATGATATGCTCATAAAGGCGGAACAAAAGTGGCCTTTTCATTGAAGTTTGTTGCATTTGTCTAAGTGATTGAAACAAATTTCCAACAGCTTCTCGCTTTCTTCAACAATTCTGCCTGAGGAAACCACTTCCCTTATAAAGAACTTCCGCGGGTTACAAAGATCTTCCGTGAATGAATTGGTAGGAACCGGTTGTTATTACACAAACCTTCCACCACACATTCTACACATTACCGGAAGAATTCATGTAGGCTCTCTTATGGAGAGGGTTAGTTCTTGTTTTCAACCCGAGCATATATTCACGACTCTAGTTGTTCCATGTACTTTGGTCAACAAGAATAATGCGCTTAATCTCTGGTTGCAACGTTCTAAATTTCTGGCCCGAAGGGAGCCAGACAAAAACAAACACATTCATCCGCTAAGCCTTGACAGTTCACCTACTTGGCCAATTATAGTTACAACTTTGCTCGAACAGGTCCTCAGAAATACAAGGATGGAAAGGTGCAGAATAGCAGTCACATTTCAGTTTGGCGGAGACTTGGCACTGCTAGAGTCATACTTGTCTACACTGACGGAAATGTACTCGATAAAACGGAGAGGTCTGGTGTAGTATGCTCACACACCAACGTTGGTAGCTTTGTACAAGAACCTGTAATTACCTGTTCTTGAAAAAAATTGATTTGAGCCTTCCGTTGGAACTAAAAAGTGGAACTAGATGACAGGCAGTCCGATAAATGCTGTCTGTATTCATTCTTTTGAACCAAGGCACATATAGAGTGGGAAGGAATCTTTGGCCTACGTACCCGTTGTGAATAGCTGGAGTGACATTTAACTCAGGGAGGTTAGGCTCAACAAGGTAGACTCTCACTAGTCTTGGGTCACTTATCCACTAGAGACATTCAGAATTGCGATTCATTCAACAATAAAGACGCAAATGAGGAGTTCCCAGAAACCTTATCAGTAGTGTGTTGCGTCTCGGCAATGTGTTGCAATATCTCGAATATCGTCCCACATAAAACATGAGGCGTCGTTTGTGAAGCAAATTCAGTTGGAGAGTATCATAAACGAGAGACTCAACTGGGATTAAGTTGTTTGTATCCCGTCAAAACCAAACGACTGTACTTCTCAGAATTGCCTCTTTATGATATGCTCATAAAGGCGGAACAAAAGTGGCCTGGAGTCTATGCACAAACACGCTGGAGATGATTCTTACTTTAATAGAACGTTAGTCTGTTTCTTGGCAAAATTGGTCTCGGGCACCGTAAAACACAGACCTCTAAAGTCATGAAAGTTTGGGCGTTATCTTCTTGGACAGTTATTCCCCAGCTAGTACTTAACAGAATGTGTTTCCCAGTTGTCGTTCATCCTATAAGTACTTAAACTGCTACGCACAGCCAAAAAGTCAATCCAAAGTATTCGTTTCATTTGAAGCCCCATTAAAGCTTTCTGCTGATGGTGTGATTCCTTTTCTCTCAATTCCATACTCCCCCTTGCTGCACAGGACAGTACCCCACAGATTTCGTTCTGCAGGTGTAGCAGGACAAACTGAATAGTCATCACAGTAGGAAAGGCTTTACAGACTTCTAACACATGTGCGATTGCGATTTGTCTGCCTTAAACATACAGTCACGATTTTGATTGACGTGACCTCACAGCTTGTCGTGCGTTCGAGTGCAAACATACGTGGCAGATGACTTAAGTCAACCCAACAAAATAATTAAGTGTTGCAGGAAATTCCGTTCTAACAAACCACTTGTGGAACTGTGTATGACACCATTCTGGTGAAGAGTGCTTTAAGTTGGAACGAAACACCCATATCCCGTTGACAGAAAGAATGGAATACACCTGGCAGACAAGCGGCCAGTGTACAGCTGTTTCTGCTGTTTCACTGCGCATCCCATTTAACACAAGGGTGATGCATGCCAATAACCTTCCAGATGGGAGCCAAAAATCAAATTCTAACCCCCTGACCTGCATCTGGACAACGGTTAACTCTTATCCGAGAGGACACATTAAAATGCCGTTTGAGAAAGTTCAAAACAAATAAGACATGGTGTGCAACACAGCTGACAAATGTTGAATTAAATCGTGCTAGGACGTCTAGAATCACAACAACACGCATTTCAGCTACGGTTTGTCACACCTGGGACGTTTCACTGGAGCTGGCCAACAGAGTGGCTATATTAGGTTAGCTTTTTAATGACTCATCACGTGAAAATTTTAAGGTGTTCAATAATTAGACTAGAAGAAAATGCTTAAGATATTCAGGGATGTATGCCTGATGTAAAAGTGTGGAGGATATGAAGGCTACACAACTGATTTGGAGGCAAATGCAGGAGGGTCACAAAAGTACGGGCTGTGGGCCACCGATGTAAACGTAGTCTTTCTTGATAAGTGGTCAAGAGGGTATGGGTTTTTTGAGAAAATCCAGTTCTCGAATTTAAAGCAAGCTTCAAGAGCTAGGGTATGTCAACACAATCCGATCCTAGAGATTCTGATACTCCTAGTCGACTTGTTTTAGGTACAATAAGATGGCAATCACTTTTGAAGAACTCTGACGCTAGGACGGAAGCTCAGTGCAAATGGATATAGCCAATATTGAAGGCGTGACCAGTGCCGAATGAACCGATAACAAACGAGGGCGGACGAGAACAGTTCCCCGATTATGGAATGGTTGACGTAGACCTCCAATCTGTGACGCTTGCGTAATGGTCATTACACAAGACGATTCCCTAAGTTTGTCGTGGATCTTGAAACTTGTTTGAGGACTACACAGAGAAATCAGCTTTCATTTGCCGCTTCGCCACTCTGACCACGTCTTCGGATGAATTTCAGATCTTGGAAGCTTCGAGATACAGAGCACGAACTCCACTGGAGATGTGATAAGTAGCAACCAAGTTTAGTTGATAGGACAGCACACACACATTTCATAGTCCGTGTTCCGAGTGGACAGACAGCATGAACAGTCAGACGCTGAAAGCTACTTTCAGGAGTAAAGGGAGTAATCTGGGCTGGTGGCCTAAAGAGAGATTCGCAAGCAACGGAACGCAAAAAAGAAAGATGGCACCCTGGGGAGTATCCTGCTCAGTTGGCGAAACGATGAAAGCATGCCGGTTGTGGTCAGTTGACTTTATCCCGTTCTGTTGCAACGGCCGCAAAAGCAGCCGCATATTTGATTATTAAGGGCTATACCGCTTGAGGGTTTACTTGCAGGATGAAATCACGGAGTGAGCCAGACCGGTAACACTGTGAAGGGTCCCGAAACTCAGGCCAACCTCCGTTGTCTCCTGTACAGCAACACTCTTTCAAAACATCCAAACAGGATCGGTAGTACAGATCAAGCACCTGAATCTTATTGTTTTCACCTTCGTCACGGATGTACTGTTAGCAGCAAACAAACAGTCAAGTGTTCCTCTGGTTGCAACATGGCCAGTTAACGAGACGGACCGGAACTAGGACTAAAGTAATCACAGTGTTGGACTGGGTCCACATGCTTTTCCTGGTGTCTCACTTGTTCTGCCAAAATGTTGTTCACAGTACTATACTCGTGGCTTGGCAATGAAGTTGAAAACGCTTATAAGATGGAACAATACTCAGTATTGACCTGCCTTGCGGGAGGAAGAGAACTGGCAGAAGGAGTGGTAGTCCTCGTCGAATCGCTTTAGAAACAACCGTAGTAAGTTGAGTTTGAAATGCATACGGATTCGAAGAAAGAGCACTTCAACTATTGTTTCCCGGTTCTGTGAGGTTTGCTTTTGGTAGAGTAAGCACACTTTTATTTTGACGGTAATGTGATCCAGTAGGATTTGTGGTACCCTTTTTATCCGAAGCAATCGTTGGAAGTAAAATAGACCAGACTGCAAGAAGATTACATTAGGTGAAACCTGCCAGCAAATGAATACCAGAAACGGAAAGCGTACACATATATACGTATACATGTATATGTACTATGCAGTTTGATACGGAACCAGTTGGACTGGTTAGGTCACTCGAAACAAATGGCAGAAACCCGCATCCCAAGACAAATTGTTTACAGTTGGCTGTAGAGTGAAGTTGGAAATCCGAGACACCTAAAATTTCGCCACTGGGATAATCTTTATTTAGGTCTGAAGAACTTTTACTCACATGTATATTCGTAATGGACTACTCATAAGGTTGCTGAAAACTCTTCGACAGCCCACGACTGGTTTCAAGTAGAACGTGATGTTGACGGAAACCCGGGAGCTGCGCCTACCTGATGAGCCCCAAGAAGGGGGAAACCGTTAGAAGGATCGGTCCTGTGGGAAACCAGCACACTCACCGGCCCACCTGCTAAATGAGGATGAGTTGTACCATTTTCTAATCAACACATGCCAGACATAGTTATCTCAGGGATAACAGTGCTGGTTAATGGAATAGCCCCAGGTTATTCATTGTTACTTTAATATTGCGTTAATCGGTGCGTCACGATAACATTAGCATGGGACCAGTCATGGTGAGAAGCGGTCAGACTGACGTAAAACACCCATAGCTCGATGTTAAACAAGTAAATGGTGCAGAGTCATTGATGTACACTAGCGTTTAGGCTGAATTATGGTTTGCAACATGCTCCCACACTTCCTCCGCCGATTGGTTTTCCTCGGATCCATGCCGGTGCCATGGCTTTTATGCAGCAGTAGAAAAGGCTTGGTACAAATCATCTTCGGTTTCTTACTATGCTCAGGCTGACCGATTCGGATACAAGTCATTTATATCTTCGCTTCTACTAATCTGTAAGCATTGGTGATTGAAAGCACCACTACCTGTGCATTATGGTTCATGAGTTATTTTATGCTCATTTGGCGAAAATAAATCCACGATATTTAGACAAGTTATTCTAAGCGCCTCAAAAGTGCCGTTCCATAAACTGATGAGATATCACTCCTGTCCTTACGTTGCTCAGAAATAGGGCTTTGTGTGCGTAGCTTCCGCTAAGTTACAGGGTAGACCTTCGGGATTAACCCTACTTAAATTTTGACTTGAAAGTTTACAATGTTTTCTTATTATCGATAAACGCTCAAGCTATTTCTTGCTTACATCTGATGCCTACTTGGAGATCCTGCCAGAAACCAAGCCGAAACAATCAGGGTTGTGAAAATTTATTTTCAGACCACTAGAGCTTAAAAACAGCCAATAGTAATAACTGTTTCAATTGTAAGCATTAATTTGGACGACTAAATGTGGTAGGGCAGATTTCAGCAACCTAATGACGGATCTTCTCATCAGTTTCCGAAGAGATACGTCCTTATATTTGAAATTTATTTTCTTTGGAGTTTTATTCTTTTATATATTGGCCCATTGTTATTTTGAACTATGTCACGACTAACATTGCATTAACAGAGAATATTCTGACTGTTGGACAAGATGTACAACACTGATCAACGAAATACACTCATTTGCAAACAAATTTGGTTTTATGCGAGAGACTCACCTGGAACCCAGCTGAATCTCTCATTTTTTTATGTTTCCAGGCAACTGAATGTGCTGCACCAGGCCGCCTCATGTTTCAGTTGCTATTCGAGATATCGCGATACATGTATATTCCTAATGCATTATTCAAAAAGCTGCTGAAAATTATTCGACAGTCCACGACCGGTTTCGCCCTTCTTGGGGCTTATCAGGTAAGTGCAGTCCCCAAGTTTCCGTCAACCTTACGTTCTACTTGAACCCAAATTGGACTGATTTGTATAAATACACTCATTTACAAATCAGTTCGGTTTTGCGAAATACTCACCTGGAACCTAGCAGAATCTCTCGTTTGTGATGTTTTCAGGTTTCAAGTAGAACATAAGGTTGACGGAAACTCGAGGACTGCGCCTGATCAGCTCCAAGAAGAGCGAAACCGGTCGTGGATTGGAGAACTTTCAGCAACCCTATGAGTAGTGCTTCACGAATAGACATTGATTACCATTTTCGACATCATACAGACAGTCCTGCTGAGGTCTACCAGTCCTAGTACGACTTGAGCAAATAGTGCGGCAATTGTTTGAGCACAAGCTGACGATAACTTATCATTGCGTTTTCGTTTCAGATGGGTGAATGCAGGCGAATTAAATAGATACTGGGGCCACTTATCGTGTCTTGAGTGGTCGCATTGTGACCTTGGCTCTTATGTCTGATATCCGTTAGGGAGACTTCATGGGTGTTAGCGTGTGGTTGTGTATTGGTCACTCTGGCTGGTGTGAGGTAAGTAGGCAAGTGAGTTGGAGCTCGGCACTGGTTTCGCACTCTTGCAGCATTCGGCTGGCCAAGTTGGATATGTGCTCAAACAAGTCCGAAAGCACGGAAGTTTCATCCCATCATTTCGGCTGACTTGAGTCCGATGCGTGTTAATTTCCGAAGCTTCAGTCCACAAATGATCCGTTAGATTGAAGTACGGGTCCGCCAGCCGAGCAGACCTGGGGATCCGCTTGAGTGCGTGCTGGACGCTGACAGAGTCATGTTCGAGAAGCATCCGAACCGCCTGTGCCCATTTGTTGACACCCGGAGATGTTCAAACTTTTGTTCGACTTCATCCGGGAATTCTGCTAAACAAATGCTGCATAGTTCACTTGGGGCTAGGGGATCTCTGTTTGTCAGACAGTATTGATCCAATGTGAACACATAATCTTTGTAACGGCTTCAGACGTATGAGACATAACACCTGAACTGCATGCATACGGACAACCACACCGCTTCTGTCTGACTCATGCCAATAGTTAAGCCAGTCACAATCGCCGCATATGCATATTTTGTTTACTTTTGGCGGTAAAAAGTATTGACAGAGATATCCATGACACTGAGAAAAGCAGTAGCCCCTCTGCTCACCCTTCGGCTTCCAAACTTCTCTAATGTAGTCAAAGGGTCTCCACCAGATCCGAACTACTTTCGATCCAGGTCTAGTAAGGACGAATTTTGTTCTAGCTAGCATCAGTTGACCCCAATTTTGGTTCTGCCATTTAAGAAGGACACACAAACGTTGCACACTCCTCGCCTAATTTCCACCCTAGTTAGAATAACCAAGTCGTTCAATTTGTTTTGCTTAGCGTGGAAAAACAACTGCCTCTCTCTCTCTTGCAGGCAGAAGAGCTGTGCACTTTTCCCTTTTGCTGTCAAGAATGAAAGGCAGGTTTGACTGGAGGTGTTCTGATGAAAAAAAGCAATGTCCAAACACTGTAACATTTCTCGCTGGTACATAACCAAATATCACACACCTTCGCACCTCTCACATACCTGATAAGGTTGTCGGTAGACTATCATTTCTCGCTGGTACATAACCAAATATCACACACCTTCGCACCTCTCACATACCTGATAAGGTTGTCGGTAGACTATCAGTGTTTGCACCTTGCCGAAATAGTCAAATGTCATTTAAATTCCCGATGGAGTGCTCATTTCGGTTATTGTGGGGAGATGAAAAAACCGCAACGCAAAAACCGACCGTGTGGTTAACATTTTCGCCTGACACAGTCTGATTACGGCTTACCCGTGAGGTGTTTTTCAGCTGGGTAAAAGCTATTAGCCAAAAGCCGAAGTGGGCAATACGGCGGGATTCTACTTTTAGAAAATCGGGCACTTTTTGGCCAGAAATTATCCTTGTATGTGGCAAGTGGATTGTGATGACCCATTTCAAGAGGTGTGATGAAACTGGCGGTCACGTTTTACATGGTAGTTCACTGGATGAGATGTGGTTAAACAGTTTTTCATCTTCAGTGGCTTCCTTCAAATAGGTCAAGGTCCCTCGGTAGCTAGCTGGGTGAACATTAAAGTGATAAGTGATAGGTTTACAACGCTGAGCCGTTTGATGAAATAGTGTTCTATTTCCGTTATATTCCAGGGTGGATCTTGGAATATCTGTCAGAAACTCAGCTAAACGTTTCCACGTCAAGTCACAACTGTGGACGCAAACAAATGGTTATTGAACGGCAAACGGCCAGTGACATTTGCGATGTGTGCAATGTGACGGAGTAACGCTCGAACAGCCATTTATTTATGCATTTCAGGAATATACATCGTTTTATGAATTATTCTTTTCAGCCCAAGCCGGGGTGTTTCTATTTACCCACACACAGGAAGTTGTATCGTTTTCGTATTCAGCTGCGGAATCTGAGTCATTTTAAACAAGTAGTTTACGTGCTAATTAGCCAAATTCAATCATAACTTACAGCAGAAGATGGTTGTACAGTGAATCTGCAACATGTTATCACAAAGTAAGTGTAAGTAGCATGTTCCATCAGGAAATATGTTACGATATCTCAAATGTTGTACCACGTGGTGCATGAGATGGTAGTTGGGCAGCACATCATTTTGAAGGTCAGAATAGATAAGAGACTCAGTTGGGATTCATCTGAGTCTCTGTTAAGACCAGGTTATTCTGCACATGTGTGTAGTTCGTATGTTACGTAAAATTTGGTTTTCGAGTGGAACATAAAGTTGATGAAAACTCGGGAGTGAGGCTACCTGATGAATCCAAGGTAGTCGACCGTCGATGATCTTTCAGTTACCTTATAAAGGAACAAAATAACTCAGACACCTGATGAAGGTTGACTTCTCACACAGTATCCAGTCGTCATCCTTAGCTCCACTCGAAAGAACGTTCAAAAATGATAATATTTGGTCTGGGTAGTCGTAACTGCAAGAGTCTCCTCAGTGTGAGGAGACGAATTCGTATTTTTGCTCTCTTGAAGCTCGTGTACAGTGCTGGGATTCTGAAGGACCACCTCTAGGTTTTGACCGTGTGGCATTTTTTAGGGATGCATTGGTAAAAAACCCTGGAGGAACGGAAGTCGTTTGTTCTGATTGCTTAGGATCGGACAACACAAAAGACTGTCTGAAGTTTGGAATCGACGCCTAGCTGTTGACCCCAAGCTGGGTGGAACCATTAGCAGAATGCAAGCGAATTTATAACAGTCCCACAAAACTGTCCAAAAAAACTCATCTGTTCCGTTGATTTTGTGTGCAACTAGGTTTCCTCATTCCTCAGAGTTTATTTCAGTTTTCCTTGGATCAAGAAATTCAAACGATTTCTGTATGTGTGTGTGTACGCACACACTATAATAAGGATAAAATTGGAGAAACAAGACCGATTGTGTCGCTCAATCTCCTATTCCTTGTTACCTGGCTGCAATTTGAATGACCTTCGTTGATCAAAGCTGATGGAATATGTTGTTTCTATTCGATCCATCGAATGGCAAGCCAAAACTCTTCATATTTTGGGAAACATTTGCCTTCTCGGATCATGAATCTAATAAGCAGTACGCAACGCAAAAAATTCGCAGAAGTGAGTTATGCAACACATTTTGTACGTGTGCGATACGTTTTCTCATTTTCCTCGGACTCGTTTTTGCTGATTCCTTGTCTCAATGACAGTCACTTTTGGTCCACTTCTTTAGATGGTCACGACAATACCGATGACTTCGGCCGTATTTCTTCAAATGTTTAGTGACAAAAGTGGAACGACGTTGAAGATTGTTTTTTCAGTCCCACGAGGAAGTACATCCTGTTAAGAATTAAGAAGTCTGTTTTCGAACGAAGGGACTGAAAGGGGAAAATCGCACTACCACTAAAATCACCTCAAAGGTGACATATTTCCCTCATCGGCAATGGGACGCCTATGAATTTTTAGTATCCAGTGCCCAAAGTCCTTTAGTATTACAGCGGTGCACCCGAACTGCGTCCCATAGGGGCGTCATCAGCACCCTCGTCATCGAAGGCAATACACCAGCAATAAATACTGGGGCTCAACTGACAAGCAAAAACGTGAGAAAAGGAAGCCTTGTTACAATGTGGAAAAGGAGAAGGGTAGGGAGTTGGTGTAAATAAGCCCTGTTTTCTTAAGATCTCTACGTCTTCGGACATCTCAGCATCGTATGGAACTTGGGGGTCATTAGCGAGAGCGACCCAGCGTCCTTTGAGAACCTTACTCACCGTAACCACGGCGCATAGCGACAAGCGAGGTTTGCCTAGGTTTTTCAGTAAGCGTGTGAATGAGGTCGGTTGCATCCTATATCGTACACGTTTCCTAACCAGCTGCAAACAGTATCATTTGGTCTCTAGCCAAGAAAATCACTTGGCTTTGCTGTAACCGCCTACGTTTCAGGTCGCCGTGTCATGGTCTGTTCCCCGAAAACGTCGCGTAAATAAGCGCTTGGAGCAGAATACTCTGTTTCCTTCGGTAGACGACGGCTGAACACTAATGTAGTTGTATGAATTGAATTCGATGAGCTGATGAAAAGATTACTTACTGAGAAGGCATACCCGAAGGAGTTGCTCACAACTTGCTGATTCTTTGAGTTGAATTATTTTTTTGAAGTTATCTACCGTTTGGAGCAAATGTTAGTGGACCAAAAGCAAAAGGTTTATTCTTGATGAAATAATCTATCATGCTGATGGTTAGGCCGGTCAGAAAAAGGTCGCCATTACGAGCCGCGCTTGGACTCACTTTGCGGGACCTTCATGAGCCGAAATACTCTCTCAAGAATATTTTTATAAGGTCCAAAGAATATACGTCTAATATTCTGAAGTGCTACTGAGTTTATAGTTCATTCGAATCTGCTGCCGACTACAATAACCTATAAATTGGAAGCTGTCTTCCTCCCATGAACGAGCAGGCAGGGTGTTTGGCTTATGGTAACTAATCATCCTAACATGTGCTGCAATCGGAGGGGTGGAGAAATTGAGAAACTAGCTCGCTTGGTTGAGAAAAAGGGAGAGCATACAAGACAAACTTCCAAACAACTTCCTTGACCAGCTAAGATCAAATATGCGATCATTTATATAAACAACCGAGTGAGTAGCAGGACGGCTTGGGTTAGCGGGTGAATTGTATGCTATCTACTTGACTCACCGGAAGTCTTCGGAAGAAAAGGTACCTGCAGAAAAGAGGGAACAGGAACTGTTAAAAGAGGGTAGACAGATGTTACTGGAAGGTGTGAAAACATGTGAAATCTGATGAACTTCTATAAATACACTCATTTGCAAATCAATTTGGTTTTGCGAGAGACTCATCTGGAACCCAGCTGAATCTCCCGTTTGTGATGTTTCCAGGCAACTGAATGTGCTGCACCAGGCCACCAGTTTCTATGATATTCGAGATATCGCGATACATGTATATACGTAACGCACTACTCATAAGGTTTCTGAAAATTCTTTGACAGCCCACGACCTACCTGCCTTTGTGGATAAAGATTACCTGTGTGGCTTAACAGTGAACGCTATAGGCGCGCAGGCTTGATCCTGCTCCAGTTTTCCTGTAGGAAATCCAAACCAAAGTGGAGCATTTGAGCTCGTTAAGAGGTAGAAACTGTGCTCTTTTGGAAGTCTCAGACTCAGCTACCATTGACCTTGTGCGTCAGAGTTTCTTCCTTTGGATTTGTGAAACTCTGGGCTCAAGAGTTAATGGTAGTAATGAAAAGTCGATTGAAGAAGAGACTTCAAGAATGCTTAGGTCTCTTGGCTGTGTTTTGCATGATGGTGTACATCGGACGATTTAAAAAAGTATTGTTGAATTCAGTTAAAAAGGTGAACCAAAATAGCGGACGGTGGGTGTTCGTTTATTGTTAAAGTGAGTACTTGTGAATAGTCATGCACCTTCCCAGGAATATCACCAATATTTATCGGCCCGTTCTCAATTCTCAGGAACGCTTGGGATTTCATATCCTCGATGCATACTGACAGTGCTCTCCCGATTGATGACGAAACGTCTACCAGCTAGACGTTAAGCTAGATGAAAAGATCAACACCTACCTGATCAACAACCTGTGAACGCACCTAAGCTATCGTGGTTTCTATACTTTTCCAACGTAACAGGGACTGATTTCCCATCAAGACTTTTAAAACTAATCGATGTCAGCCTTATTAGAGGTCATTGCTGATATGAAGAGATTTGGAATCTGCAATTGAGATTTCTTCCTGTAGTTGAAGTAAGTTTATACCGGGAAGCCGAGAACTGCTCTACAAGTAGTTTGGACACTTTACCGTCCGGCTGACCAGCTTTGAGACGAACTCGCAACCAGGCCGGATAAAGTGACACTCATCATCCTTGAATCACAGAATCCGCACCGCATGGTCACGTTTTGACTGGCTTCCAGGGTGACGACATCTAAGTGTCACCATATCCTGTCTAAGTGTGAATTAATCACACTGTCGACCAGCCGCTCGAACCGTTTAGTAGTATTCATGTACTAGTCGGGAGGTTGCGAGTCCGCCGGCGAACAGTTCAGTCGCAGTGTTGTGAGTTTGATTCCTCCTTGGAGATTTGTGAGATGTATACTGCTGATAATTCCCCTGACTTCAATTACAGGACAAAATCTCGAATGAAAATGGGTGGACTGTCAATTCCACTGACCACGATTGGCCAGACGGTTGTACCAGATAGAAGAGCCGAGGGGAAATGCAGCTGGTTAAAAGGAATAACACTTTCGAAAACGCTTCACAAACGCATTGTGGTGACTAAATAAGGGGAATGGTTTCACCATGCATAATCAACCAGGATTTTGGGTTTACAGTCGGCTGATATAGACTGACTTGCCTGGATTGAAGCAAGAAATGAAACCGACTTTACCCACCAAGTATTGCTGGTATTCGAAATTATTAAGTAATCCGAGTGTAAACGTACGTTACGACCAAAAAAATCAGTATGAAAGTCGATTTTGCAATCTTGCTAGGGTGTATTGCACTGATAAATGAATGTTATTTAGTGGACCTCTTGGATAGGGGAATGGAAATAAAGCTATATAAGAGAGCAAACATCAACAGTTCGAACAATTTGGGGTCATAGATACTTTGTGTCTATGACGGTAGCTTGAGTTGGAAACAACCACCACAGTGATTGCATATGACAGAGTCAACCAAGATGGTTTTTTTGAATTTCTACTGTTCCAAAAACCCAACAACGAGGCAGCTATTAGGAGCGAGATATAAGCACCTCGAAATCTGGGAGATGAGCTTGGAAGAATTTAACATTTTTCTAGTAGAGCAAGTTAACTGATATCGTACGGAATCTTATCCAATGAACGAAACTCCGAAAAACCTGAATTACTAGTTTGTTCCTAAGTTGAGATGAACAGAATTTATAGCTGATCTATCCAAGAATACCACGATAAGTAAAAATGGAGATTTCGTTCTGTAGGTGAAGCCAATCTATGCTGAAAAGCCCAGAAGCACTGTACAGCTGTTTCAGCGTTATTGGGAATCATCAGCATTGTGAATCTCACGTAACTCCAGGGGGGTTTCGAACCCGCGATCTTCCACCCGAGGGGTTGTCACTCGTGGAGTCAGCCAACACGCGTGAACACGTGACGAGATCCCGTGATAGAAGGATAACATGGCGCTGTCTACGTGCGGGCTCATCACACTGCTAATCAGCCGCTCTTGGCCAACCAGTTGTGTTCAAACTACCAGCAGGAGGTTGCGCGTTCGAGCCCCTCCCCTGGAGTTTCGTGCACTGCTGATGATTCCCAGTAAGGACGAAACAGCTGTACAATGCTTATCGACTCTTCAGCATAGCTTGACCTTACTTACAGGACAGAAACTCTACAGATTCCACACTGTCTATAATGATCAATAATGCATTACAGATGCAGCGCACAGACCAGTGTTGCCTTTCAAAAGTCATTCATGCATTTACCTGCACACTTTTTAGTGGCAAAGTTTACCCCATAGGCAGCCAGCTTCAGTTGGCATGCGTTGGAATCGCTTTTAGTTTTACATTCAAACAGCTTAATTTTGCGAACTAATTTTGAATGCTTTTAGTTTTCCCAAGTAAACTAGAGCAAACAAATTGATTATTCACAAAACCAAATGTCCATTCTTTGTCCGTTTGCCATCATTAAACAAACGCAAAGATGCGTAAACACGCATTTAAATCTAGTAAACAAGGGAGACGGTCTTACTAAACAAAGAAAATTCAAGTGGTAAACTCGAGGGGTGCCGTACAAAATTATTCAGGAAACATTCCGATGAACATTTTAAATTTTATGGGTAAAAATAGTAGTTGAATCCATTTAGGGTGAAAACTACTTTTTCCTTTACCGAAAACGTGAAAAGCGGCAGGTGATAAAACGACTTTTTGAACAGCAGTTTTCGCGTCACACTGTAATTTACCAGAATTTAGACTAAAGTTCTGCTCCAGGATGATCGATTTCTACCGGGTTTGTGGTTATTTTCACCCATCGGAGGATAGAACTCAGAGACATACATTTGACTTCGAAAATACAGTACAAAACTTTCCACTATTTTTTCACGTAAACATAGGCAGACTGGGAGGAAATCTCCCGCAGACTACAATCACCCCTATTATTTTCAACGTCAAGTAAGTGGGTTGCTCAGTTACCAGTGTAATCTTAAAATGTATTGGACATTCAAGTCTTTTTATCACTTGGCACCATTTGGATATAAGTTTCTTAACCCGAGCGCAAATGTAAGGGCGGTTCAGCGTATCGAACTGAATCATTCCATATATTCGATTCTCCGAAGATTTGACAGAAGAAATGAAGCGATTTTCTGAGCTTTTCCGACCGCATACTAAATGGATGGACTGAGGTTTTAAACCGGAAGGAATTTTCGACTTCAGTTATTCCTGGCTAGGAAAACATATGTCTTCGGCTGAAGAAGAAGGAGACGAATTTAGCGTAATCTTTTGAATCTAAACTGTAGACAACGTTGATTGTTGGTCTGTTCGCCGAGCTTGGCAGTTGGATTGCAAACGTTTCATCACCAATCGAGGTGACATCATCAGTGCGGATACTTTCCGTGCAATGTGTTAGGTGTGAAAGCGCAGTTGAGCGATGTGTAAGCTCTTCGTGACGGGTGCCTGAGTCATTTTGTTTGTACCTGTCGTTCCGCAGCAGACAGTCAAGGTCAGTCGGCGCGATTGCTAGATTTGTTAGACAGTGTACATCTACCAGTACGCACGTGGGAGTGACGCGTTTGTAAAGTGACCTTAGAGAATTAATGGATATCCTACCGACGGCTTCATTCCACACAGTACAAAGTAGGCTTTAACAAATGGTTCCGAGCCGAGCTAACATGTATCCGCTTACCGATGATCAATGTGGCTGCAAACCTGGAAACGTGTTTCCGAAAACAATTCTGTCGATTGTATGCTGACAGCCACACCGCGCTAGTTTGGAATCATTTCAAAGGAAGGTATTTATTTGACGGGGAGAATATTTTTTTTACCATGGTTACATACTTTTTTGTGACTAGTTGCAGTATTCTGTTTCCAAAATGGAGGATTTTTGTTTTCAGCCTATTTGGTCACAGATTTTTGAACCCATACGGAACAACATCAAAGTGGCTGATAGCATTATTCAACCGGCCGAAGATCCTCCAGGATTAACCACGTTCGTCGACTGGGACGAAATTAAATTCGAAGTCGGTATCGATTGTCCAATCAGTGTTCGACTTGAATAACAATAGAAGGAAGTGAAAGGTTGTGTGGGACTCTCATTTATGACACTGTCAAAAAGACCACGCGCCAGACAGATACCAAATACATCGAGACTTCCACTTCAAGCCTTCCTAAACAGCACACAGTGTGTTACTGGCTCAACTGAACCAGGGTACAGACAACTTTCGGCTGGAACAAAGACCCATCTCAAATGATATCATCCTCGGAACTTCAAAGAGGGTCAAGCTGATTCAGACGTCCATTTCAATCTGCCCCTCATTTATCGCCAAATGCACTTGACTGCAACTGCAGATGAAGGCGTAAATACCTAGGTAACACTTACCAGGTTGTTTGGATTGGCCGTGAAGTTGTATTTTTGCTAACGGTTTGAAACCGCGTCTGATATCTTGTTTATTCCTAACTATGCTACTCTCGGTTATCTGTATTTCTTCAAGCCTTAAGAGGGCCACGGGATAAATGCTTGTTACAGCGTCAACAACACAGCTACTTAATTCCAGGACAACTGAACGGTTTGTTTTGTTTGGGGAAACAAAATCATGCCCTCCAATCGTCCAAGATGACGAAGAGGTTTTAGTTGTTTTTAGAGGAGCGTATTGTCATACAGGGTCAATCAGATAGATGCTCGAGGCTGGAATAACCTTGGGGAACTGACTGCATACAGAAAAAAAGTCTCTGGACGGGATCCACTTCCTCCAACCTACCGAACGCTAGATCTAGCGGCTAGGCTAACACGGATTCTATTTCATGCCTCGCACATTGTTTGTTGAGACTGTAGGTTTAAAAGTGCGCCAGACGCTACTGACTATTGGATACCAAGGACGCATTGGTCTCAATTTATTTATAAGCAACCTGGTACCCGATTAAACTACACAAATCGGAAAGAGGCACTTGAACGATAGATGACAATTCATAGATATCATTGGATGTGATTACAAGATTAACAGTGCCCTTGGACTCTTTAGGTTATGAATGCAAGGACCGATCACGCTATTAAAGTTAAAACTGGTAACGTGTTATTGTCTATAATCTGTTACCAAGAGCTTTTGAATTAGATTTGTGCCTAGAAAGCTTCAAAACGGAGTGTGTGGAATATCTGATTTCTTTCCCTTAAATATCTTCCAACTAAGTCTTCCCGAAAAGGACATCCCGCGAATGGGTCACTCTTGTCCAAGAGAGTCGTCTAACATTGATTGTGGTTTCAGTGCTGTGCAACAGGCGATGTATCGGGCCCGTTTGAAATGGTCCGATGGTGTTATGGTTACTTTTGTAATTTCCTACCTCCTAGTATAAGGGATAAAAGAGCTGTATGAAAACACAAATAGCAGAAACTGTTGACCGGAAAGGGGGGGGGTGAGAAGTCTTGAAGCCTCTGATATCGCCATCGATATAGATCAGGTGTGTCATGGCGAATGAAATTCAAACGCCTGTATTGTTTCAGAGCTGGAGCTCACTCACAAACAATAAAACACAGTGCACAACGCTTCTTTGATCGGACAAATCTACCGCTGCTCTTCGTACGACCATAAAAGCTTGCTTAACACTTGTGGACTTTTTTTGAAGGTTTACTGTTTTCCGGAACACACACCACATCAGCATCCTAGTTGGTAAAGTCTATTTACAATTTATTCACATGTAAAATGTTTGGGTGTTAACAAGCTTAGAACAGCCACAAATAACACATTATCTCTGCCCACACACATGTGCGCATTTCCCTAGCAGGAAGTCACACCATCCTGCCAGCTAATTTTCACCAGACAATGGAATTTAAAACGGATTTCCAGAAGCTCACTATCTAGCTGGTTTTCCTCACTATAGTTAAATCATTCTTTGGGAGATTGGTCTAGATGACGGACACAAAGGCAGCTGGTCCCCTGGACATTCACAAAACACCACCGGAAGCCCGCAGTGAAACTAACTGGTTAATCTCGCCTTCGTGTACGTGGGGGATTGAACTGGAGAATTGAAGAGAAGATTGAATAAACGACATGCGACCACATGTTCACATATTTCAGGATAGTTCTAAACTTTTTAAGCGTCTCAGTTACATTGGTAGTCTCAGTTCGTCGCTGCGTCCAATTTACCCTCACTCATCCTCTAGGGGAAAAAACTCTCACCTAGGGAAATTATCTAGGTGCCAGTGTTGACAGCAGTCGCCGGCTGAATTGCAAATCAGGCCATTCGATAGTGGGCTGGATCAGTGTCAGACCAAATATCTGCAGCTCGTATATGTTATCTGTATATCAAAGTTTTCGGAAGTCTGAAATCTGGATTATTTTTCGCCTGTCTATTGAACCAGCAGAATCGTACTTGATTAATCGTGGAGATGTCACTTATTTCTGCCACAGATACGACATAATAGGATCATGTTTTCTAAGGAAAAATGTATAACTAGGTAGGCTGAAAGATGGCAACACGGTATAGCGCGGATACTATAAAACCGGTCGCCATAACAATGGCTCTTCCTGTTCTATGATTCTTCAAATAGCAGTCCGAACGCAGCTGGTGTACGAAGGACAATTGGAGGTCAACCTCTACTCTTCACACGGAGAAAGGCGCTTAATCGAGTGCCGAATGATACTTTTTTTAAATCCACGCTATGGCTGGTTGAATTAGTCGTCATGATCTTTCTACATTCGGTTGTCAACCTGAGTCATTTGGCTATCCTTGATTGGTCGGATGCAATCAGCTGACATTAGCAGGTCCTTTGGCCTACTGCGGTGAATCATGCGTACATTTATGAATCGGTCACGTGACATTTCAGAGTTTCGGTATGTTCGCTACGCTGGTGCGAGTTCAGTGAACAGGCTTCTGAGCTGACGAATTTGAGTGTCAGGCCATCTGTTGTTGCTATAAGACTGTTGACATATCGTCAACCCGTTTAGCATCTTGTGAATCACAGTCAAGAGTTTGAAATTTGATTGAAAGTGCCGAAAGAAGATGCGGTTCGAACTCGAAAACCTCAGTCACACAAGGGCTTGTGTATTAATTTTCGTGCACTTCCAGTTTAGTTAGGGTTTCCTCTCTGCTATTAGATTCTGTAATAATTCTAAACGATTGTTGATTAAATTATCTCCCATAGATGGTGCAACCTAAGCACACGGTGAAAAAGACAGACATCAAATGAATCTGATGAACAACTGTTGCGATGATTTCCTTGCGTATGTTCATAATTTGTCTGAGAGGTGACAGGCAAAGGTGTCACGGTCTTCTAGCTGTCACTCATACGTTTTGTGAAACGTGCCGAATCAGGGGATGTTCAGGTCAGGTAACTGAGGATACATCCATCGTTGAACTCCCCTAATTCCTGATACGACATCTACTTTCGTTTATTTTTGGAGAGCACGGTCACAGACATAAAAAGTAAATGCAGGCGATGAAGGTGGAAGGGTTACAGGAGAATATTAGATAAAAAGAGAGAAGCGTCTCATTCGAAGTCATGCCATCAACAGTTCCAGTCAGAAAAGATGAATCCCAACGTGTGTGAGAATGTTTGGTATGGGATCAAGCGTATAAAGATCAACTACCGAGGAAAGGACAAAAATAGTTGGCACATATGCTTAAATTGATTACATGAACTGGGTTCACGTGTCAGTGGACAAAATCGATGATGGATGGGTGATATGTCCAGCGTTAAAATAGCCATATGAATCTCAGAAAAAAGACGTTATTGAGATAATCGATTTGTCTTTAAACTTGAGACAGGAAGGATTATAGCCAGAGAAGTGTCTAACGGAATAACCCCCAACTATTTGTTTACAAAAAATCCCGTGGAAAAGTAGAAAGCATAGTTTCTGTATACGATAAAGTCAAATGTTTGAGTAGTTCTGGAAGGATATCAGTTTGAAGGCTCAGATTGAAAAGGGTACCCCACTTAGGTAGTTAACTTTCTCACGTAACCAAACGTAGTACGTGTATGAAGAGAATCGACGTTCAAAAAGACCACTCCAGTATACGACAAAGTTATCATTAGTCTTTCAGACAGTGCGGTCTTGGATATGTAGGGGCATTCGAATGCGTACAAAAAGACCTATTTGGACCCAGATGAGTGCCAAGAATCGGTCTTAACGGGATGTTTCACTTGCAGACTTTTTGGCATCGGTTTTTTGATAAGTTCCAGTCATTCGTACCGCGCTTCCATTATGCCCGTATGGGCGGAAATAATAGTTGAAGCTGTCTAGAAAACCTGCACACCTTAAGTAACTCTTCCGAACGTTATTGTCAACTTTGAAAAGGTGTCAGCTAAATCCCGAACGATATGTCCTGTTGAAGCTAACTCTGTAGTTAGCAATCGTTTGTTGCGTGAACAGTTGGTTATGATCATGGAAAACTAAGTTTTCCAGTTTATCCACTCAAGCATCTGCTGATATTTTCACTTGCATGTCTGATAAAAAATGCGGTTTGGTTTTTGTTTCACTACGGCTAATCTGATAGTCTTAATGAGGGTCGTTATAACAGGAAGCCCTTACGAAACACTCCGACACTCGGCTGAACGCAAGGCCGCACATAGTGGACGCCATCTTCAGTTTGTTCGGTAGGAACACGCCTGTAGCAGTTGCCAAACACTGAGATAGCTTTTGGACGAGGCGGTTACTAAGATAGATCAGACAGTCAGTACAGTGAAGATGGACAGATGAACAGTTTCCGAAGTGCGGATGTTCGTATGCTTGCTGCCCAATGTTGACCAGATAACAACCTGTCATTTCTCGCCCTTTTCCATGGTAGTGCCCATAAGGAGTGTAATAACGAAATTGCATGGGACAGTGTGAAATGCTGAGTGAATTTAGTACTAGTGCTCCGCTTTGCCGAAGAACCGTCGTAAGTACTTGCTGTTGACGCAAACGTGGCAAGCTTGTCCGTAAAAATACATCAAGGTATGGGTAGTTTGTTAGCGTGCACCAACGATACCTCCTCAATTGGGGGCGAAATATTCACAAGCGAATTTCCTGGCTCCCCGATCAAATCGACGGTCACTTTGAAAACGACCCCTACAATCGTCCTTATTTGAGTTACAGAGCTTTCTTTGGGCACGAAACACACATGAACCTCAGCTATCAGTGCTCTTTTTTATACTTCTATAGGCGCAAAACCTTGTACGGAAATACTGCAGCACAATAAGTTGTCAACATTTGACAAGAAACCAAAATAGGATTGAAAGCAGTTGAAACAAACTCGATGTGACGCATTGAGGCACATATCGGTAAATTTCTTTCCTTCCCGGGGAAATAAACACTTGAAGTGGTCGGAACCGATCATATATGTATGAAAAACCCAAAATGCTTGTACAGAATATCGGACAACTCATAGAAGGCCCCGTCAAGCGTAGCTAGCGACTACGACAAATGGACTATGACTGTTAGTCAATCAGGAAATGATAACTTGTTTAAATGTTTGGATGACGTCCACAAACGCAACTTGACCGCACGAATTAGACACATTGTGAGGGGCACATAAGAAATAAACACTGAAAGCGACGGTGTCATATTTTAGTGTAGCTAAAATGCCTATGATCACATAGCGAACAGGTAGAATGGAACTGTTTGACAGTTTGATCATCGGGGGGGAGGGGGTGATCCTAGCAACGGTCAGGTGAACGTCATTGAAGACCACGCATGCGGTTAGCCAAGTATGATAAAACACGTATGAAAGCAACCGTGGCGCACTTTTGAGCGTCGCTATCAGCTACACACACTACACAGGCAACTGTTTCGCATTACTACCGATGACGGTACCAAATGTGTCCAGGAGATTGGTTACACCGGTTGTGACTGTTTTCATCTAACGGATGAGAATGCAATTAAAGTTTCAAAGCCTATGATATAAGCGACACTCTCCAGCCATTCCAAGAAGCGACAGAAAATTAAACAAGATGGGGTGGGGCTCAGCAATCACAGCAGTCACGCTTTAACTGGAGTTCACCTGGTCTACTTGGATGAAATGTGTATCCTGCAAGAAAATCTAGACATGTAAGTTTGCTGAATCAGTGGCCGTTCCCGTGACAGTTTGGTGCGTCAAAAGGTCGTTTGATAGGCTCTGCCATCTGGTCCGACCTAATACAGGGTACAGAGGTAGGCCAAGTGTGATAGGCGGCACGTGACCTGGCAAAACATGCACACAGTGTGCCACATACACAAAAGTTTCAGAACATACGCGGCTGTCACATCAATCAGAACCGGCCTGATAACATACGGGCCATTTTTGGCCAATATTTCAATGGCAATCATTTGTTCTTTGACAAAGGCTAGCCTTGGCTGTCGAAATGTTGGAATGTTTCACCTATTATATGTAGTCGCCGGCGTCTAAACAATGAACCAGCAGTAAACAGCGCTCAGACTATTCCGGAACTTTGGAACTCACATTTTATCGTCTGAACAGCACATCTAATCTGTCGCGTTCAGTGATATACCGGGTGGACTTTGTGTCCATCTTGAGAGGTGTTGTTTTAGGTTGGAGGACGACTGTTAGGGAACTTTGGCCACAAACTACGGAACTGGACAACCTTCGAGCACAAACACTTATTTCCATGTAGAAGAATTTGGCAAACTTGTGCCATTGCACGTGAATCGTGCACATTGGGGAACACAGCACACATACCGCTTTGTGTAGCTCGTCAGAGAATTCATTTAAGTAACAGGACCAAAGTCTATGGGTGTAAAAGCATAATTCCCCCATAATTACACCGCTCCGAGGTCTCCAAGTTGTTGGAGTTGAAGGCCTTCGCAAACAAGTCAGCCATCTGACTAGTTTCATGAGTTCCGCCGACACATTGAGGACAAGTACCTTAACGTCATTCCCCAGTTTTCGTGCTTTGTTGTACACTGACAATGGAGTATATTGCAAACAGCCAAAGGTAACGAACTTTTAAGAAGATGGTACCGACAACGGTATAGCTCGAACACACAATGATTACAACACGCGCAAAGAACAGAATACTGTCGGGCAGGATTAGTGGAACTTTGAAATTTTCTGACGATCGGATACTATCACCACATTATATGTAAAAGATAGAAAACTGTCGATGTAGTCTTCCTAAACGCAAACATAAGGCGTGAAAACCAAATCAAGACTCGGCATACTTAGCGTTTAGTGGCAAAAGAGGGAAGCCCCTTGGTCAAGGTGTTGAGGACTGCCGAAAAACCAGCAATAAGTGCATCTCGACAGTCGTACAGGATCTGGGCAGTGGTGAAAATGAGGATAAGGGGGAGGGAATGGGTGAGTACGTCTGATACGTGCCCACAGCAACTCGAACATCGATGGTGTCATCCGCTACTTCCTGTGCATAAAGATGTGCATAAAGGTACCTCCGTCTCACCGGCAGTGTTTGGCAAGCGTAGGGGGGGGACTGATCAATTGGAGGTAGTCCGGCTCACTCGAAATGGACTTCAAAATGGATGATCAATCGAAAATTCTTGCATGAAGACATGGTTGGTTTGGTTTTAATGGGAAACTTAGATGAACTCCAACTTGATCTTTGGTTTATGCTGATCCTCCTTAACGTAAGACGCTAATTTTAAGGTTGCTGGAAGCTCTTCGATAGCGCACGAACGGTTTAGTCCCTCCTGTGGCTCATCAAATAGGCATAATTCCTGAGTTTCCGTTGGCCTTATCATCTATCTGAACCCGACTTGAATGGAATTCGCTAAATGTGCTCGTTCGTATATTAATTTAGTTTTCACGGGAAACGCAACTGAATTCCGACTAAATCTCTCGTAATGTTGATCTTTACCTAAAGAAAAAAATAAGCTCAACGGAAGCTCGCGGACTGCGTACACCTGAATGGTCCCAAGAAAGCTGAACCGGTCGTGGACTGTCCAAGAGTTTTCAGCGACTTCATGAGTAGTGTGTTTCATCTAGGTGGATGATTTATCAGTTTTATTAGCTTATCTAAAAGGTTACTGTGGTTGGTCGATATCAATATCGGTGCTTCCAAACGTACTAGCAGAAGGCAGTATCATCCCTGTCGTCTTCGACAACCACATCACGTTGGTAACGGTAAAGTTGGACTATACAACACTCCGTAGATGAAGAGATTTTAATTCTTACCGTCATAACCTGTGAGCGCTAACTGAAGACAAAATTTCACTTCTGCCACGACTAGGACAAACTTTCGGCAGGTGGATTTCAGCAGGTGGCAATTTAGGAAAGCTTTGGGGTACCCGTTCGAATTCTTGTGTGTATTTACCAAATGATTTTGGTGCAAACATTCCATATGTGTGCAGGTAATCTGTGCATAAATGCCTGCGGATGGCTATTTGGCACAAAACACCTGGAGTGTAAATTTTTTTATCTAAATGAGGTTTATGATGAGTGTTCCTCATTACTGATGGATCTGTCAATAGTAAAATCTGCATATCCATAAAACAAATTCAAACATTCGAGTGCGGGTCAATCAGCTTGCTGACGATTGGTCACACCTGCTCAACATCTGTGTACATTGAAAACATGTAGTCTACCTACCATTTCTGGAAGTAAGCTTCTTGACATCCGTCTGTTTTTTATACAACCATCAGTCAAATGAAAGTTTTGTACCTTTAATATAGATCTTTTAACTGGAAATAAATGCGAGGTCTGCAAGGTTACATATTAGGTCAATGGTCTTTTTGAATGAGGCTTGGGTAAAAAGGCTGCTCCATAAAAAGAGGTTCATGCCTGAAATAAATTCGACGCTGTCCTTCAAAGCAAAATGCTACGTTGATCAGCACTTTGGACGGCCTCAGATGACAACCGGTAAATACCCCGAGATGCGCACTGCTGAAAGTCCCGGCATGCATGCGGTGACTGAACAGAGTACCTCGACATTTCAACATACATTGATTTCACTCAAAGGGATAAAATCTTGACAAAAATTTCAAAAATCTTCCCCCTATCAAACTATAAGTAATCCTCCCGTAAAGCAGGACGCTTCACAGCTCACATGAGCCTTCCGTCTGATTGGTTATCGTTCAACGATCCAGTCTGCGGGATTGAAACACTGGTGTCCTATCCCCCCATCGTAGCGAGCCAATCACACCGCTGCTCGCTCGCCTGCGGTCAGCTGGTAGTGTTCGACTGCCAACCAGAAGGATTCGGGTGCGAATCTCCCTGGAAATCCATGAGGTTCGTACAGCTGATGACTCCCAACATGAAGAAGTTAGGTGTATGGTACTACTAAATTTTTCAGTAAGAGCGACTTGAAGTATGGGATGACCTCCAGTTTGAAAACCCGTGGATGAAGATTGTTTATTTCATAATTGTGCTGGCCTACTACTTACTGAGCCAGCCGAACCATGGTCCAACTTTTACTGTAAGCTTTTGGTGAAAAGGATGACACCCAAGCAGTTTCCCTCCACTTCTCCTTCAAAATCGTTTTCATTCACAGCTAGGTACGAAGCTCCTCATGCCTTGCCCTATCTGTGTATTCGGTCCCTCGCGTTAGCTTGTCTATCCGATTCTGAGATTCACATATCTGATGGGATGGGTGAAGGACGAATGGGCGCTAAATTCGTCTCGAGTGGTCACGAAGGGCCGCGCATATTCTTTATTCGAGAACTCACAACAACCAAAACGGTGGCAGTGACCTAACAAACGGTTTTTTAATGAAGTTCTGCGTCTCGCCAAGGTTTTTACCTATTGTCACTTATTGTTTTCACGACGAGGCACATAAAGAAAACTTTATAAAAGCATATTATAGAAGTGAATGTCACAGACTTGTAGTTTTCAGATTCATTCAAAAATTTTAGCAGGACAATTATGTTGTTTGATCTGAACTTCACAAAATTAGTTCGAATCACTGAACTCCTTTCCTTTTAACCCAAATTGCTCCAAAACTTGATGACTAACGAAGTCGGAATCTTGCGATATTCAATACTGTTCGGATTGTACAGATACTGTTACTCTGTGAGTATGTTAGGTGCTGGAGCAAACATCCTCTTCAAATCCAGATCAAGTCGCGTAAGCTGTGTGATTGAGACATGAGTGGCACTGCATCCTGTCTGAGCGGATTTTAATCACGTCGTTGAAAAACCGTCGTTTGTCGAATGGCTGAGCATGTGGTTTTGTATAGAACCAATAGATGATTTCCAATAGGGATTAAATTGGTATTGGATGCTTCTCAATTGTTCAGCATGGATTGTTTTCACTTGTAACGGTTTTTGTCTCTCACATGTGGTCTCTGATAAATTGCGAAACTGGCTCCATGTAATCGGTGAGAGCCAGACAAATTAGAACACGCAAAAACTGGGATGCAAGCATCGTCTGACGAGCATGACACCGTTCAGGCCGAACAAAAAACGGGGCTGTCCCTAGTGACTGACAACTGGTTGAGCGGGAAAATCCGTGTGAGTACAGTTGTTCGCCTGCCTTGCGTACATGGCAACAGAGCATCGTTAGTCTGTGTCCACCTGTATCGAAATCCATCAATTTATCTCTTTCCTATATTGGTTAGCAGCTTTTGTGAACACAGAAAGTTTTAATTACATATCAGTTGGAGAAAATATGGCACGGAATAATATAGAAGGACGCCTGTAAGTTTTACCAGGCAGAGTGATGCACCTCTATGTGGACAGCTATTTGTTATTGAAAAATTCACAATCTTCACACATATGCTATGATGGAGTGATATATACTATACAGTAGTTAGTCTCGCCCACCCCGGTTAGGCTATGATGTTTGCTTCAAGAAATATACTGAGTTTTACTAGGCAGTTTGAAAATCTAGCCTTTTAGAGCTGAGTCCCATCCGGGTTTTGACTGGTATGGGTCCCAGTTTTTTCAACAAAAGTATCCAAATGCAGAGGGAAAGTCCCAGGGTAAAACGTAGAGTAAAAATTGAGGACATCCGTCTACATTGATCCTGCGGCAGTGTGTTCCCTGTTCACACAAATACGACCGATCTTTGAATTGAGAAAAATGTTTTTTCTATTCGGTTTACTAACAGAGGAGGAGAGGTGATCTCAGGATGAGAAAATCTTGTTATGGAAATGTTGAAGGATATCACAAACGAGGGATTCAGCTTAGCACCCCTTTGAAATCAAATTCGTGTGCAAAGGAGTGTATTCGCTGATTCCGTACAACTTGGGTTCAGACAGGACATAAGGTTGACAAGAAACTCGGGGACTGCACCAGTTTGATGAACCACAAAAAAATGAAACCGGATGTGGATTATCGAAGAGTTTTCAGCTACCACATGAGTTCAAAACGACGGAAAGGTCACAGTCGAGGATCTGATTTGGTCTGGGAGCAGTGAATCCGTCTAGCGATTTCTCGGGCACCATAGAACCATAATGTTGGGTTGGATTTGTGCTTCTGGAAGTTTCCTTGATACATCTTCTTGAAACGTAAGCGCATTTAATCTTCAAGTTCATGTACCCTTGTACATTTTCACCCAGAGGCCGTTTAACACTCCAAAGAGTGTTTAGCTGAAGTTTCTACAGAACTCGGTCATCCCGCTTGGTTGCATCGCACAAAAGTAAGGGTGAAATAGTGTCTTATCGCTTGAAAGCTACGAATATTGACTATAAGCCAGGTATTGAGTTGGTCTGTGTAAGCGACTGTGATCTTACAAGTCTCAGGATCAAAGAGGTAGGGTAGGTAAACGGTTTTTTACGATGCTGTCATACTAAGTCTGAAAGGTTAATATGCTGGCAGCTACCAGGGAAAAGAGAAAAGGCTGTAACGGGTAGGAGCTGCTTTCATGAACTACGCTCGTGTGGTCCAGTGGTTTACATTAAGGACAACCCTAGTTCTAATCCCAGCGTCTTCAGGTTGTCTAGAAACCCCTGTTTTGAAGTCTGTGTACTATTAGTACTAAATACTAGACAAGATCATTTGCTGACAGTTGGCGGGAAAAAAACTAATATGTTATGTGGGTCATGCTGTGAAAATGCTCGTTTTCTGGTTTTCTGGTACCATGAAGCAGCAACACGTTATCATCAAACAGGACAAGCGATCGATTCAAACTCCCGTAAGTGTAAACAGTCCACAGCGACGTGTAGGTAAGTGCATCGGTTTGGAGAGGACCAATTATGGATGAACCAGGATCTACTCCCACGGCTCTTGCTTTGCTTTTATCGAACAGTCTTCATGTATGCCGACTCACGTTACTCTCATAAGCGTTTACATCATCCTCTCTTCAGTCATATTGTTTAATAATCTGCTTAGGGGAGGAAGCTACCAGTTATTTGACACATCAAGTAATCGGTAGAGTACCGTTCCACAACTATCAACAGTGTTGACATCCTGTCAGTGATCGGCTACCGTATGTCCTTTTTCTGGCTAATTCTCGCACAGTTTGTTTGTTACAAACACCCCGATCTGCGTACTGCACAAGCTGCACAAGTTGGTTCAGATCATGTAGGATCAGCTAAACAAACAAACAAACAAACAAACAAACCAGAATCAAGTTTGATAGACCACGCACACATCACTGACGGGGAGGAACAGATTGCGGGGTAAATGTAATCAAAAAAATGTGGGGACGAATCAAGAATGAATTGACTGTTCCAATGCAAGCCACCATACGCTTTCTAATGGGAACTAAGGCAGTTTCCTGTGCTGTCCGCCTAGTCCAATGCTGCGCAGATGGTAGTCGGCCTCAACGTGGATATAACGCTTTCCCGCCTGTGTTTTGGCAAGGCGTTCGCTAATTAACCTCGACCATATTTGTTGTGATGATGGTGACGGTTGGGGCAGTGCGCTGTATTTAGTATCTATGTTTGTGTGTGTGTGTGTGTGCATAAATTCCACCAATACGTTTCATCCAGCGTCAATTTGTTATGCACCGAAATGTTGTTTTACTGTTTTGTGAGGAAAGTGCGAAGTTATCTAACTGCACAGTAGCCGCCATTCTTTCCCGAAGATGCCAGATGGCTGGAAAAAAACTGAAGTTAGGCTGAGCAACACAGTTCCCAGTATGCCGCTTGGGAACTAACAACCATGTGGGGCTTCGTAAACTGCTTTGCACTGCCCCATAAAAGTGGAAGAATCGACTCATTAAACTGATTGTATTCTAGTGGGGGCAGGAGTGGCTGAACTAGGAAGCACATTATAGTTGTGAAGATCTGCATCTGAACATGAATTCAACTTTGAGGTGAAAAACATCTCACATAGATAGTAATATCGTTTGACTCACAATAATCTGAGGAGACTAAGTCAAGTCAAGTCAAGTCAAGTCAAGTCAAGTCAAGTCAAGTCAAGTCAAGTCAAGTCAAGTCAAGTCAAGTCAAGTCAAGTCAAGTCAAGTCAAGTCAAGTCAAGTCAAGTCAAGTCAAGTCAAGTCAAGTCAAGTCAAGTCAAGTCAAGTCAAGTCAAGTCAAGTCAAGTCAAGTCAAGTCAAGTCAAGTCAAGTCAAGTCAAGTCAAGTCAAGTCAAGTCAAGTCAAGTAGATCTTTGTGCACCTGGTGGTGACTTTTCGGCACTCAAAATGACGCTCCATACAGATAAGTATGCAGGGACGTGAAAGTAGGGAGTTGGGTGAAGAGACTTCATGTTGTGTATAGTTTACCGAGGTTTAGTTGCCTGGTATCAGAATAAATTCCCACATCGGTCCATACCCGGATTGAGTTAAGTCATCGAATGTATCCTAAATTATTGGCCCAAAAAATAATTTGTTAACTTGGCGAAATACACTCATTTGCAAACAAATTTGGTTTTGCGGGAGACCTACCTAAGAACTAACTGAATCTCTCGTTTATGATGTTTCCAAGCAACCGAATGTGCTGCACCAGGTCGCCTCATGTTTCGAGGCGATATTCGATATTCGAGATATCGCGATACATGTATATAAGTAATGCACTACTTGCTTGAAAACATCATAAACGAGAGATTCAGCTGGGTTCCAGGTGAGTCTTTCTCTCTCTCAAAACCAAATTTGTTCACACATGTTTATATTTTGCTATTTTCGTGCAATTTGGTTCCAAATAGAACATAAGATCGGCGGAAACTCGGGGACTGTGCCTACCTGATGAGCCCCAAGAAGGGCGAAGAATTTTCAGCAACCTTATGAGCAGTGCATTACATATATACATGTAGCACGATATCTCGAATATCTTAGAAACTGAAACATGAGGGAGCCTGGTGCAGCACATTCAGTTGCCTGGAAATATCATAAACGAGGGATTTAGCCGCGTTCCAGCTGAGTCTCTCGTAAAGCCAAATTGATTTGCAAATGAGTGTATTTATCGAAACCAGTCCAATTTGGGTTCAAGTAGAACATAAGGTTGACGGAAACTCGAGGACTGCGCCTACCTAATGAACCCCAAGAAGGGCGAAACCGGTTGTGGGCTGTCGAAGAATTTCAGCTACCTTATGAATAGGGCATTGCGTATATAAATTTGTTAACTTGTTACAGTTAGTTGGTCACTTCAATGGGCATAACAGCCAAGAGTTAACACCCATATCTGAGGGGAGCTGTAGCCCTTGCTAGTTTTTGTATGTTACCTAGCAGTTCTTTTACGGCAACATTTCGAGGTTAGTTTGCTGAAACCACAACCAACCATCTTGGTATAGTTGAGAGCTCATACTGCCGGTGTCCGCGTTTGAGTGACTGAGTGAAACATACATGTAGTCTTTCTTCCCAGAGTAAGGGACTGCCCTGGCAAGTTTCTGCAAATGAGAGTAACTCCGCTTGATGAGTAGGGCAGAGGGTAATTTAGGTTGTACCATTTGGTTTCTAAGGTATGCCTAATATAATTGGACGGTCGAAGCACAGACTTAGATGAAGTTTTTGAGGAGCATTCCGGAACGCAGCAAGTGTCAGTGAGTCTGTGTCTACAATGGAAAGCGGGGAATCTGTTTGGTTCGTTACTATATCATGTAAACTTGAATAGGATGTGGCATATGATTACTCCGTGTTAAAATTACAGCTGAATGGAAAGTGTTGGTGGAAATCCGTTCTACCTCAATCATTATATAACCGCAATTTTGACGGTCAATAAGCTGTGGTCCACCTAATCATTTATCATAGATTTGGGAAGTTCGATGCAGATTTTGTTTTTGTAAGTGAAGCCGGTATATGTTGGAAAGCCGAGAAGCATTGTACAGCTGTTTCATCTCACAAAAGTTCGGTCGAACGCGCAACCTCCCCATTCGGACACTGGTTCGAACACTCGACCGTTCAACCACGAGCAGTCGAACATATTTTTCCGGAAAAACGGCAAACTTTAGCCAAAATCAGGAGCAGTCTACATTCTTGCGGTTAGCACCAAGGCTGTCGTGATGTGCTCAACAAAGATGCAATGCAGACATATGCGCATGAAGATTCGACGTGGTCTGGATTTTTTCCGAGCTATCCTAACCGATTTGGTAGACAAAAACGAAGGTATGCAGAGTTCGATCGACATTTTCGTTTTCTCATGGGCGTTGTTCAATCAGTCTTATCCGAAATCCCTCCACTGGAGTGGTCTTGCTTTTTTTTTGCAAGCATGTGAAAACTTTCTTCCAGTAAGGTTAAAATGCAAGGATTGCCATGTTGTTTAAAAAGTACTTGGTAGGCACACGCCAGGTGCATTACAAACTTGAAATTTTTGCAAGAGTTGACTTGGAAGTTGCGTTCAGACAGTAATGCATTCTGTTTTTTTCACTAGAAACTCCCAATCAATAGTCGAGCTTGATTTTCGGTAGAGTTACTCACATATTAACACTGGAAATATGCTTGTTTTATGAGTTTTTCCTGATTAATCCACTTGAAGGACAAATATTTGCTGAACAGAGACTCAGCCACGCACTGCGTAATCAAGGAGACAAAATCGCTGAACGGAACTCGAACCCGTGTTCGAAGGGATCGCTTAGTAAAGAAAAGCTGGAGCGATTTGCGCAACTGAAATTGCCGATGTGTAAATGTGGCACCTGATTTCTGCTATAAATTCTTCACTTGACCATGTGCAAACTCACTGGTAAACTAACTCAGTTGCTTATAAATAAATACAGCCCAATTTTGGCCGTCTTTCGAGTCGACGCTGTTGTGTGGCGTAATGCTTTCCTGGGGGGCGGAGGGGGGGAAGCGAGATGGCTCTAGTGGGTAGAGCGCGAATTTACTGACCGGAAGGTCTGTGGTTCGAACCCGATCTCTGTCTCTTGACTTCCCCTGTCTAGGCTTGGGCAACCTAGCAGTATCCTAGCCCTCGTACTTCCTTCGGGTGGCATGGCAGCTAGGCAGCGAAAGGGTGGTACAGCTGAATGATTATTATCATTTTATTGCTGTCCTGGGTACCGCCTTTCGGAGTGCCTGCATTGTACTATCTCACTCACGCCTGGAGAATGTAGAGGTTCTAAAATCCCCACAAGCCCAAGTCTGCGACGAGACTAGGGTTAAATTTTCGATTTCCATGATATCGACCTTTCAGGTCCAGCGAAACTGAAATCCAAAGCGATGACTTCAAACTACCTCCTCCCGCTGATCAGCATTTAGATTTGGTCAGCAACGCAGTCCAAATAAAACTAGCGAGTGCATCCCATGAAATAGGACTGCTTAGATGGCTGCTTCTTGAGAGCGTTGTAACTGCTAATTTAGTACTCAGCTGACTAACTCGAAAAAGAAAGTAACACAACCGGATAGTACACTGGTGCATGAAGTTGTGACCAATGGACAAGTCTGATTCAACACAGCGTGTATCAGCAGCAAATCACACATAAGGTGAAGCAGGAACATAACCTGCGTTGATGCTGGTTTTCGCAACGAATAGATGTACACAGGCGCACAAAGACAGGCGGACGTAAGAGCGTATAGCTGGCTGCTTACTATATCGCCCTACGTGGACAGATTATTGATGGGATATCTTGTGAGGTCCACACAAAGGCGTTGAACCAGTGGGCAAGTCACTGTGGAATGTCTATTTTCACAAGCCACTGTATGAATTTCCTGTCATCTTCTGTCTGTTGGGTGATTCTCCTAGGTCGTGAAAAGTGGACCTCATCTGAAGGTTGATCATTTCTGAGGTCAGTCTTCTGAGTGTTGCTGATTACCTAGCAGTAAGACTGGCACTCCGAAAGAGCCGATAGATTACCTTGCACAGACGCATATCATGGAGTGACTGAGACACACTTGCCCACTGAACCAATGTGATCACTCGGAGCTTTTAACAGATAACCAAAAGAGCGGGGAGGATAGATGATATCAGTTTAGGCAATCTGTACTTGATGCTGAAAGGCACCGCGTAGGACGGAGTCCCTTCCGCTCACGGGACTGGTACGCTTGATTCCTCGCGAGACTACAGTTTTCGGTCTAAAAATTCATCTTATTATCTATACACTAATACTTCGTTTTGAACCATGGACCGTTAAGCATCAAACTATCCACTTCTATCCGTAACACTGTTTCCGATCGTCCGATTGCGCACAGTCCGAGTAATTAGAAAAAGCGTCGGATTTCACTACTGATTGCTATCAATCAGTCGGTCTACCATGGGGGATGAATCACCGGGGCCGTTAACTGCTGTACCACTAATGATCTGCTGAAAACAGTTTTGTGGACGATCCAGAGTTGTTCATCCACAAAACTCTGTTTCGTTAGTCCAGATAGGGAAAAAAACGAATAGATAGATGAAATAAATTCAGTTTTTGGGCGGCAACAAGATGAATGATCCTGGCTCTTCTCTAGAGGAAAAGCGTGTGTTGACCAGCGTGGTTCTCACGAGCGGAATTCTTTATGAAAGAAGGTCTTCGGTATTCGAGATCATGACTACCTAGAAAACTAGCATTGATGTGTTCAGTAGTATACTACTTCAAAATCTTATTGATCTTGTAATTGTTTCGCGAAGACAAAATAATTTCTCTACTAGTTTGGATGAAATCACTCCATTTTTACAAAATCATTTTAGTTAGAAGATGGAGTGCCGTGAGACGCTTAACTTATTCGGGTACACTAGTGGATTTATAGGAACACTAAACTTATGACAATCAAGAGGTTGCTTCGCCACCGTTGTGCATAAAAATCATGGTTTTCTCCTTCTATCTATTGACAGATAATAGGCATTACTTACTCAGCTTGCAGCTAAAATGTGAGCAAACACAGCTCTTCATATAGCGGCCCGTTTAAAACCGCTTATGTTTACCGAATGCTAGTTTCCCAGTGACCGTAGTTTCGTTATAAAAGAGGTGTCATCAAAAGGTCAGAGCAGTTCTGAATAGAATGCGCTGTCGGTTGGTTCTTGTTTTTTCGGTCGAGCAAGTAAGACAGCTTCGGATACGCATGTCCCGTCACTCAGCATTCATTGGTAATCTGGCTTGGACAGAAGACCGGGAGTCATTACATGTGCATATCATCCTACCAGGTTCTGGTGTTTTTCATAATACGGCTTTGCAATGTCTCAAGATGACCTAAGATGACTTATTGTCCAATGCTGGACCGATGTCGAAGCCAAAAAAGTTTCATACCTCGAGGGTCATTTTCGACTTCTGCTGGGGCAGCGTGATTTAAGTGGGGTCACCGCAACAATGTTGCCAGGATATATTTTGAGAATGGTTACTTACAGTGAAAAGAAACTCTTAAGGCATACTTCCAGTTGTAGGCTGTGTGACCAACTGGGAGGACGAAAAATTGAAATCCGCGGTCTACAGGAGAACTATTAGAATTGGGTAGCATTGTGAGACATATTTCTTTGCATTATAAGTTATTATGGGTTAGCATACTTGTATGAAAGTTTATACAAGTAAGAAGGTCGTCAACCGAATAACGGTATAAATTAATTTGAGAGATACTGAAAGTGAGCTGTACTCAGTAAGCTTCACTAGGGAATCATCAAAAAGGGTAATGGCTTTCGTATGAAGATTCACCAAAGTGTAGATCAGCTGACGGTAGTGCGAGGGAATTTGGGAATTTTTCAACTGAGATTTCATCATCCTGTGAGTGAAGCAAATCTATACTGGAAATTCGAGAAGCACTGTATAGCTGCTTCATCCCTATTGGGAATCACGAACTGTGCGCACCTCATGGAACTCTAGTAGAGAGTTCCGAACATGCGACCTCCCGGCTAGTAGTTTGAACACTTGAACGTTCGGTCCCGAGTGGCTGATCAGCAGTGCGATTGGCTCCCACATAGGCGGGATATGGTGCCACTCGGCGGTCAATTACGGAAACCAAATCACGTGGACACGTACTGACTGGCTCTTCGATTGACGGAACTTCTTCTTATCTTATGAAATTATTCTTCCTCTGAGCTGCTTATAGATTGACGTCAGTATGAGATGTGGAAATCTTCGAGTGGCAGCAAATTCAGTCGAAAGAGACCATTACAAACGAGAGATTCCGCTGGATTCAGTTGGGTCTCACCTCGAAACCAAATTACTGTGGAAATGATAGTACTTGAAGAACAGCAAATATGGTTTACACTAAAATAGCATTCCTGAAAATGAAAACCCTTTACGTCGAATTACTGCAACTGAGGATTTCTCTCCTAGCTGATGAAACTGGATACTACGTGGAAACTGCTTGATGGTTTACGTAGGATAAACAGCCAGGAGTTGTGACAACACAAGCGGAGAATAAACAAACGACCAAGAAACGCGGAGAAATATCGGTCTAGATATTGAGGATAGAGCATTTAGCAGCTTTGAGATGAGGATCAAGAGACACACCGTTGCGAATGATGACAAAGGCGATAGAAATCTTCACTCATTCAGGTGTGGATAGAATATAGGTCATATGACTGACAACGGCTCAGACCAGCCTAGTTGAGACTCGACGGTGTGCAGCTGTCACCACCAGAAATGGCGTAATGTAGGCAGGACAAACCAAGCAAAGCCCTGTAGTCCACTTAAACCTCTAATCGACTTGTTTCAAAACTTACTAGCCCCCACCTCACAGACCACCAAAACATGTAAAATCGTGCCGGTGAACGGAACCGGAAAAATAAGGCCGCAAACCAAGATCAGTTGGATGTCCACCGCCCCCCTTAGCCCACCATTTATTAGCTAGCATTAAGTCAAAGAAATTTCGTTGATTTGTCCCCTGTCGACCCGAAATGCTTGACTGGCCTGGTAACTGACTCAGTTAGTCTGATGAAACTTCTGTGGCAATAGAGGAAGGTTGTCCGAAATAAATCCACTGGGCTGTTTAGGATGCACTTCTGGAAAAATCTGTACCGCTTTGCTGACTGTGACTACGTTTGGCTTTATAAATATCACGCTCAAAATTTTTTTAAGATTGTAGGACATTCGGCTGAATCTTAGCAGTATCCTTTTGTTGAATCGCCGGCATTCAACATTCGAATTGAGAACCCGGACACTTCAAACATGTTGAGCTCCGCTTCCAAGTTATGATCAGTTTCTACCTCATTTTTCGGTTTTTCTAGCGAGGACTAAGTTTCAAGAAAATTACTGCGAGAAAGAGTAATCAGGACAGTTAAAAGAGTAATCTTCAAGTTTTGTGAGCCTTCCATCTGAGAAGTCGTCGCCGGAGGATTCAGCCAATGTGGGACAATGTAATCTGAGCCAAATAATTGTGCAAAAGATTGCTAGTTAACCATGTTAGTGATCTGCAGCTCGTGGCCGAATGGTTTTCCCCTCAACTACAAGCGATGTTAACTTCTGCAAGTTGGAGTTCCCCTGAAAATCTAAGAGACGCGCACTGCTGAAGATTTTCTAATACGGGCGAGACTGCTCGGCTTCCGGCATTAGCCTGACTTCAGTTACAGGAAGTACTCACGAGTGGAATTCCCAATTCTCCTCATTCTATCAAGAAAAAGGTGATCTGACCCGCCTGTGTTAAGTGGACGAAATCCTGAACCAGTGTACACCATGAATGTTATCATTCACGAAATTTCGGAGACGTCACAGATGTGTAACCTCTAACTGTTAGGCTTATAATTCTTCTCACCTCTCTGAGATTAGTATCTAAAAGCTTTGTAATCCGAGCACACTTGACTGGGACCTTGATCGGCGTTTTTCGGTAAGGTCTGATAATAATGAACACAAATTTTCTAGGACATCTTTGTTGCTGCTGCGACCAACGGCAGTCGACAATTCCACCTTGTTTTGCATTCTATTAACCACTGTTCAACAGGTTTGTTTCCAAGTCACATAGTGACTTTAACAATTCAACAAAAATGATCTTGCAGTTTGAGGCTATGCGATGCAAATGGAGGGACCTTACCCAAGAATGACTGAAATCTCATCTATGAGAGATTTCGCCGGGTTTCCAACTGATTTTTCTGGCTACGTCACGAGCTGTGGCGCCAAGCCAAACAAGTAAACAACGCACCCGTAACCGATATTAAACCCCACTGAGATAAATTAATCACTGGTATGGTAATATCATATCGTTTTAACACAATGTTCACGCTAGCTTGCGAATTTATTCCGCACTAGAAAACAGCTTGCCATAGTTGTGTTTCCTAAATCACTTGGTCCATATATCAGTGTCGTTTTGTGAGGTCATTCTTTCATAAACGTGAAACATTTAAGAGACCTATTGTTAATGATTCGTACATGACGTTGTGCCTGTCGCTGCGGAGAACTATATAATACGAAAGAATTGTTGTCCATCACCTTGGAACTATTCTATTGGTTGTGCATCCATCTTGACATTCCGATGACAGACAGATGTTTAGAGCTTCATCTGTCGCTTGACCGCACACTAATGGAAAGCCGGTTTAGCTCAACAGGAGGTGGGTACTGTTTAACTCCAGGTAATGGAGTAATAGTGGAGGTGAATATGCATGGGTGGGTGACCGGACGGGCGAGAGATCATTGCCTACGAAGAAAGGTCATTCTCTACCTACGTTGCAGATGTTTGTGGCAGGCGCTTTATGTGATTGCGCGTTTGAATATGCACTTTCTGCTAGGATGATGCTTAAGTAGATAAGGTGACCATCTATGATGATGGATGCCTAATATTCGGATGTCCACTAGCTTACTATAGTTACCTCTAATGCTGTGGTCAGCTACATTGATTGGTGAACTTTCTATTGTTACTTCCCTCCTAAAGAAACACACATACGCATAGTGTCGGGAAATCGGGAAACGGAACAGGATGAGCTCTAGAAATCTCTTGTTAATAGCTCAAATGAAACGTTCCCTTAAACCGCAAAAAAACAAGGCACACGTACATCTACATAAACCTTCTTCGGTTATTATGTTCTCCCTAAGCGAAGAAGCACACAGATATTAGATTTATATGGACATTGTCAACGAGTGGTTCAACCTTTTCATGTTTTCACAAGTGCATCCTAGAAGCCGAGACTATTCACGCTTCAACCAGACCACAATTGGCTGTATTCCGCAGCAGGAATTTCCCCTTTACTCTGATCTATCACGTTTTGCTCCATTTATGTCCGATGGATAGAGCTCTCAAGAAGGCTGTGTGTGGTTGACTGAACCGCAAAAGATAGACGCCGGATCAGTTGGTGAAGAAAAACACATAACCAAATCACAGAAGACTAGCTGCATCGCAAAAGGAAACCCTTGAAATGATTAAAATACCTTTTCAGGAGTTTTTGAACATGCTTCGTTTTGAAACAATTTTGGAACTTTGTTTTGAGCTAGTTAGTTAGCTGGTCCCAGCGTCTGTCCTGTGGGCGCAATGCCGGTTCGGGTCACCGCCGCCTGTTCCGCTTTGAGTATGTCCTACAAGTTTTACATTTAACGAATGGCCAGTCAAGAAACTGATAACCGTGCGGAATGTACTTGCTGGATTGTCCTCGAAGTAAGGAAATCGATTCTGTTTTTCTTGACTACGCACAAGGTTGCTGAGAACTATTCGGCAGCCCACGACTGGTTCCGCCCTTCTCAAGGCCCAATAATTAGGCATACACACACACCCGAAATTTCCAATAAACTTATGTTTTACCTGAACACAACAGTGTACGAAACTGATGAACTACACGAATTTTCAAAGCGACCTGGTGCTAATGGGAGGCTGAACCGGCCTCAATCGAAGAGCTCTTTTAGTGCGAACTTATTCAGCTGAATGTGCTTAAAAAGGCCGCCACACGTTTCAGAAATGTTTCCGCACATGTTCTCCATGGGACAAGGTTGCTGAAGATCTTTCGACCGCTATTGCATACTGGGTTGGTACGACCAGAACGCCCGGTCGCTCACTCTACATGAAATTTTTTTGATAAAATAAACGCAGTGGTCCAGAGGATCTTGAGCTGGCCTAGATCTCCCTTCTCTGATCTCCCATAAATACCTTCATAAGTTGTTCCTGTTCGTCTGATTGCAAGATGTCTTCTCATCAGGCCATTATCGGGTAACAAAGGTAAGTGAAGTAGTTGCATCTCGAGACTTTTTCGCTTAATGTTGGATTCAAAGCCAATCTAGATGTATTTGGTTGGATCAGGACCCTTATAGCCGCTGAAAGAATTTGACGCAAGAGCAAAGTAGTGCGCTTTAGAGCATTCCGAGACTAAATATTTAACCCCTTGGAAAAGTTTAGCTTGTCTTCGTAGAGGTTAAACTTTCAGCAAGGTCGTTCTGCTCAAAACCCTAGCCCAGTTTTAGCCAAACCTGAATGTCGAGCGTGTGTCCGAACGTAACTGGAATTAGCCAAATACACTCATTTGCATACCCGTTTGGTTTTGAAGGGAGACTCACCTGGAACCCAGCTCGTTTATGATGTTTTCAAGCAACTTTGTGAATAATGTATTACTTTAAAACTGGAATTGTTTAATTTTGGACCAATAGTTAACGAAACCAAAGTACATTCAATCGTTGGAAAACGCTTGGAACCGATTGAGTAGTCATCGTTTCCGGAAAACTTTGGGAACAGTCGGTAGATTTATTGCTGGACATCGTTTCACTTTTGATACAAAAGCTCCGTCAGGCCAAGATGGATCGGCTGATAACCGAGGCGGTGGAAATTGCCAAGCATCACAGCGTGAACAGAATTGAAGGTGTGAAACTGGTGAGCACTTGGAGAACGGTCTTAAATAAGCCAAGTTGACACATGACTGTGTGGTTGTCAATACATGTAGAATCATCAAGAAAAAAGGGGTGGGGTGGAAATCCCAACCCGACCAAAGTTCACAGACTCTCTCTCCTTTACACAACTATCGTAGCACTACCTCATCCACACAGACTGACAAAAGTGCAAATGACGTTCAAGTGGAATCGTCATGTGAACCCAACCGTAAGAACCACACTCTAAGCTGGACCCAAGTCCATGTAAGTTTGCCCATCGGTCTTAACACTTGGTGACCCACCCTGACACAAAATCCCATGGCGGACACCCAATGCATCTATTCGTATTTTCATGTGGAGCCATCAGGGTTTTCAATCCTGAACCATAAGTTTGTTTATTTACATGTTGCATTTGTTTACAGATTTCTGATTGCAATGTGAAAACGCCAAGAGAAAACCAACACTGTTCACCTGACCCGTTACCGCTTATCAGATAAACATGAAGGTGAAGTAAAGTGCCTGCTCTTTTGCCAGGCCCATCTTTGATCTGAAAACGGAACCACTCATTCCTTACTTAGCCTCATTTACTTGGAATAAGAAGTGACTGAATAGTGATTGATATTGATTGCTCATTTGTTCACCATAGTGGTATTTAAAATCACTTAGGACAGAAAGACACGCCAAACAAAAGCAAGAGACGGCTTATATGTGGTCAGTAGTCAGTACAAGTGCTTTATTACTTGTCCGAAAAGGGGCACTGTCCTATTTAATAGGAGTCTGAGGTACTCAGCTGGGCCGGAGAATACTAATACCAATACTAATACTACTACTACTACTACTAACGCTAATACTAATACTAATGCTAATACTAATACTAATACCAATCCTACTGCTTATACTAATATCATTACTAATTCTAATTCTAATACTGGTACTACTACTACTACTACTAACGCTAATACTAATACTAATACTAGTACTACTACTAATAATAATACTCGTTCAGCCTCAGCGTCCATTTGGCGCATAGCTGCTACGCTAGAGGAAGAAAGCACGGGGGCTTAGATACGACCAGGTTGTTCAAGCCTAGGTAGGATCAGTCGAGATGCCGGGGTTGGATTCGAACCACGGGTCACCCAATCAGTGAATTCGCCTTTTACCAACTGAGCTTCTCGAGTTCAAACTGGGCTGAGATGTCCAGTCCTTCCAGAAAATGTGCGCTGGCAAGATTGGGGTTTCCTTAAATAGAAGCGAACAATTTGTATCTCTAATCTATCAGTTTGGGCACGTAAACTAGGCCCGTTGAACCAAAGGCCTTTCATTAGCCCGTGTGGCAAAAAGAGACAAAACCAATTTGGGCGTGTTTTCGGGTTAACAACGGGTGCCTGATAAGCACGTAACAAATTCACCCTGCGCATCTAGCACTAAGTTCAGCTCAGTGGAGGAGAAAGTCGAGTAGGCTTGCTTGATGAAACATGTTGCTATCAGCAAATTGCTTTGTCAGGAAGCAGGGAGGACGTGACTTGTGGTTAATCGACTAGATTACAAGGGACTTTTTTTGGGCTAATTCTAGCTTAAATGTACCAGAAATTTTTCTCTGAATGAACCCGTAATGTCTTGGTCGATATTGGCTACGAGGCAAAAGTTATTTTGGCCGGGCGGATTTTTTTCAAGGTTTTGTTCCACTGTACTGTACACAATTAATTAGCTCGTTTCTTCCGAATGAAGATACATTATGCAACCATCTGTTCACCGTACGATTTCACTCGGTTAAATATTAGTTCCCGGACAAACTAAAACAAGAATTTGATCTATAAGGGAAAATTTGTTGGACAAAGCCTGCTTGATTTTTAAGCAGGCATTCCTCGAACACTCATCGCTGTGTCAGTTTAAGGTGATAATCAAGAACGAGAAGAAATTAACGACAAATCTTCTGCAAAACATAAACGTGTTCAGATATTTGAGAAACTCTTGGAACCGATTGTGTAGTCATCGTTTTTGGAAAAGTTTGGTAACAATAGGTGGATTTGTTGCTGGGCAACGTTTCGCTGTTGACACAAAAGCTTTGTCAGGTCAAGTGACTAGGTTACGAGGTTGATCGAGATTTAAAGCGGAAGGAGAATCAATCAGCTAAGTCAAGCTAAATCTGTGTTGGGTATCGGCCGCGGGATTTTGTGTGTTAGGGTGGGTGACCAAGTGTTGGGCCGATGGGGAAACCTACAGCCTAGCGTCTAGTTCTTCCGGTTCGGTTCACGTGAAGATCCCTCTTGAACTAGTGCTACGATAGTTGTGTGGACTTTGTTCGGGTTGGGATTTTCACCCCCTGATTTCTAGTGATTCTACCCCTCTGTTTTTGCTAATGATTCTACGTGAATTGACAACCACACACAGTCACGTGTAAACTCGGCTTATCTTTCCATACGCTCGCAAGTTCCACACCCTCTATTCTGTTCCGCTGTGGTGTGAATCGCAGTCCCCGTCTTCCCCGTCCACACTTCCACAGTATCTAGATCTAAGATATGCACCGCCATCACTGAGTCTTTGGCCAGCATTTGGTATTCTTCCGCATTCCTTGGTGGTTTGTTTATTCTCCTTTTATGCCCAGCAATTCTGGTATGCAATTCCCTGGCGGTTTGTCCTATGTAGACCTTATTGCAATCGTTGCAATTAACTGCAACGATTGTCCTTTCAACCGGAGGGGGGATCTCTCAATTGCACCAAGAATGAGCGAAGCGTGTTTCCCTTCTGGAAAGCTACTCGAATGTTGGCTGAGTTGAACAGCCTTCGAATAACCTCCGATGTTCCTGCTTTATATGGAATGACTGCTGTGCCAATCCATCCTTACTGGGTCTAGATACCGGAGCCACTATCCTTCTTAATTGACGCCTGATCAAACTCACTGGGTATCCTATTCCTTGAAATGCTGCCCATCAATAAATCTACCGATTGTTACCAAACTTTTCCGAAAACCACGTTCAGACATCTTCAAACCAGACTTCTGGTCTTCACTAAATCTCCTTTGCATATGAACTATGTCTCTGTGTGGAAATATCCTTTTAACAGATTTGACGTGTTCCTGTCCCACTGGAATGCTGAGCGAAAATCTTTAGGGTCCAAGTTACGCGGTATTTTTGGTTAGGGCCAGATCGGATACGCTTTAAACTCGCCTAGAGTTTCCGATGATTTGGAGGACATTTGACCTACAAATTACTTAACACAGTGTCCGCGTGGTAAAATGGACAATTATGCTTGCTAACTGAAGAGCAATGAATAAACCTATATGTATGAACCAGAGTAGCGGAGAGGTTCCCATGAAGAAACCATTCAATCGTGACCTTTTCGTACTCCTCAGTATGACTACCAGCCTTTCCGGCTTGCCTGAATTTTCCTCCAAACCCCCGGTGGATTTTTACTCCGGATTTTTACTCTTTCTAATCTAACGACTTTAGCTTCTTTGGGTCAGTTGCCTTGTTCGAGCATTGCTCATTTGATAGTACAAATACATCTTCCTTTTTTTGCAACGAAAGAGTCCAGTATTAAGTTGTGATTATACAAAAAAATCAATGTCACGAAAACTCATTCAAACCATCATTTGTGTTCTAATTGGTCGCTCAGGTTGTGGCTTTTTAGAAATCATGCGAAACCTCTAAGGTGAACGAACTGTGTGCTGTGCAGGTGTCCGAGAAGCGGTCGTTCTGATCAATATTTTTCCGCCTATTATCAGCGTTGCGCAGTCATTCCGTCGTAAGCCCACATGAATAAGGCACTTGTAAAAATACAATACTGGTCTCTTGTTTGAAGGGATATTTTGATAGGACACAGCCGTCACCATTAAATTTAAAGGCCATCTTCAAAATGCACAAGAAGGAATTTTCTGAGTAATCCCAATAAAAAATAGTAAACAATCAGAGCACCTATCTGCATATTTGGACAAATCATCGCGTTTTTGGTCTGAAACAGTGGTTCTCGTTACGGAGAAAGGATTTTTCCTAGGAAGGAGAATTGAGTGGTTGGAAGGAAAACATAAACCATGAATTTTGAAAGCACCAACTGTTGAAGCAATTACTGTCGGTCCAATTCAAATGGTGTTGACAGCCGTCCTCATTAAGTTTTATTTATTGTTCTCTTTTCTGTCCATGAATTACTCGGTCTGAATTGTTCTCACTGGTCTACATGTTGCCAGAGCAACAAGTATGCAACACGAGTTTTAGCCTGTTTAATTCTGTTCATTGGAATTCAGCATGGGTTAAAGGCAAATACAGTGGAGACCACCGGCTGCGCCTAACCCTGCTAAACAGTTGTCCTATATCTTTCTCGTTCTACTCTTTCCAACGTAGAATGTTGAGCCAAGGTGACCGATCGAAACGAGTTAGAAGAATGACAAGGTTGTCCGTTTTCCTATTTTTCACCTCTTAACCACGCAGAAGCGACTCGTGGGACAACCTAGGGAACGGTCGACTTATACGCAAGGGAGATCCGATGAACGCGTAAACAACAGGATTAAAAAACCTACACATTATGTCCCTTACTGAAGCCGACTTAGTATCTGTAAGTTATCTCCCTGGTGCTTATGGGTTCACTGCTGCTTAACCTATGCGATGGAATTTCTGGGCATGATATCTTTGTAAGTGCTATCCTATGCTCGACTTGTCTTTCGGTGTATTTTTTTACGGTAACTGCTCTGGTCTCTATCAGATCTCAATGGAGAAATGTTAGCTCTCACTCAACCCTTGTCCAAAAGCATGCACTTGTTGTCTAAGATGAAGCAAACGGACCACAAACAGACGTACTAACTACAACGAGCAGTTCGTGGAAACCTAAAATGATATGAATGCTGTCATCATCGCCAGCTGCGAACCGTACAATGGTGGCACAGTGATCCTACCTTCCACTTATCCCACATCGTGTCGCTCTAATTCTGCCCTTGCCTATCTCATTTCTCTGAAATCGTGCGTTGTAATTGATAAGACTTCGATTTTCGGCCTTTGCCATACACTTTTATTTTCCTAGCGGCATATGTAGTCCTCTGCGTACGACCCTCAGTAATGCCGAAAAAACTTTACTAGCCAGCACTTTCTTAAATCGCTTACGGATCAGACTGATCAGAGAGAGTTATGTGGAGACCTGAATGAAGTTCATTGTATCCTAGAATGTGTTTGTTTACGGTTCCCCGGGGACTAGCTGGATTACGACCGAAAAATTCCTGTGAAATGTCATCTGTTTCCTGATGAAAAAATATTGTCCATTGAGATGTAGCCTCCCTGTAGCCTGGTCTGCATAAAACGCTCCTAGAGTAATGATTGCGACTTATTTTTTGTATTTATCATTCGCGCGCATTTTCATACTATTTGAAACATTTTGTCAACAAAGCTTGGGGTGGACTGATTTCTCTCCATACACTGACAGGAGTGTAAGTTTCACTGTAGTTTGAGAACCACTGATCTGAACCGATCGACCGACCTACGTGACAGGAGAATCACGTGTCACGACTGTCACCCCGGCACTCAGCCCTCACGTGATGTTTCTATTTCATCCGGAACAAACCACAAAGATTTTGTTACCGGATTTTCAAAACGAAGTCGATCTCAACCACTTGCAGCGTCAGCGCGCAAGGTGTGCATTTATTAGTTGACAAAGCGGAAAATTTGATGGAATGCAAACTCAGACAACTGCATTTCAGTCCGCCTGAAAAGCCCACCTCTGAACAAATAGGCTGATTTCACCCAACAGTGGTTACACATGCATAGAAATCACACGCGAAAAACAGACATCAAACCCAGATACACAATGACAAGTTTCGGCTAAAAGGGCGTAATAACGCAACCGTAAGCTATGTTTTCATGGCAGTATCCATGTGTAACAGCATTTGTAAATGGTGACCTCCACTTGAAGGACAAATGTGACGAATTCACGAGCCCTGCTTCAATAAGTATGATTAGGTGAGTGGTGGACAACAGCAAGAGCTTCGTATCCCTTCTGGTCGGTTCACTAAGTGATTTCAAAAATGAATGCCAGTAATGCTCAAGAAAACTTTGAAACAGTCCGTTGTTCACTGTCAGAAAAAATGAAAACACAATGTGGAAGCGACTCTTTGGAACCCAAACAAAAATGATGGATAGTTGCAGAATAAAAGCTTTCAAATGGGCTGCATCGTAACGGAGAGTTCTTCAGAATGGACCATTCTGACCTGGTATCCCAAGATGTTTCTATTCGAAGATCACCCTATGTGCTTATCTGAAGGTAGAGTTCGAAAGGTTATTTGTTTTTAAAGTGAAACTTCTCAAGGTCAACTAAGCAAATTGCGGAGCCCCGGGGGGAATAGTAATCAGTACTGCGGTTTCTTTGGTGATAAATATGAAATATAAAAAGATATGGCTAGTGAACGGTTTTGATGTGTGTGCTTACTAACGACCACTAACCGGGATCTACCTACGAAATGGGAAAATGGCGATCCTTCTAATTCCTCCAAGTCCAAGTGGCCACTGCCAGGTGAAAGCAAACCGGATGGGGTTAACTCTGTAACTCCATATGCTTTCAAATTAGAAGCATCCGTTGAATGATGCTCACAACAGGGATTGCGAAGATCAGTTTGCTGAAGACGGACGACTGATCACCTTCGCTAGGTATTTGTCATCTTAACGCCTCAAATCAGGTCCCAAAAATATGATGCGGAATTCATCTCAGATCATCTCCATCCGACCGATAAAGATTTTACCCGCTCAGCTCCCCACAACCACCAATGTCCAAAGGCCTGATGTGACTGAGCTATTCCGTGTATGATCATAAAACGGTTGCATCTATTCATAAATGTACCATCCGGAGTTGAAAGATAAGGTCACTCAGTTTGTTAGCCGAGTTAACAGCCTGAAGATTCCAGCCACATCCTACACCTAGATACGCATCTTCACCATCGAGTCTTTCCGATTTGTTACAAATTTTCATGGCATTTTATTTCGTGTTTTCCGTGTTGCATGGGAATCACAAGCAGCAGCACATGTACGTGCTGATTCATCTGTCACGGGTATGACCTCGCACGTTACTCCCGGGCGCCCCAGGCAGCGTGCGTCGTAAAGATGTTGCCGTTCGTTTTGCATAACCACCCAGTGATTGAGAGCAATAAAGGTACGATTTTAGGACTACACTGACAACGTTTAGTGTGGATGGTCCCTGTAACACACGGTTATCAGTAAGACATAATGGCGGTCGGTATTCGGGTCAGACCGCAGGTGTACAGTGTTGTCCTTCTATTTGGGATGTCCCTGTTTCAGTGCCGTGCAGCTGTTACAGTACACATGTGAATTCGTGACGTATGCGGAATGATAACGCTAATAATGTCATACATCTCTATTCCTTTTAGTAACATCACAAACCAGTGGGACAGTTACAGAGCGCCATATGTTTGATACTGTTAGTCTGAATGTATCGGACTTTTCCAAAAAGTATACTTTCGAATAACGGATGTGACGCCACAGATCTGAACGTGGAAGAAACACTTGTTGTGCTTAGTAATCTATAATAAACCAAGATACAGTGACTGAATCCATCTTCAATCGAGATTTCGTTCTGTGAGTAAAAGCAATGAGCACCGGGAAGCCCTGAAGTGTTGTACAGCTCTTTTATCCTTACTGGGAATTATCAGCAGTGCACATGTCAGAGGTCTCCAGGGCAATCTGAGTCCCCGATATCCTAGGTAATATTTGAAGGTCGTCGTTTGGCAGCGGGCGGCTGATCAGCAGTGAGTCACGAGCACTTAACCAGGATATGCCGCCACCCATCTTCCAGTCACGGAATCCACACCACGTGGTCACATGACTGGCTGCTCGTGTGACGACTTTTCAGATGGGAGTTTCGCTCGTCGTGTAAATTATTATTCATTCTGAATCGATTGCAGACATGGATTTTGTGAGTGGAGGATGGATGGAGTGAGCTAATCACATTGCTGATCAGCTGGTCGTAGCCGAATGAGCACTTTTTCGAACTGTTAACAAGCAGGTCGAGGGTTCGAGTCCCCCTGGAGTTTCGTGAGATGCGCACTGTTGAGGAATGAAGCAGCAGTAGAGGGATTCTCGGCTCTTCACTGTAAATGTTTTTCGCTTACAAGAAGGAATACTATTTGTACATCCTCAGATTTCGCCACACCAACAGAAAGACCATATCAGTGTTGGTTGCGAGTTCAGATTTCGTGTACATTTCAAGGTCCTCATCAAATTTGTGAGTCATGAGAGCCACACAACACTGTTTATCACTTGCTCTTGGGGAGATCAGGTATAGTTCAGCTAAGATTTCATCATATAAGTGGAGCGAATCTGTGCGGAGAGGCCGAGAAGCACTCTATAGATTCTTCATCCTTGTTGGGAACGATGGGCAATGCACATCACACAAAACTCTAGTAGGAAGTTCCCAACCCGACCTCCCGGCTAGTAGCTCGAACACATGAGCGTTCTACCACGAGCGGCTGATCAGCAGTGTGATTGACTCGGACTTACACAGAATATAGAGCGACTCATCCCTCTTACTGGCATGAACAGAACCATGGACCATATAGGAGAGCATGTTTTTTGTCCCCATTTTCCTAAGTGGACGTCCAAAAGGTTTCGCGACCCATAATTACTAAGGAAACGGAAATAATATGATTTTACTTACATCGTATTGCCATCAATTAGCAATCCGAACAACAATAACTATTCCAACCATTCACTGTGAGGCTGATTTTACCTGCTCTGGATTCTGACAACAAAATCTTTGGCTCAAATGAGATGTAATCACGCAATTCATGTGCAAACAGGATCAAAGGCAAAGGTAACGAATCGGTAACAATAACAAACCAGGTGAGTCCATGTGAGCGGAGGATGAATTATTTGGGGCGAGTAGCTTCGTACTTACATTAACACATTAACCGCCAGAGCAAATATTGATTTTTTATTCATGAGAATGCCACAACTGACAGTGATCGATCTCGTTCGTGAATCACACCAACTGGTTGAACTGATTTACCTCGGAGGGCAAAATCATTCAAGAAATCGTGTTTTAATTCGAACTGAGCTAACCTCCCACTGTTGTCCCTGGTGTTTTTTGTAATTTGTTGATTGAGATTCTCTCTTCTGTCAGAAACTTTGGGAATACTATCGCGAAATTTTCAATATGTCAGGTTGACATTGAAGAACTAACAAGCTGCAATTTCTCCGGTGTACCTAATGTTTCAGACTGCCGCGATGACACCAACGAAGTGCTGAACCCATCCTGTGCAGCGCAGGCTACACAGCTTATTGAATTTTCAAATTTTTATCACAAATTTTTGCTTTACAGAGTCCTTACCATTTTTACAGGTTTTGGGACGATTAGCCTCGATGTTGTAAAACCTTTCTTTGGACGATTCCCGCACAGTGACTAGTGATTGGAGGATACTTTTCACAGGTACCAGTTCAGCAACGTTTATTTCTCGTGTCTTGAGCGAACTAAAATAACTTCCGTCTGTGCCGGTTCAATTTGGGACGTTACCTCTGTTTTCGACCGGGAGAAATACGAACTCACCAGCCATAAGATTGTTATCGGGGCAGCTGCTTACTCATGGGTGCGATTCCTGAATCCTCCATTTATAAAATGCATTCTTGATGAAGGTCTCGTCCTTTATGTGAAGTCTAGTGATGCCAAAAAACCAGGAAGCACCGCACAGCTGTTGCGCCCTTTGCGACTCATCAGCATTGCGCGTCTCACGAGTTACGAGATTCGAATTCGCAAAATTCTGGCTTTTAACTAGAGACTAAATCGTTCCCAGTAATGATGCAACAGCATTTCTAAGTTTTGCAACAAAAACATGCTTCACCTACAGGACAAAGCCACCACAAGAAAGTTTGAAAATGTTCTCATACTATCAACCAAAACTACTATATTTATCAGTCTTTTCGTTTTTGGCCCGTTTTTTGGCCCTACTCAGTTCGGAAATTCTTTCTACGCTCAGATAACTTATTTCACAAATGTCCAATATTTTTGCACGTAAAACAAAATCATGTAATCCATTGATACTCGCATCAGTGTACCCATACTATACTCTCCTATTTGTGTGGCGTAACCCACACAGAATTTATGCCATATTATCACAAAAGTCCTTCCAGGCCCCTCATCTGTTGCACCAACATTCCACCCTTATTAGAATGGAACATAGTTCCAACACCTCATATTCAAAGTACTCTTACAGTTGTGAGTAAACGGTGGTTGTTGACAATAAGTGAGGCCACAAAAATACACGAAATTCAGCCGTCCAGTTCACTCGGCTTTCTGGTACTGAAACACCTATCTTAGCTTAGAAATGTAAGTGGCCGCTTTTGGGAAACATCAGTATTTCAGTAGTTCCTAGAAGAGTAAACACTTATTTATTGGTTTTTGACAGCAAGCAGTCACTCTGTATTGCCTACTTATCAGCGTCCCGATTCGAAACAGGAAGCAATGTAGTCGGTGTTAACCACGCATAAATCGCACTCAACATGAAGTAAAAAATCAATATGTTACTTCATCCGCAAGCCTGCTCAGCCATTTAGCTTTTCATCTATCTATCTATCTATCTATCTATCTATCTATCTATCTATCTATCTATCTATCTATCTATCTATCTATCTATCTATCTATCTATCTATCTATCTATCTATCTATCTATCTATCTATCTATCTATCTATCTATCTATCTATCTATCTATCTATCTATCTATCTATCTATCTATCTATCTATCTATCTATCTATCTATCTATCTATCTATCTATCTATCTATCTATCTATCTATCTATCTATCTATCTATCTATCTATCTATCTATCTATCTATCTATCTATCTATCTATCTATCTATCTATCTGCCTATTTGTAGTGCCTATGGAAAATTTAATGGCACCCACCAAATTCATACTTTTGGTGAATTGCTGCTGACCTTCGATGTGTAGTTATCTCCGGGACTGAGTTGCTACCATATGTGTAAAATGCGCGCCTCACAGAGGATGGTCAGTTAATTTTGTTTTCTACCATAAACTACATATAGCTAGTACAATAATGAACACTCATTTGATGCTTCGGGAAACGAAATGGCGTATTCACACTAGTTTGCATCAAACGATGGAAAACGTGAGCATCTAGAAAAGACTCATTCCAAGTTGAATAAATAAGTGCTGACATAGGGAATGTGAACCAGAGTTTATTTTGCTCTCAGGCAATTCCAAGTCAGCGATGGAAACCACTCAAGCATTGCAACTGTTTGAACTGCGTCCCTAACTTCTAAAGCCGTGATTCAGGATTGTTCCTGACCACACTACTTACACTGAAACTAGTAGTTTGTACTAAAAGTGAATGGGCACGCCGGGCTCACCGCATTGACCGAGAACTATTATTCGGTTATTCAGATGTACTTGTTCAGCTGCATGCCTTTATAATTTTAAGGGTAGGAATCTACCGGAGAACACAGGCCTCCCTGGAAATCGAGCATCTCATGTGGTGATAAGATGAAATGCTTAAAGGAGTGCGGAAATATGTTTGTTGATTGGCTAGAATAACGATTGGCGTAAGAAACAAAATGCTGTTATATGATCTTTAACAGTTCACCTTCAAAAAAGTATGGAATGGTTTATTATTTTTGTTCAGTGCTGTGCTAGTCTGTTCCTTGGCTCGCTGTCTGATCTGTTCGCAACCCAGTCTAAAACAAAATAACAGGCAGCACGGCATTTCCAAAACGTTGGTCTTGAAACTGTTAGCACTATGCGAGACATGAGCATTAACAATATAAATGCGGTATGAGCCTGTATTCGGACAATACGTTTGGCTCTGACAGGTGAAGTCGAATGTTACTCGCACTACTGGGTATTTTTTGCCACATTTACAGTTTTGACGTCCTCTAGACGCCCAAAGTGTTTATGTTTGTCCGACAATCGAAGAAAGTCCGGCAGTTCAACAAATTTTAGCCGGGAATTGGGGCTCGGAGGTCAATCGTTCACTAGATTTGCATAAAATATTGCCGCTATCTGAACACTTATGATGATTCCCCCCGAAATATGTGGAAATACCATACAACGTGATCCCGTAGGTTAGTAGTTTTAGGTGTCATCTTTCCTTTAACGACTTTATTTATGACAACTGTGTTTAGAGTTAAAGGGTCGAAAATCAGTCTGAAGGTACTTATGTGAGATTCGAACCCGGGAGGCTGAAATGGTATTCCAAGTTTTCCCCGCGCAATCACGTGATGAGTTTCTAATCTTGAGGTCATATTAAACTTCGGTACTTGTAAGTCGCTTTCGATGCTATATAATTGCTACAAGGATTTGCATCGTGCACACGAAAGCAAGTAACTGAATTCTCATGTATTATTTGGTGTCCGCTGTCTTCACAATTGCGTTCGATTCTGTCGACGGGTCGGTGCTCTTAATCACACTTGCTTAACACGAGATGTTCAACGAGTTGGTGAACGTAATCTGGTTCCTGTATTCACATACTTTGGAGTGCTTGGGAGTGCTTGGTGGGCAGTCTAGCAGCCTCCCTAAAAAAAGCGATATTCTGCCAGGAAGTCTACATTTTCTGTTCTTGTTCAAGTTTGTCATTGATGAAATAGCGATTTGAACGCTGGACGGATTTCAAAATCCCGGTGTTTGGCTCGTTGCTGGTGAGAAGCTTGTACTCAAATGTGATAATTGAAAGCAGTGACAGTGCATAGGCTTAGCTGAATAAATCGAGTACCATCATAGCATGTTTCAGCATGCTCCCTGAAACTTCAGTAGGCACAGTCAGGCCTTAGAACGTACAGTCTCTGAGCAAACCTTTTTCAATTAGAGAAGAGGCATCAGAGAAGTTGGAGAATTTGACGTATCTCGGTAGTCTGGTTAGCTCTGATATGATGGAGATAGTGCACGGGTCTGAAAGTTCCGAATCACGTTTTCTAATTAGAGTCACTTGTGGTGCCAAAACAGCGTACCACTAATGTGTCTATCATTTATAATGGCGGTGGTGAAGATGATGATAACGAACGTCTTTTGACAGAATACACAAGATCCAAAACTGTTAAAAATTTGAACACTGTTAGAAAGGGCTCTTTGCGGTTGTCTAGGCTGGAATTGTCACACAACTATCTGTATGTATGTGTTATTGCTATTTTGTTTCATTTAAAAAGCTTTCGGTCTTAATTGTATGTGATTTACGCACCAGTGCGAAGTTGCAACACGCTCGACTGATTTTGAATCGTCCAAAATAATCGGCTGACGTGATCGATCAGAGAGGTAGGAACAGTTTTGCACCAACCGTTTACATAACTTAACCGACCTACGTAAGTTTTCCTAGTCACGTGATTTGTTTGTGGGTCTGCATTAATCAGATAGTTTTTTAAATTGGTAAAATTAAGTGTAAGTCGTGAGGCTGCTGACATTTATTAGTAAATTCTGGCATTTTATTCGTTCAGCAGCGGCTGACCTTGAGCTAAATATGTACATATAGATTGGCTGAGCGTTGAAGTCTCTGTGATTATGAGATCAACCGGTTCCAAAATCCATTGTCAGTTTATTGCCAGGGATTATCAAGTAGATCTGGGCCCAGAATTTTTGCCAATTTTTGTTTGTACTTATAGACAGTACTTACAAGTAGTGTCTCCTTAGCATTTAACGAAGCTTTACTGCCAGGTTTCCCGATGAACAATACCCAAGAGACCCCAGAAAAGTTCCGAGTGAATCGAAATGTAGTTAACAAATCTTCCCTCATATTGTTAGCATTTTGCGTGGGTCTGGGGTTGGTGAATTACCACCTTTGCTTACAAACTGGAACTGGCTTCTATATTTTACTTCCTTGTGATTTTAAGGTAGCCACTGCGAATGTAGACGAGACAAGAAGACAAACTTGAAATATAGCATTGTGAACTTATGAACAACTCACTGTTTTCTCAGATTGGCAACCAGGTAACTAGATTGAAATGAAGAATATAAAAACATGCGTCATATAGTGTTTGCCTAACATAACTGTTAACGCTGAAACAATGTGCACAAAAGGTACAATGAATGAATATCACGCTACAAACCATCTGGTGGGCCCAAAGACACAATGACAGATTTTTGATAGCATTTGAATGCGAATTTCAGAAGACCATTATTTTCCAATAAATCTAAACACCTGATTTTGGTGTTCGCAAATGCCATAGTTGGTACGCGGGGATTTAGGATTTACAGACCAAAATGTGTGTTGATTTGGAAGAAAGGGTATTACTTCATTTGCAATTCTCTACTGTTTGTGCCAAAATCATTACTAAGTTTCTGAAGCATTCAGTCACAATGACTTCTTATTCTGCCCTTCAATTCACACCTGTTTTCATCAGGTTCCCTTTCCACTTGATTAATTACGTGAGACCAAAGGGTGAGTGACTCAGTCCAAGTCGAACGTGCACTGGACGCACTGTGTTGAGAAAACTTCCCCTCTTGAGCCTACTAAGATAATTAACAGTAGTAAGAAAATGGCTTCAAATTTTGTTGTTCACGGCGGTGCCCAGAGGGGGGTGCTCCCAAAAGGTGACAGTCAGTCAGTTTGCATTTCAGAGGGTAGATTATCAATAAACGTTGGAGGGTTCCAAGAGTAAGAACGCTGATTGCTCACTCAAGCTCTATTGTATGCATGTGTCATCCCAGAACTATATATGCCCTAAAATGCATATTTCTTCGAGGTCACGGCGCACGGTGAGAATATCTATAACGAGGAAACCGTGAGTAACTTGTGATTACTTCTGGAGAATATCAGCATTGAACTATTCATAATCTGCAATACTCCAGAGTGTGACTTGTCGGGCCCGTGCATCAAAGTAGGGTCAAGTTGCGTAGAAATCAATGGGGGATGAAAATATTCATCAAAGCGTCGTGAAAGTCACAGCCGGCAGCACAGAGCGTTTCATACAGGTGTTTACTAACCTCTTCGCTCGCTCTGGAACCTCCATATTATTCATCAAGGTCAAATATGAAAACCATCAAGTTCACCGAGAAAAGTGAACAATGACAGAGAAGTGTGGCACTTGTATATATGTAACTCACTACTCACATTGGTATGCGAGTGAGTGTATTTCGCTTGGCCTGAATGTTCTTATTTATCGTCCTACGCGGTGACATTACCTACCATTTGTTCTTCAGGACGATAATATATGGACTACTCGGTGCAGTTGCTCCAGGATCGGTGATTTTTTACGCTTGCTGTACAGAGAAATGATCAGAAATACGACTCAAGGTGTATGTTTCCCAGAGAAAGCAGAGAAATGTGGAGTAAGTAATTCACGTCAAACGGGGTTACTGTAAGATGCAAAAATATTTTTCAAAAATATTTTGTTTCCTGGAGAAATGTTTTTTCAGGTGAAATGAGTTTTACACACCGTGCACCAGTCAATCTATGTTTTTTCCTTTAACGGCCAACCATGAAGGTGTTGGTGGAACCCAGTTCAACCGACAGTTCTGTTGCAAACCTGATAAAATCTGATACACAACAAACAAGGGTCCAACTAAGTGGGTGGCATAGGAGTCAGACAGTAAACCCCTAGTAAGTAATAAATTGATGAAATGCATTAGCTGCTTCCTGTGTTGCTCGAGAACACGTGATTACTGGCGGATCGCTAAGCAGCTCTTCGGATGTGGGTGCAACTTCGAAAGCAGCGCGACGTACGACGTTGGAAAGTTTACTGCAAGTGTGTCTGGACAGCAAAACGAAATTTTCTCTGTAGACAAATATCCTAGCTGTCATTGTTTGTGAACTATGTTGACAGAGTTCGAAAACGTGTATTCAGTGTGGAATAAGTTAAAACCACACTGAGTAAACCTAGTTAGCCAACTGAGTTTGCCTGGACCCGCGGGTTCTGAAAGCTATTGCACCAGCCGCTTAAGCGCATTTTCCATGTCAGAGGCTTTGGTATGCATTTAATCATCGTTGTTGACGTCTGTCGGCTGCCCCATTTTATTCATCGACAGGTGACCTTGTCGCGTTGTTTTACCCACATGATAAATCCATGTCAAACTCGGTGATTTGTTCCCATACAGATGTGTAGCCCGGTTTGATCCTGGCCCCCCTACCCCGCTGGGTGATTCAGATCCCAGAATCAAGATACCTTGCACGAAAGCTATCTTACATGAACTCAACTCAGGCGCTTGTTCATCAGTCATGACACTCATAAACCATCATCTGAGTACGCTAGTAGCTTCGAAACTGTACTGTTCAGCTCAGAATAAGGTTTTCTGCTCTTCCGGAGTTACGTCAACCAAAGAGCAGTTATGGGGTTTTCCAGGCATGGTTTAGAGCAAACCGGATGAGTACATGTCCTGAATGATAGAAAGCTGGTCTGGATAGTTGTAACAGTCACTTAAGGTAGCCAGTGTTACGTTGCCATCTTGCATGAAATAATAGTAATACTAATATTTAAAAAAATAATAAATAATAAAATTCTGTCCCTTAGGGTCGGCAAGATTTTTACATCAGAAAAATGAGGATTTCAGACTGAGAACTAATCACAAACCGGACAGACGGCAGAGCGAAGGGGCGTAAGACGATGAAGACACTGCTGTGATGCCTCCGCAGACATTTCAAAACATCATGCCTGAAAATGTCAGAATTTCCTGCTTCCTGCTTCTACACTCCTGTGCTTCAATTCCAAGAATCATTCAAGCAAAACCAAAGTTGAATAGAATCTCAAACTTTGCCAACGTTTCTCAAACCCTATTTGTCGAATCTGAGCACATCAAAACCCAGCCAGATCGCAGATTATTCAAAGCTTAGCTATGAATCTTTTCAGAGTTACAGAGAATATTGTTTGTTTAACTTGCAACCTGTATACCGTGATTAAATGAAAATCTACGCGAAAATTTAGTCAAGTCAGAGCAGTTTTCAGCAACTGATGAAAACCACTCATCAGTTGAGGATATTTTGATTCTGTTCTATGTCACAACATCGATGTGTTGATTTACTTTCCTCCAGGGTGTGTTTATGTAAATGAATTTGGCTCCTATGGGCAGGTGTTGGGTGAAGAACGATGTTCCTTCTCGAATGGGCATATCATTCGGCCTGGAAATCACGAAGTAAGCACGATTTAATATAGAGTTAAAATCATGGTTATTGGGTGTCTAGGCCAAATGATTTTTCGTGATAAAACGACCATTTACCCTACCCTCTGGGCAAAAATGTAAATTAGCCTTTTTTGAGGCAAATTATACACGGAGAACTAAAGCATTTCTAGTTGCTTACAAGTATACCAAATGACCATTAGGACGGAATGGAAGTTCCATGAAGGTACATTGGTTATTGACGAGTGCTTGCTGGTTATCAATTGAATGAACATTTTGTGGCGTTGGCATTATTGCTGAACCAAATATGTACTTTCCGTCATGGCAAACTGTCAAGTCAGCGCGTTAGATTCTTTCTTTGATCTCTCATGAATGATCATTATCATAGCTGGTATACCCTAATACGGCAAATAAAACCAATCGACCTTTTCTGGTAATTGTTCAGCTGTGTTTAAGGTTGGTTCAGTAAATGGACTGAACCATTAGTGACATGTAACACCCAAACATTTAATAGGCTGTCCCCTTGTGGGGCATTTTTGGCACAGAAGTTTGTAGTTGTCTGTGATCTACTATGACCGGAGAGAAATGGTCAGCCTTTCACTTCGGGTAATACGGTATCCGCACAACGATTGTCGATAAGACCACTGGGCATCCGGCAATGTCCAAAAGCGAACTTGAGAAGCAGTTTATTGGATAGAAGTTGGCTGGTTGTTGTGAAGAAGAGACGCGAAGCGAACTCCTGGTAGGTCGGTAATTTCTCGGGAAGCTTCAGGTTCACCCGTTTACCAATACATGCTTTCGAATGTTCCGTATGACAGCATTTATGGTCACAACTTGATTGGTGAAAACGAGCCTATCACAGAGTACAAAATGAACCGAACCCTCCGCACTGTCAGACCAGTTCAAACCGTGCGCACTCGAAAGATTCGTACTGACAGAAAGATACTAGAATGTGCTATAACTATCAAAACATTTTGGTATTTGTTTTTGCCATCTGTCCAGTCTTTGAAATGAGAATTTTAAGCACACGTAATACGTAGGATACAACAACCCTTGGGACGCATGTTTTGAAATATCAATTAGGTCTCAACATTCTGAGAATGGTCCTTTTACCTTTCAGGCCATTCAGAAAATAAAAACGTGTTAGTCAACCTAGAGCACCTGGTCCAGGTAGCTATTGCCTACATCAGTGTGCCTCGGGCTAACGTACAATGAGAATTCCCAGTAGAGTTAATTTGTTCTACAAACCGTGTTGTAGAATTCTGTTAATCTTGTTTTCCATTTGTTGCGCTGCTCGACAACATAGGTTGCTAACATGGGTAAATGTCACATGCAGCTTGGTCAGCGCATGCTCATTTAAATCATAGGTGTTTTCATCTAGTCCGTCTATCAACTACAGCAAGCTATTCACACCTCAATGGAGGTGACACAGTTCAAGTTCACCTGTTTGAGGCGTGCGACAACAATAACTTAGGTTTAGGGCCTCTCTCTGTCATTTCATCCGTCGGTAACTTCCCCACTTGTAAACAGACTGTTCGGCTACCTCACAAGATACTTTGTACACCAAACTATATCAATTCTAGGTGAAAAAATGAAACCGTTGCCAAATAAAAACCTAACCTCTGAACTGCTTTATCTACCGCAGTTGTTCTTTTTTGCATAGTATATTCGTCAGTGATGTGACCTTGCGTAAATTGATGCTTAATTTTAAGGGTCTCGCAGGTTCATCACTGGGATCAATACTGTTATCCACGTAATCACCGGAGACAATATTCTGACTAGGAGACTGATGCTGAGCGGGGATCTACGACAGGCAAACTCCCCCCAAAGAAACAGCTCTGTGTTTCTATTTCTTGCCTGTAATTGCCTGACACTTCTGTGAGCCAAAATCCCCTTCACTGGTCTCCAAAACTATTCGCGGGTTATATCCAGTCACTGACTTTATCATTTCTGACCTATAGTCACAATATGGTTTGTTTCTGCCACCGAGTTTCGGCATCATTGACGGACTTTGTGATGTTTTCGTGTTTTATGATCTCTGAGTTGCATGGAGCTTATGCATTATATTACTCTCCAACTCTTCAAAAATCAAGATTTCAGGTAGAAAATTGCATAAACTATGATCATAGCACAAATGAGTTAGAATCCTGCGTCCAGAAAATCGTTATCTGCTCTTTTATTCGACCACAAAGAAGTAAATCCCTCCACTCCTCCAAATAAAAGATATTCGAAACGAACATTAAGTCCTTGTTGTGAAAAATTAGTAATCTTTTACTTGCGGTAGTTCGCCACACACTTCTTTGTCCGGGACTCTCTCACCAATACGAGTTTGGGATGGTGAGCAGTTTCCGTTCCGGGCTGCTCATGCATTCTACACGCTCGATCGACAATTTTGACCTCGTCCTGCCTGTCTGAACATTAGTCCCGTGCAGATATGATTGTGAAGTCAAGAGTCGGTCAGGTTTTCAATACTGCCGATTTATACACTGACAAGGCGTTCTGAGCGGTAGTGCTTTTATAATTTCGCAAGTCTTACTCTCCTATTTTCTTTCCTTATGGTACAAATGGCAACCATCTTCCTCTCGATGGCGAAATGCGCAGTCAGCGAAGTCATCTAACCGGTCCACGGTTGTATGACAGCCCACTGGTTTTGGTAGACAAGTCTGACTGGGTCGTCAACAAGCACAGAAAGGCAATGCGGCCGTATCAAATATTCTCGTCCGTTATAGTGGTTATACATTGATATACAAGGGCTTGATCGTGCGAGTAAGTGAGGTGTGATGAATAGGCTGTACGGAGGACCGATTGCAACTAACTGCTTGCAGTATTTTTCTTGTGAGGCCATCACCAAAAACACCGCTATCTTAATGTGCATCATTCTAACTACCGCGACATTCATGCTCGGTAACACGGGCACCATCTGAAAGGAACATCAGGGACAACGTGCCGTCACGATCATCAAAAGCTCCACAGACATAACCAAAAAAGGAAAACAAATGTTAACCTTTGTGAGGCTCATCAGGTAGGCGCAATCCCGGAGTTTCCGTTAACCTTATGTTCTCCTTGAACCCAAATACACTCAGCAATCTTGTGAGTGGTTTCCTTTGTGAAAGTATACTACTATATGCTGAATATCGCACCAACTGAAACATGAGGCAGCCTTTGTGCAGCGCATTCAGTTGAACAACAGCACAGACGAGAGATTCAGCCAGGTGAGTCAGGTGAGTCACTCATAAAACCAACTTGGTATGCAAATAAGTGTAGTTACCAAATAAATAAAACAACTCTGTCGGTTACATACAACTTCTTTGTTGTGGGTATGCTCCGTCGTCATTCCTTTGTGTTATCTAAACCGGTTGTCTTTCAAAAACCCAGTCTTTCCAATGTCTATCTATGCTTTGTAGATTTCCAAAATGCCTACGGTGATTAGCATACTGCAGAAACCATACGACCTCAAAGGAATAACCAACACAGAATCATATACGAACCGGAAATCAATAATAGCCCATTTAAATACTGCGCTTTAGGAGAAAAACAGAACAGCTGTTTAGTAGCACGTAAAACAACAAAAAGGTGGTAAGTCCCTTCGACATACACCTTTGTCTGAAAGAGCGTGGCAGTGGGACTGGAAATTTGCTCATGTTCTTCTAAGGGAATACATCGCATAAATCACAAAAGCGGCCTCAAGCGCGCAACTTGAAGCCACAAAACAGTCAAACTCCCTCGCGCAAACGTGCTGTTTTACAGAAAGAAAGTCTGAGAGGATCAATAGCCTGCGGTTATCAGCATGTATTTATGCGCGGGTGTGTATGCGTTATCCGGGACATAGTGATATCTACTAGTGACCATGACAAGCTGAGAAAATCCGCTGGAATTTGAAGCTTTCTAACAAATCTTTGGTAACAGGAGGGAACGTGAGATGTTGCCACGACTGTGAAACAAGTCTTTATAACGAAATAGCCTCCCGGATGTCACTGATCTGTTAGAAAGTGATTTCAAACAGTTGCTTCTAGGTTAAAAATATGTTTTTCACACGTGTCCTGACTAGAATGTATTCGTGAACCTAAACTGTCGGTAATTTCTACCACAAATAATTGCTGTATGTCTTCGTTGATGACGTGAACATCTGTTTGAAACGGTTAGCTTTGAACCTGTTACAAATTAGATCATTGGTACCAACACGCAACCGACCCCATAGGTAACCTACTTGGTCACCGATCTGAAGTGATAAGTGAAGGGGCTCCAACCAACGGCCTTGTAATTTTGTCCATTTTGTGTTCCATTTTTGGTCTGGTCCTCTCACGTTTTATAGACATATAGGTTTCAGACATTTCTGGCTTGCCAACTGACATGCTTTTTATTCAGTGACAGTGTGGTTGAGTTGACTTGAGGAAAATGACTGACTGGTTGAGTTGGCTGCGCAAACGTTAGTCGGTTCCCTTCATATACTGCTATCCCAGATGGCGTGCACCCAGTTATCTATACGAAAGCCACTTCACCAGTGACTGAGGCGTTGAACATTATCTTCAACTACGTGACATGTAATAACTATAAACACAACTGACATTTCAAGCGAGGCTAAAGTCTGTTCTGTTCGCTTGCTCTATTTGACGAATATTGCTGCTAACCACTTACAATTTTTTGCTTTACCACGAATCACTGCCCAGTCTTCCGACGACAAGCTACCAAAATATATTTGTGTATCCAATCGCCGAACACGTTAAATCGAACAGCACAGTTTTTGTTACTCAGCCAAAAGATTGATTTCCCTAGTGAAAAGACCGTTTCAAAAACCTAGTCTCTTCTGGATAACGCGCTCTTCTAATATGTGATCCTTTCTGGGGGCGGGTCTCTCCTGATGGGCATTTTACCAGTGCGATCGATCGACTGGTATCACTCTGTTCTGAGCTTCTGTGGCGGCGGAGCTACCTACAACTTGCTCACGTAGCTGATACCGACGAGCTCAATATAGTTTGTATGAGTTAAAAATGAACGTCACTTAGTAGGTACAATTTCAAAGTGCAACTTTTGAGATAGATCCAAACGTGAATGTACGTAGAAGATTACTCCACGACAGATAGCAAGTGCAATGCTGTCAGTGAGGCACTTCAATTGAAGACAAATCCTCAGCACAAAACTCGAGAGAAAGTGATGGCCCGAAGCATCCATTTTACGGCGGTTGTAACTCAAATCGAAGCTTATCTTAGAACCCTTGATAGAATACAACCACGGTTGATAGAGTTGTCTCACTCAGGCCAATATAAGTGAAACTGCGTTACTTGGATTTAGGGAAAAAATCACCCGTATTATCAACAGTATCAACCTGAAAAACAAGTTCTCGCTACTTAGTAAATCTTAGTATTTTTCGAATTCACTCGCAAGGCACTATTTTATTGATTTCTTGTAACACTCTCTGATAACGATGACTACGGGGAGACGGTGTATGTGTCTTTATTTGTCTGCATCATGTCTCTATAATCGTGTAACAACGCTTGCCTAGTAATTTTGACCGCAATCATCAGTTTTTCAACAAAAAGGAATTGTGATTTGGGAGAGAACGTGAACAACTGGGCTACTAGATTAGCTGGATGGTTTCCATTTTTGATGTTCTTGGTTTTGCTCGCTGATTCATGGCCTTTCAAGAGTAACTCATCGGACGTCGAGTATATTTGAGTTTTTTAATCCAAAATGGGCTTCTGAAAACTTATCTCAAAATTACTCTACTTTCTCGTGGAAAGCTTAAATTATTTACTCTGGGGGGGGGGGGCTTTGGGCACCATGTCTCCCCCCATAGGGTACTAGCAAGAAACGCCTACGAGAAAAAAACTGGCCACCGTTATTGGAGACAGGTATGCTACAGCTTGACAGTCTCTCCCTACTTCCACAACATACGTATTTGCCCCAGGGCACATGACTACAGCTCAGTAATTCTAAACTATGATGAGCATGTTTATTGGACCCAAAGTGAAGTCAACAAGTGAGAACGCTTTAGCAGTACACGCTCGGACTTTTGGTTGATAAACTCCACTTTGATCTAAGTGATTCAAAGAACCACTTTATCAGAGCTCATTTGAAAACACCGAATGTACAGGCACTGAAAGCTTCAGCGGCATCCTACCACATAAAATTAGTGACCAAATGTCCAAAAACTTGAAACTGGAGGTGACGCTTGTGGAGTCTCCAACAAGGAAGAATATGCGTACATATAGAATTTTTCCAGGGTTAGAATTATTTGAAAATTTTCACGAATCTATGATACTTTCAGCGTAGTGAATTCACGGATTTATCTTATGCCAGGTTTTGTCACTAGCTGAGTCATCGGCCACTGAAAGACGACGGTACACGTGTGTGTGTGTGTGTGTGTGTGTGTGTGTGTGTGTGTGTGTGTGTGTGTGTGTGTGTGTGTGTGTGTGTGTGTGTGTGTGTGTGTGTGTGTGTGTGTGTGTGTGTGTGTGTGTGTGTGTGTGTGTGTGTGTGTGTGTGTGTGTGTGTGTGTGTGTGTGTGTGTGTGTGTGTGTGTGTGTGTGTGTGCCTGTTGGGAGGGTAGGTGTTGGGAGGGTAGGTGATATGTGGGTGGCTTCGGAAAGCTAAATCAAATTAGCGACTGTTGTCATTGTCAACAGTCACCCACACTAATTGGTTTTGAAATTTGCACAAATGTCACAGTTTATTGAGTCTGGGATGGCAAACCATGCATTGGTTTGAAAACTACTCAACAGTGAAGGCGTCCACCTCCGGCGAGACAAATATCTGGTAAGAGGAAAATATTTCACGCTGTCAGACAATGTTGCGGCGGGTACACTCCTCACCTAACAATCTAGGCGATTTGAAATATTGCGCGGTGATCTAACCAGAACTAATCAGAAGAACACCACAGGATGTGCATTCTAGTTATTCGTTTATGCTAGCTGCCATGGACACAATAGTTGAGTTGGTTTAAAGTGAAGGCTTACCAACTGTTGGACAAATTTGGTCCAGAGAAATAGCAATCTGAAATTACGTCAGCAAAAAAATGGTTAAAGAGATACGATTTGGGGAAAGCTTTGTTTTTTCTATGACAGTTCCCCTCCCAGTTGGTGAAATGGAGTAAGAGGTGGTAGAACTTATCGGTAAACACACTCACAGTTCCAACCAAATGGCTTAAAACTATCGGAAAATAAAGGGGGGCGAGAAAGCCTTATGTGACCACCTATGGTGCCGTCATTTTTGTTGAAATCTTTGTGATTAGCGACCTACAGGTTTTTGAAACCAAATTAGTTTTCGCGGGAATCCCGGATGAATGTCCTGTTTATGAATTTCTCAAATGAATGTGCCATAGGAGGGACACCCCATATGGGATATCTCAAATATTGTACCAGGTGAAATATGGGGAAGCCTGGGTGCAGCATATTTATTTGAGGAATAGCATAAGCGAGAGATCCAGCTAAGATTCAGTTCATTCTCTCGCTAAAAACAAAATGGTGTGTGAATGAGTATATTTCGCATTTTTTTCACATTTTTGGTTCAAATGGAACATGGGGTTGACGGAAACTTGGGTACTGATGAGAATGGTAGTGGGCTGTTCTCAGAAACCTTATGAGTAGCTCCGTTCAAGGAAACTTTTGCTATATTTTTTCGAACATCTCGCTTTTAGAACCTACTGAGTTATTCTGTCGTAATTTGAGTGGGTGTGTGGATGAAATCTTATCGTTTTTGTGTCGAAGCAGACTCTCCATTAGTCTTGGAGTCTTGGACATTGCCAACTGTGCAACATTCGCCTAGCTTGTACACCTCACGGAGTTCGTTTTGGTAGACCATTTGTCAGTCGAAAGTCCTCTGCAAGACAAAACACACACCAGGTCCTGATGATGTAAGATACATGAACCGTTACACTGTCTTGTTCACATTCCAAAAACCCCTGTCCAGTCGTTACAGTAGCTGGTAATATAAGGTTGCCAGCGGTTTAGAGTTGCGCACAAGAGTCTGACAAACTGGTAACGTGTTGGAATACTGGTAGCTCGGATGCATTCATGAGTAGTCGATCAGGAGACTGTTGATCATTTCACTGAGCCTAATGATTGACTTGCAGAATTTTTGTCGCCATTTGAAGAAACAAGATCAGTGTGCTTTTGATGTCTCCTCGAATGATGGCGGAAGGTTTGCAATCCAATTGCCAAGCTCGGAGAACAGACCAGTAGCCACCTGATCAACTGCCAGTCTTATAAACTATCCAGCATTGATAAAATGCTTGTGCAAGTACTTTTAGTTTAGGACATCAGTGCCTGCTTTCATTCTAGCAAACCGACCGATTTAAAAATGCACGAGACAGTAATAATTCTGAAACACCACAAAAACTGGGAAGTGTATTTTGGCTAACTATGTTCACCACCCCATTTGGGATTACCAGCGACAGAGCAGTACGGCTATCAGAATACAAGCTGGCACGAAAGAGTACTGCTAAGTTAAGCGCTTACACTTTTAGTCAGGTTTCAAATGTCATCTTATCGTACAAGCATAGCATAAACGGATGGATCCCAGTAGTCCGATGCATGCATCCAGCATGTGTCATGATCCGGAAAGTACAACTGAAGCACAGTACAGTAGTGCAAACAGTAGTTTGAGTGTAGCATATCATCAACAAGTGGAATTTGTTCGTTCTGGAAAAAGTTGCTGGACTGGCCAAACTGTAACCTAGGCGCTTGAAACACACGAGAAAAGTGGGTGAGCAGACTGGCAGCTGATATGGCTTAGAAATGGCGTGATATCCGTCAAAATGTCATCCACACACTCATTAGAATATGGGAAATTGACAGACAGAGGATTTCGGGCCAAAGGACTGATAAATTATCAACATGATACGGTCTCATTATTCTTTCATGTCCTCCTTCCACTGTTGTGTTTTTCCTAACTGACTGGAGCAGTAGTTTTGTAATCTCTGAGGATGGTTCCGAGGTGATCTAGTTGACCTTGACAGAAGTTTTGTTGGAATTAAAATTACGGTGAAAACAAAGGTAATCCTGTGGATTTTTCGCGAATGGCACAGTTGCGAAGAATCAGAGGCGGCTAGTTTTCGTTCAAATTTGTAAAAAAAATTTTTTACGCATAAAAAACCCAAACCTTATCACATATTATACCCGACAAAAGAAAGCGAACTTCTGCAATAGTGACACTTTTGATGTTATGCAAAACTGTGTTACTTATCGTGCTGTTGTTCGGAATGCAGAAGTTGCGAATTTGGAAAGTACGCTCAAGAAAACAACTTTGTGTCTGAAAGCAACCCTAACTAAGCTTAGGAAATGCCTACATGTTGGTGGCCTCACTCCCCTTTGCGACGGAAACCCCTAGTGTTTTCTGGTAGGTTGACCTCAATTCTTTTTTGAGTGATGATTGAATAGTGGATGCTAGGTGAATTAAAATCCGATACACTGAGGTTTTCCTAGATACAGATTCTTTCGGCTTTCAACTTTAAATCAAATCGTGGCTTGGATGCAGAAGCCGTTAGAGTTTGGGACCTTGAACCTTTGAGTAGTGAATCAGAGTATTCCTGATGAGTCTTTAACTCGTAGATACAGAAGAATAAGTAAGAAGTTGAACCAAACAATCACACCAAGGTCTGTGAGTCTAAACCGTTGTAGATTTTTGCGAATGGCCCGTTACCAATCATTCTCAACAGTAGTGTGGCAGTTGTACCGACCCTCTTGTTTTTCAGAAAAATTTAACCTTGTGGAATAAACTGAATTTTTATGGACAAGTCTGTGAGTGACCACCAGCCCAGCAACTCATATCCTACTATTACTGTCATCAGGGACGTCCGGGATACTACTATTGGATGCAGTCGAGTCCTGAGAGTCGAAGATGAAATTCCCGACGTGTGAGAACAGGGAATCCAGATTTGATAGTGTGGGACTATTAGTAACCTGGGAGCATTCATTAGGAGTTCATCAGATGGCCGTTGACATTTCCGTCGAGCCTGACGTTTCGCCACCTTCGACTAGACATTGTCAGTGAGCTGTTGATTGGACAGTTCCCCTTCTCGTGCTTGGGCTTCTATAGTTTGCAAACTGAGCTGTAGGTCCTAAACTGATAGACTCTTCATGATATCTGATTTGGAGTCTGATTGGTCCGTTCACCATCTTTGATGCGTCCCAGTCTGCAATTTTTGCGTCCAGTTGCCCCAATACACTCTTCCCTTGTTGGCCATTATTCCCTGCTTTGATTGATACGTTCGTTGGCTGTGTTGCGTCATGTTCTACCTTCCTGTTTTTGACTGAGTGACGTTGCGTCCTTCATTTTTGATAGTTCATCGTCTTCACCATCGATATGAGGACAAAGTTTGTCTCCTCAGACGTCACTGTGGGGATAGTCTTTGGTCTCGGGTTTGAATCTCCATGAGGACAGGTGAGGCGCACGCAGTTTCTGACCCTTAACAAGGACCGGAAAACTGTGGAGGGTTTCCGTAACTTTCAGCAGGGAGTGACTGTAATTTCAGAGTGAAATCACTAGGATTGACCAAAGGCAAATAGATGAAAAAACGTCCAAACGGTTGCCTCTGATCTGTCGAAAATGTGACCGTCTTTGGGTAGTCAAAAGCGTAATAAATGGTGGAAAACTGTTGTTAGACTTTCACTCGTCATATTTCATTATTTTTTGCAACACAGTAGAATGGTTATTTCGAATGACGTGAAAGTGATCACTGACACTTATAACTGAGTCAAATCAGTGTTCTCTGTGGCTTGGTTGTTGGACCTACCGACAAAATATGTAAGAAAACGGGTGTGTGTAACGACTGGCAACTTTGATCTGTTTCCTATGTCCACAAAGTCGTACTGGACTTTAGTTCGACTGGACATGAGGAAAAGCTCCCAGTAACTTCAACCCGGCCATCTGTGTCAACAATCCTCTGTATCCTTATGGCTGGTTCAGCGGTATTCCACGAAAAACAACAGTTTGAAAACAAACGTGTAGGTAAAACTAATTACGGTAACTACGACTGGTTTGTGGGCAGATTCACTGTGTACGACTTTGTTATAGAATAGAAGTATCTCGATTGGCGTATTCAGGCTGTTACTTGGTGAACAGAATAATTCTTAAAAGATCTTTAGCAGCGAGCACATTGAGAACACTGAGAAGAAAATAGCACAAGAAATCAGAGGATGTTTTTGTTCTATGTCACTTGGATCGAGGTGGAATACGACAGTAGATGCCTCTCGTGCTGCTGTTGCTACATTAAGACTAGGAAGGGACAACAGGCACAAGCATGCCAAAATAGTAGTGGATCGGATGCGTTTGTTGTCTGCTGATCTGTTCGCCGAGCTTGGAAGTTGGCTGGCAAACATTCCACCGCCAAATGAGGAGGTATAATCAGTGAGACAGATGAAGTTTCCTCGGGTACTGACCGAAGGTTGAATTGCCTAGCGCGTCAGATAGATCATCCGTCATCTGAGCGACAACCAACAGCGAGTACCGTGTACAATCGAGTCCTTGCTGAATGTTGAGAGACACATTTGTTTGAACGTTACACAGCTTCATCATCATCATCATCATCATCATCATCATCATCATCATCATCATCATCATCATCAGTCTGATTCTTTTCAGCCCACGACTGGTGAAAAACGTACAACCTTTAAACTCTTGCTGAACTGCTCACGACACAAATCCCCCCGAATCGTTTGGACTCGCTTTTATTCACAAGCACAAATCTTGCCTTTCAGCCACGAAAAACGTTGCTATCAACTGATTTAACTGTGTTTATGCGCAGCGAAATACGACAACTATCCAATCTTGCATCGACCAGGTTGCCCGTTTCTTCTCGTCCGCACATTTTAGTATTCGTCCCATATTTGATCTATAGGAAGGCACTACATCGTATATTATTTTGATCCAGTAACAACCAACTTGATCTAAACTTTTGTTACCCATCGATCGAATAAACCAACCAGTCTGTTTTTGATTCCAAAGGACACTGTCTTGCTGTCTGCCTATGTCCATAAGCTGCCTCAAAACGACACTATCCACTGGGGCTTCGCTTCTTGGTGTTTGATGAACACACTGTCTGCACACGAGCAACTACTGCGCTGTGGCTGATATATCCTCGTAAAAGTCCTACCCCTCACAACTTTGGTCCTACTACGGGCCAAAAAGTGACAATATTCCGAGGAAGGTTCCTTGATTGAGTCCAGCCCTCGGATTTTTCATATCTTATGGGAGTGTAAGCTGACGTGGAATAAGAAAGTTGGTCATTTGCAATGGTGCTGTTCCATGGTCAGTACTAAAGGTGGGTACATTTTGGGAGCCCGCAAACTGCACATACAGTCTTCTCGAAAAAGCCAGTCAACACGTAAATGTGGTAGAGGGATGAGTGGGGGGAGCTATATACTGTGCATCCTGTCCATCACATTGTTGATGAGCCGCTTCTCTCTAAACTGTTTACTCTCCAACTACTACTAGCCAGTAGGTTACGACTTCGAGTCCACTTAGAGATTCGAGATTTGCGCATAGTTGGAAAGTCTCAGTAGGGCTGAATTTGCTGTACAATGCTTTTCGGCCTTTCGGCATAGACTGACTTCACTTGCAGGACGGAATATCAAATGTGCTTTCAAAAAATGAGGGGGAACAATGGCGAACTCGGGCAAAACATGCTGCTTTTACAACCACTTAAAATGTTTTCTTCTGAAGCGAAACAGAAGCAATTTTTTACGTTTCTAATCTTGCCGTTTTGTGTTCATATGCAGGGCCATGATTGTAGTGATCGATTTATCGTTCCACAGTTAGGAACTAGCCGAAAATATCGGTTGAAGTTATTCACATCTTTTGTGCTTTTAACAAGAACAAGAGCTCAGTGTGTGAATTTCAGATGGAAAAACACTCGAAGTTTCAATTATAACTATGGCCACTTTCCTTGTGTGTGCGCATACACACAGCCTAAATCTGTAAATCCTCAACGGGTTCATGTGAACAGCATCCCAGTCTGCGTTGCTTCATTTATTGATATCTTTCTTGAAGAAGCGTTCTAACCAAGGCGCCTCAGCTGATTCTCACGACAGGAGTCAGCTCCTTTGTCTTTTGGACACATCAGTTTGGAGCCATCAGTTTGCACACTTTGGTCACTGCAGAGTGTGATAAATCACCAGAAAACTTATGTTTCCAGTTTAAACATATCCCGGGGTCTAAATTGCTGAAAGTCACCAAGCCGGCGCATGTGTTGTGTTCACACCAGACATGATTGGACAACCGAATAGGCGTATGATTTTGGAGGAAGCTGGATGTGAAACGTGGATGCAAGCAAAACTACTTTGGGGGTTGGAGCCCAGCAACAAAGTGGAATGGCTGAGCTGTTACTGTGTTGTGCAGTGGAATTCATCAGTTAACCAGTACCGGCAAGACCAAGAGCAATGCAAATGGGGTTTAATACGCCTCCTCTGGCTTCCCTATTAGCATTTTTATGGGTTCAAAAAAGAGGGAATTTCTGTTAAAATATAGGTTTTTCAAGCGGGACAGCACTAGCATACTGTGGCGGAAGAAACGAGGAGTATGGTACCTCATGGACAAGGGGTAAAATAGAGCCGATTAAGAATACTTGGCCATCTATCCACGAGTGTTTTCATCAACCGTGATTATAACTTCCAAATGGTGAAATCCAACAGCTTCAAACCTAGCAGTGGTAGATGAAGTGTGATGATTATTAAAACTTTCAAATTCAAGCTTCAAATGTTCAAACTGCTGATTACCTCCGGAACAATTATCACAATACGTCTGAAGTTCCCAAGAGGCTAAAAATGGCCGGATTGTTTTTTCATTACCACTGACGGATACTTCACCCTACCTGCTGTGCTAGTGGAAAACTCACCAAGTTCCATGCTGTGCAGCCTGTCTATGACAAAGTGGTACCGCCAGGGCATACCGAGATTGCATTATGCATTAGACAAATGGTGTTTTTTTACCTCCCACACGGCAAAGGTCACACAACCTTGCGGGTGAAGTTCTGCCGCGCGACATTCGACTACGGTGTCCGGAAAATTTCAAAATCAACTTGAAGCGAAACAAAAAAATGCGGGCAATTATGGCGTTCTGACATCAGCATGTCAGAAAATGTGCGTATATTGTCCACTGAAGAGGATTACAGATGGTTTCGCACAGTTTCTCTATCCTGCCTAAACTGCGCTACTTTTAAGAAGTTTTGTTTCGTATGAATCAGTCAAAAAGCCATGAGGCACAAAAAACAAATGGTTTTTGATACAGCGGCTAAGTTTGTGTTGCAGGTGAAAATCTTTGGCAAGCTAACTGGAAGCAATTCATTAGTCTTCGATGGAATTTGGAGATTAGTTAGAGGGAATCTGAAGAATTAATTTGAGGAATACTGATTTAGTCACTTCTGTAATTGAGAGATTTATCAGGAACAGGATTTATTTTACCCCATTTTACTTGATCTCACAAAATGGTGTACTGGACTCTTCAGGTAGACAACCTCACAAAATGCAGAAATTAGGAATATTCCAAACAGATCAAAGAAAACTTCAGGAGAACAGCTCCGTTTTTCCGATGGCCCTTTTCTTGATAAAAAGATACTGATGAAGAGATCTGCATGGTCAAGCACTGGTGTACAGATCACGCACTGTTCTTAAGAACTGGAATTTAATGTGGGGCAGCCGAACAGCCCACCGAGGAACACTTCTCAAAAGAAGACGCACTCAGCAATCCACTTCGAAAGTAACCAAAAGGAATAATGCAACAGCATACTAGCTTGGCGTTAAAACGAGTCGAGTTTAGACCACGAACAATCAGTGTATCCAAGTCGAAGTAAGCTGAAGTGGACTGGTTCGTTTTGGTGTTCTCATCTCCAAAACACGGGACGCAACCGTTTTATAGAAAGCCACAGTAAAACTAAAAAAACACGAGCATGACGGACATTTTCGTCTGTCTGGATAGCGCTGTGGGTCTGTCTGCGCCCAAAAACGTCTAGGCACACTAGAAGGGGAACAGTGACGAGTGTCTATTGGAAAGTGTAAACAAGACCGAACAAGAATTAGTCAACATCCCAAAAATAAGTAGACAAAATAAGCCCTGCTTTCGTCAGTACGACAGATATGTTTAGCGATGCCTGTGTGAAAAAATTTTCCGAGATAGCTAGAGAGCACTATTTTGAACGGTGTTAGGAAAATAGACAGCGGCATAAAGTGAACCCCAAAAAAACCTTTGATGTTAGTCCATAAAGATTCTTACCTTATTTAGCTGGTTCGACCGCATTGTGGCCGTTTTTTCAGGGTATGGATAAGAGAACACATTTTTGTAGAGGAAACGACGAGACATGCAGTGATTCTTGTGCGGAAGGGTAAACCTTGCATGACACTAAACGACTGAATCGGAGACTCAACTTTTCACGACGGTTCGGTCGGATACCACCTAGTGTTCCTAGTTTTAGGGGCAGCCACTGAGGCACAAGAGGTTTCAAAAATGTGAATACAGACAGGATGAATGATATCTATGAAGCTAAATGACGCAAGAAAGATGGGTGACTTGTTTGAAGGACAGCCTTGTCAACTAAACATGACCGGATACAATGGAAGCATACTACTGAGACTAGATAGATATATTGCGGGTTCACCTATTCGACCTGTTCTGACCTTCAAAAACATCTTACTGTTGCAGGCACACGATGAAGCATGAGTTCGGTTCATAAAAATCGACTGCCGGATACAGCTGCCGTGACATTTCTCGTTTACTGGGAAGCACATTTAATTGAAATTGATTAACTGAGTAGATCGCTGAGCTGGGTTACTGGATTGAAGAAGCTTCATCACCAGTCGTGATGACACCCTCAACACACTGAAGATGCCACCCCAGCTGGTAATGATGCGTTCTCAATCCAATTTTCTAGTCCAGCGGACGAATCAGTGGCCATCATAGCAAACCAAGCTTCCCAAATAACGCCGCTGGGCCCAACTGTAACCGGGTAAGCTATTTTTTGTTTTCGGCATACGTTCCTCATCAAAATGCCTACTAACTGACGCGTCATGAATCCAAGTAGCATATGACGTATTCTCAGATTCAAATTCCATACAAACGGGGCCTGTCAGTTTGTATATCTCAGTCTAATAACAGTAGAAGTGTCGCTAGCGGACCGTTCGCACTACGTTAAACAACATGTAGGAGATTATGAAGATTTAGAGGAGGCCGTGGAGGAGGCCACACAGGAACCAGCTAGAACACCGAGTAATCCAACGTATTACGCTCCCATGGTTGGCTTCCAGACATGGAAAATATTCATAGGATACGGAGTACCACATGAACCGAGGCGAAATTTAAAAGGAAACGTTTTGGAAGATTTATCGAACGAATACATCTTGACTGTTCATTTGGCTCCGTGCCCAACTTAGAGTGTTCAATGTCCATTCCCATGGGCCACTCTTCTAACCCCAACAACAGAGTAACTGAACAAGACCAATAGATTTTTTGGCTGAAATGATTGAGGCTCAACGGGCATTCTTCATATAGGACGAAAGCAGCTGAACGGAACAGGACATATACTGGAGTTCACACGTGGTTGATAGACAATACCTTCCAAAATGATCTGTAATCTCCAACACAACATGACGTCAAGGCTCGAGAGTCACTCCAGTTCTGTGATATTTAACATACACTCCAGGAATTCCGTATCTTGCAAGAAATATTCGATTCTCCTGTGTGAATATTAGGATACATGGTTCACCAGTGTATCCCATGCTTGAACGCTATCAAATCTATTCTAATCGTTTCTAAACTAAGTTTACTGAATACAACATTGCTTGGAGCACCAGACATAAGTGCAATTGGTCAACTCAAACAAATGGGATGTAGTTTAATCTGATTGCTCTGGTAAGTGTTCACAGAGAACTCAGTATTAAAAGGATCAGTTTCACAATTCCACGTGGAATAATAATATGAATACTGTTCAAAGCCAGCCCTATATCCAACATTGTAAGACAGAAAATGAAGGCTTTTACTGGAGCTTACCAAGCCCTGATTAGAAGCCAGTGACCGAAAACAAGAATCAGCTCGGATGGATGGTGTGGATGAGGATATCTTCAAAGAACAATTGTTACACCGGCACTACTTCTCCGTCAGTATTGGCTTATCCCCTACTACCTTGGAAATTGCATGTAATTCAAAAGTTAGGGGCTCCCCGAATAAAAGCCGTGCTATTTTGTGTGTTTTGTTTCCCCCGTTTGGTTCTGAAAAGGGCATCCTTAGAACACTTCCTATTTCGACCTCCGCAACCTAATAGTGTCAGGTCCACCAGGACAGTATAAGCTACAGAAATTTGGATAAACACAATATTTGTGAAAACGGAAGTATGAAACGTCGAATACGCGGTTATGACCGATGCAGAATCGGGCCTGTTTCTTACCTCTACCATGGTCTTTCGGAATCAGAACCCGAGGCTTTCTCGTGAAACAAGGTTGACTGAAGCACGGGTTACTAGTCTGGGCCATCAGATAGTCAGGAAATTGGACTTACCTGGCGCAAATTCTCCCGTGATAGATATAAAAAATAAATTAAAAGCGCTTCATACTTCTGAGTGGCTTTTGTTGCAAACTTGGTTGAGGTGGTCCGCTGATTTCTTTCACCACTCAATTCCAAAACTTAACGTCCCTTTTTCGGATCGGCATCCACTAAACATTCGCGGCACCCCTACGAACGTTATCTGGTGGAAACTCCAACATAAAGCGACAGGTACAAATTGGCCGGACAGTGAAGCTAGCAGACGAAAGCATGCTAAACAACCTTGGGCTTCCGCCTCCATGTAGCGGTCACATGATATCAACTCCAGAGGGACACGAAAATCGAGGTCATCTAATATGACATCGCGTGTTTTCATTTTAAATGTCATAGGTAAACCCTGAAGAGACACAGTCTGAATTTGAGTCCAGCGGAACATATCCAGTTTACCAAACGTACTGAACAGAACACACCGACTCTTGTCGCAGCTTGAAAAGTGAATAGCAGGACTATCCTTCCTGCCTTATTTACGTGGTTAGACACAGTTAAAGCTAAAATTTCAATGGGTTATGTTTGTAAAGTGCTGCCTAAGTCTACGTTCAGTATGATCAGTTGCAAACGTTTGTTACTGTGATGTGTGGTTAATTGGAGCATGGAAATGCTGCAGAACCATCGAACCTACTTTTGTGTTGGTGCAGCAGAATCTGTTTGTATGCGTTTCTTTTTCGTCCAGTAAGGTAAAAGTGAAATGTGCAATGTCGGGACTGCCCTATTAAACGTTGCAGCGAGGACCAGACTCATCCCGACCTAATTGGGAAACAAACGGATTCACACGGAGCTGATAACGGGTGCGTCAGCAGTTTTACTTGTTGAGCGAAAAGAATCATGTGTGGTCAATTTGACAGGTTGGGTAAGCTGACTGGTACACCTGGTAAGTAGTAAGCACGAGATAAGTTGGCTAGAGTTCGAGACTAACGGTGTGACTCTTAAGGAAATGATAGTCAATCAGTCTTGTCTTGGGAATGTTGGGGGGCGATTTAGTTAAGTTTTCATTTCCTCTGAGTTATTGCACGTCAGAATTTTGTATCTTCCAAACAGGGGGTAGATCTTTTGGGCGGCGTAAATATTTTGCCTTTTGCATCAAAAGCAGCGTACCTTTTTTATCATTTTGCCAGATGGCCATAAGCGTGCATCCAAAGAATACCAAGAATAATCCCAGAATGCTGTTTGAACACTAGCTTTGGGCCTTGAAAAGCCTATTAGCCATGGACAGATTTGTACATGGACAGAATCTGGCCCTTCTGAAGCATCGCATTTCACTTTGCGTGATTCAGTTTTGACTGCATTCCGCGTGGGAGATTCTCAGATGGAGCGTGTAGAGGCGTGTGATGTGTTCTTTCTTGGGATACCAGTCGTACTCGTTAAATGACAAGCCAGAATTTTCCACTGAGAACTTCTTATCTACCGGCAACTCATTGAATTTCTGTAGTTATCTATTTGTATCCGACTTGAGTGCAAACGATGAGTGATCATGTGCTAAACGACACGGAAACCCCTGATACGCCAATAGTGCATGGAAGATGGATGCCAAGCCCGCTGCTCCAAATTAATGAAAAAGTGATTGCATCATCAACAAATAATCATGTACTCCTAAGATTCAACTGGCTTTCAGGTTATGAATAGTACTCATATCTTTATTATCCCACTTGGTGGTGTTTGAAACCATTCCATGTAGTTTACCCTAAACACATATTATAAGAGAGTATTACATTCGTCTGTATATGCTACCATACTGAAGTGTAATAGTAATACAGTGCTTTGCAACACGGTGCACTGATCACCTGTCGCTTATTAGTGATAAGACAAGCCATTTCAAACCATGTTTCCTGCTCATAAAACAGATCACTGAATTGCTAAATGTTTCAGGAGTTTCCGGAATCTCGGTTTGAGATCATTCATCTCTCCAGAAACAAGACAGTAATCCAAAATGCGGTCGTAGGTAATTTTGTCTCATCTCTTCCACACGCACACAACAGGAGGTCTCGCTGAAACAACCGTCATAACAAACCACCTGCGGTAAAGTTTCTCATGTGATTAATATCGTCGAAAATCGTTCGACTGTAGCCATGCCGCTGGAAGGAAGCACGAGGACTGAGATACTGCCAGGTTGCTCAAGCATAGACAGGGGAAGTCGAGAGGTAGAGGTCGGATTCGAGCTACGGACCTTCCGGTCAGTTAATCCGCGCTCTAACAACTGAGCGATCTCGTCTCAATATTAATGTATAATAATATAATACAAATATATAATGATTAATATATCTTTGTCTGATGCATTACTGTCATTTTGTTTCGTCTGAAAACGCCCTACTGTTGCATGGTAAAAAGTGAGCCTCAGGTGCGTAAATTAACCTGACCCATCTGCTACTAGCCCTTTTCGTCAACTAGGTGAATTTTTCCTGAGCTGAGTTGAGTTACACTGCATGTGCTTCAAAAACAAAAACAACATTCAAATTTTCCTTAACTTTCCGGTCTGCCTGCAATCTTATATAAGCACGTGCAGATTGTGCGCCCCAATAGTATGCTGCCGTTCGGCTTTAACATGTACCGTTCCAATTATTGTCTTACTGTTACAATTTCTTCGCCAAAGACATCTTTTGAAAATGATTCTTATCGATGTGTCTATGTAGGGTGGAATAACTTCAGACAAAGAAAAACAAACCAATATTTGACGAATTGGTGAGATGTGTTCATTTGTGTTAGTTTTTTTACACTTATGAAGAGTATCCAAATGAGGACGCATAACCTTCAAACCGAGGGTTATTATCTAGGCATCCCAAACGTACCCGATTTGGGTTTGGACTGGAGACGCATACCACACCATGACACATGATTTTTTAAAGACGTTCATTGGGTGGATGATGAGAGTCTGTTTATCTTGGCCAAGTGTTCTCCCCTGAATCTTCACCCATCTGATTGTGTCAACAGAACCACCAACAAACCAACTAAGCCACTTTGGTTTCACAGACCCATGTGGAAATCGGCACATTTGGTTTTCTGTGAATTAGACTGGTCGGTCTGGGGCAATTTCATGAGTCAGCTGAGACTTTGTAATTCTATGGGGATGTCACCAAACGTCTCGTGTTTGTTTATCTTGAATGCGGGCTTTAGAAGGATGCTGCACACAGAGGAGTTTTGAACTATTCGACGCGCGCAAACTTAGCTAGTAAGTAAACGCGTAGAATTAGATATTTATGGATTATTTTATAGACAAGTGTATCTCACATCTGACGCTTCTGGCTGCCTTCCTGAAGTCTCTCAGGAACGGGGCCAGGAAACTGACAATCTGAGATAGCATGAATCGGCTTTACGTGTCAACTGTTCTCGTCAACAATAAAACGGAAGGATCCATGTTGGTCTGACTGTGCAATGTGATCTCTGGGTAATATTTGAGAAGTACTATTTGAGAAGTACCTCCGTTACTGACGTGTTATTAGCATATCTTTGTCAACAGCGTTGACAAAAACTCAAATGACGGAGGAAAGTCACACTCAGCTCACTTTATTTCCGATGGGTCCGCCCTTCCAGACTGAAGTTATATATATATATGTATATATGTAGCAAAATTTTGTGTCAATCAACCAAGAAAGAAGACAGGCGCCTGCAGTCATTCAAAATCATTTATCACGTACACATCACTGTTTAGCCGACCACTACCATCTCCCACAGAAGCTAGGTTTTTCTTTGAGCATTGCTGGAAACACACCATGATTAGACGTCAAAAACCGTTCAACCCACACGGTGTATGAAAACGGCGAACCACGTAACAAGAAATCCTCATTGTTGAAAAAGCAGGCCTAGTAACCGTCAACAAGTCGCCGTTAACAATCCATGCCTTATAATAAAAAACAATACTAAAAGTTGGAGAACAAAGAAGTAGCGAACAGTCCACAAACCAGCTGGTTATGACCCTACTGGTTGTCCATCAGTTCGTTACTTTTTCTTGACAACGCAAACTCTAGCTCGACATGTATAGTTTGGTTTTAGCATGCCTGAAATACGTTAGGATGATAAGCGTGGCCAATGAGTTTTCATCATGTGAACTTTCCACTGGAAAGCCAAATTGTATGCTAGAGACGAATAACACTCAATCGCCATACAAGGAGGTACCAACCGAAGAATAAGCAAAATCCAGATAGATCTTTCGCAGCTGAATCTGCTGTAGGAAGGCCGCCTCATTTTCAGCATATCCAGTCATTTTTTATTGACATAGGCCTACTTATAAACCACGTAAAACATGATTGTATTTTGTGTGGCACGAAAATACCAAAATGTTTTTCGTGAGGGCCACTTCTTAGAATTGAATTACTTGTGTCTAATTATGTGTGGTTCGATTCTCTCTCGCAAAAGATGTCATGTGGCCAGAAAGACCACTTTAGATAACTGAAAACTTGTCTGTATCTCTACGTTCACGGAGCACCACCGGAAATACCAACCAGACGTAATATTTTAAAAGAATGTGTAGTTAGAGCTTTCTTCACTCCAGTGAGACTGCCTCAAATTAACTCTTTTCCCAGGAGCAAGACAATACGTGACTGGGGTAATGTAGTCGGTGTTAGTGAAGGACAACTGGTATTATGTCCTGTATCAGTGAGAGTTAATCACACTACTGTTCAGCTGCCCGTGGCCTAACACTTCATTTTTCAACCGATGGCCGGGATCGAAACCCTTTGAGTTTCGTGAAATGCGCACTGTTGATGGTTTCCAGCAAGAATGAAACAGCTGCGAATTGGTCCTCAGATTTACAACATAGATAGGCTTTACTGACAGGATGAAATCTCTATTGAACACTGTATTCATTGGAAAGTATTTGTTACGGAAAATCGCCTCTTATGGCTAGAGATTTTTAGTTTTGATCTTAGGGGGATATTTTATATCCAACCGAAATGAAATGTCCATCAGTGCACTCATGGTTTTTAGAATCGGCTACCGTACGCTATACAAGTGTACGATTTTTCGAGGATCATACCTTTAAAACATCTGCATCAAATCTTATTTTGGCCTTGTTTGGTAAAGTTATTTCTCTGAGGATGACAAACGCCACGCCGGTTAATCTAGCGAGTAATCAGGTCCACCTTAGTAGTTCAGTCACTTCTACGCGATCTTATTTGACCATTTGGCGTTTGAAGCTTATGCTCAGCCACTACACTCTGGGCTTTGTCATAATCTAATTTAACAAACTTCATTTTGTTAGTACAACGTAAGTACGATAAACTCTTTCTTGGCTGGAAAACCACGCGAATATTTTCTGTCCTCCGCTATTTTAGAAAGTAAGATCGAACACAAGTTTCGACACAATTTGAGGCGCTAACAATCTAGGAAATTCTAAATGGGTACGTTCGTGGACGACGACGATCGTCTTTATGAGGGTGTGTTTATTATATTGTGGGTGTTATGGAGATGGGTAAGAACAGCAATGAGGTAGCTTTAGCATTTCACTGGATTTTTAATATGATTAATACTACCAAAAGTTCACACATTCGTGGTCGATGACGAAGGTTTCAAGAAAGGCTATCAGGTCCCCAATCAATATCAGCGGGGCCTTTCCCTTGGATGGGTTTCATTCGAGGTGCGGTGAGGTCTACTCTATATCTACGGTATCTCGAATATCATGCCAACTGAAGCATGAGGCGGCCTGTTTGCAGCACATCCAGTTGAAGAACATCATAAACGAGAGATTTACTTGAATCTCCCGTGAAAACCAAATTGATTTGCAAATGAGTGTCTTTGTCGCGATCAGTCCAATTTGGGCTCAAGTAGAACATAAGGTTGACGGAAACTCGGGAACTGCGCCTACCTGATGAGCCCCAAGAAGAGCGAAACCGGTCGCTGGCGGTCGAAGAGTTTTCAGAAACCTTATGAGTAGTTTTCTTTATGTAAAAAAGTCTATCCTAGTTATTTCTTAACTTTCCTCTTCTCGCTTAGTATCGGTTTGAGAGGCTATCGTGAATTCGTTATAAATTTGGTTTCCTGTTCGTACACGTTCAGCCTCATGTTTCACGCTCCAGCCTGAGATGTGTAAACTTTTATATGTATCGACATTTTCCATCCCACCATAAACCCGTGTGTTCCTGAGGCTTCGCGCATTGCTGTCTGTGAATCGAAACGGTAAACATCGCAAAAAGCGCGCATATGTTTACCAGTGTTTACGAATTCATCCAAATGGACAACAGACATGAAAACTGTGGCTGAACACCCCATCCCCAGGTTTCCTGACCTCGACCACTTCAGATATGTAACCAAAATGAGCTAGCGGAACACGAAATGACAGTTGTGCGTGGAATCATACACATTAGTCGTACGCACGTACGTCCAGCAGACAATCGAGTGAATGGACGCACTAGAAAATGACTAGAACGGCAAAAGAAATGATTGATTGATTCCTTCTACCGTGTCCAAAAAACTGATGAGTCTGTCAGTTTCAAATGGGATATCAAGGCGCTTTTAACCACCCAGAATAACAGTAGGTTATCTGTAGGAGGAAAGCCGTCATATCTGTGACTAACCTCAGTCTCCATGCTCTTAGTTTTTGTTTTACTTGAACGGTGAAGATTCCAGCTGTTACCAATTTCACTGGAACATCTGTCAGGCCAGGTCTGTTGAGAGAAAGAATTTGTGACTTGTCAACATACAGCGCATTCTTTGTATGCACACAAGAAAGACATGCTGCCACCTGAACGGGACTTGGGCCAGCAGGAGGGAATAAGTACGTATTCTCGAAGATTTCACACATTTTTCAAATTACTGATTAACTAATAAGACGCCGCACACCCCTCGTGATAGGACCAGTAGCGCATGTCGGTTGGTTTCTCTGTGCCGGTTTTACACAGCTTGCTGAAGTGACTGCGATGGGAAATGGTGTCTTGGATGACTTATTTTATCGTGATATTTTTCGTGAGTCAGGAGCAACAAATGCATCAAAGGAAAAGTACCAGTAGATACCCGAATCACCACTCTAATGTTTAATTTTACTAGAAGAGATTTCTTACCATTGTGCTATGTACCGGCCGAGATAGATGATTACATTTCCTCAAACAAGAGTCCATATTACTTTTAGTGTAAATTGAGAATTTTGCTGGATATATCATCTCCCTCTCAGGTGGCGTAGATGGTCGTTGTTGGTCGTTGTTGTGCACAACCACCAACCCATCGCTACGCACCACTACGCTCTCCAATAACGCACTGATAATGTCACCTCGACTGGTGATGAAACGTTTGCAATCAAATTGCCCAGCTCAGCGAACAAGCCAAAGACCAAAAATAGGTGTCTGAGAACTGGACACATGGGTCCAATGCCTATGCCTAGCGGGGCGAGCAAGTTGACTTGTCAATTAGTACGTGCGATTTCAATTTACATTTCGATATCAAAATGGAACAACGAGACACATGCTGGATGATCTTTTGTCACCTTAACCTATCTCCTAGCTTCAATGTCCTCATTAGGTACTGCCAACATGAGCTGAGCAGAAAATCAAACCATATTGTGATTTTGTACACGTACTTAATGTCCGGACGATCCTGGCTGTGTCAGGTGATTGTCGGAATAAGGCACAAATGCTATTAGCTGTCAAACCCAGAAAAAATAGCGAACCAGCCATTTGGAGATCAAGACTACAACGTGAAGCTTTTCTCTTTAGGGGCATTCACAATGTGGAACCGTCTGTGCCAGAGAACTTTTCGTATTGACAAAGTGATGCTATTTAACTAGTTCTTTCTGAAAGGGTTTATTTGTTCCAGAAAATCACTCACTTGTTGCTGCTTCTTGCCGAACAAGTTGTACTGTTTTGATTTATACCCGAGACAAAAGAGATTGAAATTTAGGATAGATACAGATGTGATCATCATAATCGATCCTAGTGTCGTCGAATTTAATTTGTTTTTATGTTTCACCAGAGTTATCAGGGTTTTCGCTGCAACAACCCGTCCACGGATGCAAGGCTGAGTATACTAGACTGTTTGTTATCTATGAACATTGAAATACTGGATGAAATTGCTGTTTCCAGCGAAAGTTACAGAAGCCTCAGTGGGAAATTGACTTGAAAGCTTCCTTTGTAGGCCCATTAATCGAATTCATCCCTCAATGCCCGGAAATGATGAATGAAGTGGCTCTAGGATGGCCGCACACGTTTAACTAGCTTGCACAGCTTGTCCCTGGAACAGTCGCCAAGGGAATGAAGTCACCGTTCGACTAAAAACTGCTCGCGATTTGTCGTGTGACTAAAAAGCGGACGATGGCGGAGGAAGAAAATTAATCTAAAAGCCAATTTCAAGACCCAGTATGAATCTTTTGGGTTGACGTCTGAGTTTTGGAAATTCGGTCAGTATGCGACTCGTACAGACAAAAAAGAAGTTTGCTCACATAACATTCTCAGAAGTTTTCACGACCGTATAAAGAGAAGAAGGTTTGATGTTGAACCAGCATCACCGAAAATGAGCAGGAGATTATAGGAGATAGCAGTCTCCAAACTCATTTACACACCAATTTGGCTATAATCGGAGACTGTACTGAATACTAGCTAAAGCTCTCTTTTCCTAAAGAGTTTTCGGCAATCCTTTGACTGGTTTACCTCAAAGTGACAGTACCGTTCCTATTCATATATTCATCGATTATCTGACGAATTGCATTTAGTCAGCAAAATTATCTGCTTCTAAACAACATTAATTCTGTTTTACAGACTTCAGTGTCTTTATTCAGGCTTCCATTGTCTCCAGGCAACCACCAGTTGACCTGTCGTTCTTATGATATCCACAAAACATCCGCTGCCGACACATCCTTGTAGCCGAATTCTGTAGTCAGAGAGTTCAATAAGATCGTCTTCGAAAGATAAGAAAATTTGAAGCGCATGAGAAGATTGAGGACGGAGACCAGATTTGAAAGGCTTGTCGGACGTATGCCTGTATGCGACATACCTATGTGTACACTTGTCGCCTCGGCATACAAGGAAAGAATGCAAGCTGGCTCAGACAACTACAATGTGCGCGATCCAACAAAGTTCTCCATCGAGCAAAACATCTGGTATTATAATAACTTACTGATGTATACCAATATACTAGTGGTAGTATACTGTATGTTTACATATATACATGTATACGCATGCGTATAGGCGTGACGCCAAAGCTAATGGTGGTACGGCTATTTTGGCGAACAGGTGTAAAGTTTAAACAGCATCACACGCTGCTCACAAAGCTGCTTAGAAGCTGTACTGCACGGTTCAAGAAATGCTGTTCCATATTCAGTGAAACCAAGTCCACGTTCTTTGTCACTATACAAATTAATATACCCAACTTAGGGAACACAAAACTTTCCAGTGTTTGTTTCTTTCATGTCTACTAGTTACAAAGTGACTGTCGCAGTGATCAGTCATGAACGGACATTCCACGGGGTTGGACACTGCCTACGGAAGACGAACGTTTATCCTTGAGTCAAAAGTGTTTCATTAAAAATCCAGGGGCTTCTAACTTTGCACGCGAACTACGGGACTTGATCAGCTAGGATAAGTTAGTTTTCAATCGGATTATGAAATTGTTTGTAAGTTTTGAGTGAGATAAGTTCCTGTCAGTGAGGCCAATCTAAGCTGAAAAGACGAAAAGCTGGCTTTGCTGCTTTTTTTAGGGGCGTACAGATTTGTTTTGTAAACTTGGCAACAGAAACTAAGGGGACAAGGACGAGACATACAGTTGGTCGTTGGAGACTGCCCTACAGTAGTATATGCGCTTGGTCTCACACAGAGACGGTGAGACCGGAAAATAGTTCCTTATATGAGCGGTCCGTCGCAGCAATGACCTATCTAGATATTTATTAGTTTTTTATTTTCGATCTGGTGTTTAGACGCTGTTATAGCGCAACATTTAGCTTTTGTTCTATCCAGTGTGATGTTGCGGTTCATAAGGTTCCTTAAATTTCCAGCACTCCATTGATTTTACCTAAGGAAAATGAACCTTTTGGACTGTAATTCTCGTGAGTCGTAGTCTCGTCCACACGGTGAGTTCAGATTCTCGATCGTGTTCAGAAATGACCAAAAGGCTAGTGCTGATGCATGGGAAACTTGAAGAAGACAACGATGTATACGTTCTTCAGAGTCTAGGGATAAGTGCTTGGGGCAGTAACGTAAGGAGCTACTTATTTCTGTTGTAAAAGACATCCGGGCGTTTGAAATTGAGCTTGAAATTTCAGTCCAGTCAGACTGAGGGCAGGCAGAACAGCGCCATTTCTAACAACGAGTCAAGTATAATTCCAACAGTAAATTTATTGTTTTATTCTGCAACGATTTTCCTCAAAGTCGTACAAAAAGACCTGCGGCAAACGGTAAGCACAGTCAGGTTTACTACACGGAGACACTTTTGCCGGAATCCTAAAAATACTCACCGATTTTTCGGCCACATATATTCAAACAAAGTGTGGTAGTTATTGCGTCTTTTGTGCATAGCTGATGTTTTAAGACTCATTCTGCACCATCCGGTCTCAATTTTCTTCTCAGATATACTTTTGAGTACAGGGCACCTCATCCACAGATTACGTAGCACTTATTCCGGTTTTATAAATATAACATTGCTATGGTATAGACAGTAGCAACCAACTTGTTGTGGATCACCGCTAACCGTGAACATTTTATTCAAACACTTACGCTGTAATTTCTGTTGCGTCAAACAAAGACACTTTGAGAATCAGGCGAAAAGCAGGGTGGATAAGCGTTTGGTGAAGCCCGTATTGATTAGTTACCGCTTAAGTCGAGCCGATTTATTCAGATATGCTAATTGGTGACAAAATTCTCTTGAGATGTACTAAGAAGTGTTTCCTCTGATTGTCTGAGCCGAGTCTAATGCGCAATTAGACCATACTTTACCTTGCGTACGAACACAATTATCTTGCTGATAGCAGAAACGAAGGATATAGCTGGGATTCAGTTGATTCTACCGTTAACACCATTTTAATTTTTGTTCTGAGTTAAGAATTCCTCCTCACCAAATTTTTTTAACATACACAGATTTTAAAAATACCGTCAAATTTTTACTCATCCCCTTTGATAGTTCTTAAATTTCTAATATCAAGGTATTTTCTCTCTAATAAAAACCGGCGGCCAATGGAGGAGCAACGTTAAACTAAGTTGAAGAAAACAGATCTTCTCAAGTTGTCGGTTCCAAACACGTTAAAGTAGTTTAAAGACTGGATAAGTGAAGCAGTCCACATTTTCTAAACTAGCTGGAGTCTATTTTTATCAGGCCTACCTGAAAACGGTTGCGTGATTGCACCATCGTGGTTCAGACCGTCCTCCTGTTCTGTCGTTATTTTTCTGATTAGAGCACACTTAATTAAGGGAGAGGACTAAAATCAAGTTACGCCCTTACTTGGACTCATTAGCAGTAAAATTCCCCGCTTTTTCGGCATTTGAAGTCCGGGCAGCTATCATGCGAGCGAAGCTGGACTCCACCCATTTATCACGTCCGAACAGGTGACAGTGTTTACGCTTGAGTGGTGTCTGTAGACCGACCGACGTCACGAACGACTACGCAGAAGCATTTCAAGGTGCGTTGACTGATTAAGCTACATATAAGACCTCCTCAATCAAGAGGCACTACGGATGACTGATACCCGTCCGAGGGATTAGACTGAATACTCGTTAGCACTTTCGCGATTTGTGCAATACGTGGTTGCCCCTACTGTGAAAAACCACAGGTGGGAATTAATTGAGATAAGTGAAGGGCAGCTGAGGCAAATTATACAGGTTTTACTGACACTTGACAGTTACGGCGATACGTGAATATTGAGTTTATTAGGTAAACACTCTAGAGAAACAAACTAGTTCCTTTATACGCGAAGAAGCTGTTTGAAGGCAACCGTATAATAAGCTGGGAAAGAAAACGGACGAAACTGTTCTTTTTGGACACCAGATTTTTCCCGATATGTAGAGCGACTGGAACCAGTAGAATTGTACCAGAAAACCGAACGCAACAATGTTGATGAGTTCTGAAGATATTCTCTAACAGTATAAAAGCATAAACTCAGGCGAGTCCCTCTGAGTGACCTAACGCTGTCGCAAACGTCCCATAAAACACCAGGAGACAATAAATTTCCCCAAGACTGGGCTGATACCTGAAGCTGTTTGGTGGGCGGGTCTCCCCCTACCAAATGAATAACCGATTCTGATCTTTCAAGAATGGAGAATTAAGCATAAACCAATGGTATTTCTGAAACAAAACACAACTATCCCACGCAGTCAAAATCCACATAATGCTGGCAAACTGAAAACTAGAGGGAATTTACTCCACAGAATTTACTTGACGGTGCAGGTTTTTGCGATTGACTGGAGAGAAAGAACCGTCACATTAAATGTTTAGGCAATACAACAAGAACAAATGCACACAATCCAGATTTTTTTCTTATCCATAAAGTTTCATGAAGTCAACTCACGCTGAAGGGTCGGAAAGGAACGTACACCTTTGTTGGTAATCATCAGCGTTACTCTCACTATTCTCCAAGGACATTTAAACCCAACACCTTCTGGTTAGGGGTTGAAGACCTTGTGGTTTGGCAACAGGCAGCTGTTCAGCACGTGATTAATTCGCAAATGGACAGGATACAGCGCCACTAATCTTTCAATCACGGAATACATGACATGTGGTCGTCTGCTGATTGGCTCACAGGGTGAAGAATTCTCAGATGGAAGATTCATTCAACTTGGGAACTACTCATCTTTATGGGCTACAAATGATTTGCCGATACTACTAGCGATTCAATAGGTTACAAGGCGCATGAATGTTTCTTCGTATGTATCAAGTCAACGCTTGGCGATACAATGTGTATTCCGTGATCAGAAAATGGCTGGCACTGTATCCTGTCCATGTGCGATTTGATCACATTTCTGGGCAACGGCTTGTTGCCGAATGACGTGGTTTCTAACCACTAACCAGGAGGTATCGGTTTCGAATAGCCCCCGGAGAATCACGAGAGCAGCGTTGATCATTAACAACAAGAATGAAACATTTATACATTCCTTTGCGACCTTTCAGCACGGATTTACTTCACTAAACTCCGTGGATGGGAGAAAATCTGGATTGAGCACGTTTGTTCTTGTCGCTCCGGCACCAAGTCGACGGGCTATATATGTGTAGCTAAAAAAAACAGTCTGACATGACGAAGATTGTTTTGTACGGAGAATCTGCTAACTTAGTATACATCAGGAATTATTAAATCGTTTTTTGCAATGAAAAATCTGCAATAATGATATTCATTGCATTGTCTTCTTGTTATATTTCCGTCTATCTTTCCACTGCTTGATGGAAAGAAGTGGTAATCAAGGTTGAGAAATTTATTTGATCTTCATTTGGATAAACAATTTCAAAATTTTTTTCAAATGAAGACACTTTACACAAAATCTCTATCGATGCGTGACACCTTGAAAAGCAGACTTACGTGATTTATTTTTGGAGGTGGAGAAAATCGGAAAATCGGACATATGTTGCAATTTTGTCTGAATAAAAAACACCTGTATTTTATTTTTCTCTCACCTTCTCCTTGATTCGTTTTCAAACCCTCTAAAAAGCATTTTATCTTATGCACGAACAGATCTGTTATGAATGGTCTTGTCTACCGGAAGATAATTGAAAATCAACGTTCTAATATTCTAGGGAGCGGAAGAAGGTGAAGCTTTCGGATGCGATATGTTCCATTCTTGAACTCATTTTAAAATTATACAGAAATTATCTACAAATACCACTCTCTGCTGCATCGGCCTTAATCTATCTACATTACAAGAAAAAGGATGCTTTCGAAAAGCTCGCTATGTAATAGTCGTGAGGAATTCAAGCTTTATCTGTCAACCCAACCTCAAACCACCACGTCGCAGTTATAAATGACATCCACCACTGAACAACAAGTCCATGTTTATTTGTTACTGCGGGAGAAAAGGAAGTGTGCTGAACCCAGATTCACTTAGTTGCAAATAAAGTGTGTAACGCTGAGTTGGATAAAGTCGATAACTCCAAACAACAATATAACAGATTGTTGGCGAAACACACGCATTCGCAAAACGACTTAGTGGGAAAGGAACCTCTCGTCTGTCACATCCTTTGAGTGAGACTCCTCTATGAAAGCTACGTTAGTTTACAAGTGAATATATTCCGCCATTTGTGTCAGTTTCACCGTTACTCCAATGTATCATTTGGTCAGATGACCTTATGTGTAAGGGTATGTCGTCCTCACCGTGTATTTCGATTTGGTCTGTCTCAACTAACAGGAGGTTGAATGGAGTAAAATTTAACCCACATGGGCGTTTAGTTTTACCTCAATCTAAACCGACAGCAAGCTTATTTCACTTACAGGCACGTACAATCACCAACCTAGGGACAACAGAATTTACCCAGTATAAACGTTCTGGAAAAAATCGGTTTGTAATTTCAGTCGAATCACTGATTTGTGAAACGGGTCTACCATTTCAAATAGAACGGTTTATGCGTGCGTGAGCTAACCTTCCTGCCCAAAGGCCAAAACTTTTCAAATGTCAAGTATACGTACCTGACTGAAATATCTTTATCGAATTTTCTGTTGCTCCCGCTGAGCAACCTGGCAGTTCGCATCCTTTGAGTCTTTCGAGGTACCTAAAGAAGGTGCATTTGAAGAATTTTGTTTCGTTTAGTTATGAACAGACTGTTGTTCAATACACTCATTTAATGAATAGTATAGACAAAGATTCGGTTTGGTCTCTCGGCAGGTCAGTGTTCATTTTCATATATACATTTTTTACTCGGTGTACAGATGACTCTCAAAAAGAGGGTTCCCGATAGTCGGCTGTTAGGAGTGATCGTAATTGTTATAAGTAATGTCACGGAGCAAAATACTATTCAGTATCATTACAGTTGGGAGCTCTGATTGTGTTACCTATGACGTTATCGGTGACGGAGGACCACCCAAACATTTGACAGTTTGGAAGGCTCAGCCATAAATGCTTTTGTATCTCGGTGCTGACCTGCGAGAACCGTCCTGTCGGGACGAAGTTCGAGCACATCGGTTGAAGAGCTTTCTCTTGGCTGATAACTACCATGAGTTGTAGTACAGTGCATGAATCTAGATTAAACAAACCTAGAAACCGAGCGAAAATACCTCGGGCGTAAATATCTCCGCTGTATTTAAGGCCTCTGTTAAAACTGAGCGGTTTCGTGTAGTTTACAGTGACACAGTTTACAGTGCACTCTTCTAGAAGACTCATGGTTTTGGTTTCATTTGCTGAGATCTTGTCAGGCAAACTACTAAATACGATGATCAAACCAAATAAGACGACCGAAGGATCACAAGGCGCTGTGTTTCTGATGCCCTCGTTTTTAACGAAATTGTTGAACGAGAAGAACCGAGTGAATCTCACGGAATGGAAAAAGTTAATTTCGCTGCTCAAGTGTTTTCGATCTTTGGACTTTTTACAGACTTAAAACCGTCACTTGAACAACGTTAAATTCTGCTTCTATTAAGTTTACTTGCTTCAAACTGGTTTGATATGATCGATTTTAGATTATAAACCACTTTGCTTGAGGTAAACCTGAATGTTTTTTACCGTAAGAGATGAAATCTGGACTCATAACTCTGTGATAGGAGAGTTATAAAAATGAAAAGTCCCTCTTGTTAGCAGATTCAAGATGACACTCCCTATTTTATCGAAATAGAATGCTCACATTACTGAATTCCACCCAGTGAATTTCATGACTGGTGTCTTTGCGAGCTAGTTGGCTTACACGGAAATAAAAATCGTTTCAGGTGTATAATTATGTTAAACAATGTAAGCCAATTTAATCCAGTAATCCAGTAGTAAGTGATTTGAGTTTCAATCGGTCAAGATTTTTGCAAAACAGCGTAGGCTAATGAAGTTAATATAGATGTACTTTCTAGGCTGTGTTTCACTTGATTCGATTTGAAACCAACCAAGAACGATACAGAAAATACTAAACAGGGGTAAATTGTATTAGCAAGCGTTTTGCCATTTACCTGCCGGATTGACAAGCTGAAGTTTGTTTGTCTGTTTAATCCGTGGTATTTTCCAAAATGAGGGCTACAGAAATTTGACAGTCTCCGTCTTTAGTAACGTCTTGATCGAATGTGGCTCTACTGAAAAATAGTCTCTTCCGACGGTGGTTTCTCTGGTGAGGTTCTTTAGTGATAAACATGAAGATGCAAGAACACGAGACTCCGTGGTCCGGTCGTGCTGCATATGGTCCAAGACAGAGTAAAATCTAACCGTCAATGGTCAGGTGGAAGGAAACCTTGTTGTAGCGAACTAGTATGATTTCCAAGGGGGATGTGCTTGATTGCAAAACTTCGAAGTAACGTTGCGTCTTGTCGTTATGCCAGTTAAGCTGAGTGATCTTATTAAAATCCGCCGCTTCCAAACGATTCCCCTAGTTATCCATCTCAATCCCATCAGTTTAGCGTATCAGACTTTATTGAAAAAAGGCCTGTAGTTCCCCTCACATGCTTAGAAAGTACGATATGTTCTACGTGAAATAAACTCAGTTGTACACCACTGAATTCCAACTGAATGTCTTTCCTACGGTATTCTACAACTTAATGTGCTGCACGAAGGCCACTTCATGCTTCACTCCCTTGACCACAAGGTTGACGGAAACTAGGGGACTGTGTCTGATAAACCTGAGAAAGGGGCGAAACCGCGTTACCGATGGGTATTCAACAATCTTACGATATTGACATGTCCCATATTAATTATCGAAAGCAACTGAAACAAAGAATACGGATACATAGAAGCTGGTACTGAGGGGCTCCATACCCCTTTTGTTTTCTGCGTTACGACCATAGGAAAATGGAATATTTTTCCATCTTTCATGGTAGTAAGTTTTTGTTTTGGATGTCATCTAACTGAATAATTTGCCAGTAGCTTAGCATTATTTATGATATGGCGGCATGTTGCTTTTTTGAAAAAAATGGTCATAATTATAAGTATCAATCAAATTATACGTGACTGATCCGTTACAATTTGATTCACACGCTTCGTTGATTATTACTTTGGGGAATGACATACGGAGGGAACGATGACCATTTCAGTGTGCTGTTATGGATAGTTTCAACTAAAGCTTTAAAACAGGTTTGACTGAGAGTTTGTTGATCAGAGTATATTCACAAGCAATCCGTTTGAACAAATGTATACGTGCAATAAAAATATGTATGCGGGAAATGGCTGTGCTCTAGAACACTGTTGTGTTGTGTTACGTATCTCGTAATTAATAAAGAAGGGTGATTGTTGCGTACCGAACAAATTAACGTCACAATACAGACTCAGATGTCATCATATGCCTGCTGAAAAGCGCTCGTCAAACAGGGCGCCAGGAGCGGTTGTCGGGTTTTTCAGAAGTGGCAGAGGAAAGTGACAAATCGAGGGAGAAAATATCCCACAGTAATTCATTACCCAAATTCGAGGGTTTCTTGTACTCGACATTGTCTGACTGTCATCGCCAAACCTACTTTCGGGTTATACAAAGCAATCGCCATATACTATATCTGTAGAAAATACAAACGGTAGTTAGTGGAAATGAAAGACAGTGAAATGTTGAAGGCTTCACACGGACTAGTGTGGAAATTTCAACCATACTTATTTTCTCTTTCTTAATATAGCATTAGGCGAATTGTTCAGTTTTCTCGGCCATGCAGGCAATTCCGTCCAGACGGAGCTTTATCATCTTGAATGCATATAAGTCCAAGCTATGTTGAAGTTTCAAGAGCTGTCAACTTAGTTCCATCATTTCCTACGTTTTGTGAAACTTCTGCGACCATCAGACCAAGTGCACCACAAACGAGAGATTCAGCTGGGTTCCAGGTGAGTCTCTCGCAAAACCAAATTTGTTTGAAAATGAGTGTATTTCGATAATCAAGTGCAGTCTTGTTCACTGTCAGCTAACCGGCCAACGCCACTTGGAAGAAGAAAGCTGCTGACTAAACTGGAATGGCTTCGAAACTGCCGCCGCGCAGTTCTCTCTACATCTAGCTGACGTTTAGCTGAAATATCTAACGGGAATTTTTCTAAGAGCCAAATATGTCACCCGTTAAAATCCTGGTGAAACTGTGAACCTACTAGGTATGACTATTCTGCTCAATCACATCTTGTCACAGAGTGGAACCGATAGCAGGCCCTACTGTTGTTTTGCCGGTTATCGGGTCAGTTGATCAGGGAGGTCATCACGATTCTGCTGCGTAATCAAAACACAAAACTGTTGACTTTGTGAATTACTTTCGATCGAAACATGAAGAAAACATTCTGTGTATGAAAAGCCGTTGAATCAGGCTGTTTGTCAGCCATTCAAACGACCGAAATAAACGTCATAATAAGGCCACTTGGAACATACGCGACTGGCTAAGGCAATTAGAATGATGACATCTCGCAACTAATTTTGTTCTCGTCGTTCTGACAAAATGAATGTAGGGGACAATTCTTCACGTTTGTTACGGTCTACACAGAACATGCTGAACGTAAATGGACAGCTTGCGTGACCAAAACATTCAACGTTCGCCGTTATTCACACAAGGCCTACATTCGGCCACGCTGTTTTCTCTACAGGGGACTCGGTAATAGAAAAACTGTGAAAAATCGTCCTAAAGTGTGAGAATTTCGTGGGAACGGCGCTTCACTTCGAAGAGTATATTGTGTGCATGCTTTCATTACAAAGGTTAGTTTGTGATTTTCACTCTAACATATATAATCCTGCTATGCATCAGACATCAATCCAGACAATGTAGCCTACAAACGCAAAAAAACTAACATCCCCACAATTCTGCCCTGAGTGCCTTTCCTGTTTTGCTTGTAAAAAGGCTGTACCAAAAATATTTTCGGGCAACAAACACTGGTCTCGCGCTTGGTAATTGTTTTTCCAAACGGGAGGTTGTATAAATGACGGGATGGGAAATATGCAATTAAACTGTTCTCCACCTGATTGCCTAACATTGTCAACAATTCAAAATATAAAGGAAAATCTCGTGAGTTCACAGTCCTTTGTATGGAGGATTTGTACTGCCTTATAGGATTGGAACTCAAGTTCTGATTTTCTGGCTTGGTTATGAGCCAACCAGGATAATCGTTTCGAGCAAGATCAAAGCCTATTCAGATGAGACCCATGTGCACACCGAAAATCCGGAAAATAAGCGGACCCCAACCCCAGTTCCTCCAGTTTGTTTGCAAGTATGCCCGTGGGAACACTATTCAAGGGTCAACGTTTCAATTACCTTTCGACCGCTAGTCACAAAAGCACCACACGTAATACTGTTAAAAATTCTGAGCTGACTGTCTTTTTTCCCACCAGCTTACTGGTCTTTCAGTTCATCATTATCTCCGGCGGTCTTCCAAGGGACAAATCACGGTAGAAGGAAAAGAACCGTAGATTACGTGGTACTGGGTGAGGCAGTTTGATTAGATAACATCCCAATGAGATTATTACAACCTTCGGTACGCTTTTCACGCATACAGTGAATGAAGGTAATTTTCCGTCTGACGGAAATCTTTCGTGATGCTTAGGTTCTCTGCAGGGAAAATACTCTGAATAATCTGAGGGTTGAAGTTTTAGGAGTTTCTTCCACAAATCATGTTGCGGAAAGGGGCTAAAGCGAAGAGGCGCACGCTGCTTTTCGCAGGGTACAAATTTGTTATCCTTCATTTCAAAAACTCTCCAGGTGACTGTTGATTCGCTCGAGTATAAAACGTCTAGTGACCAGTCGTTGAGGCATCGTCAGTAAGCACTATGGATACCCCCTAGACTCATGAGGAAACGTCGGTAAGTGAACCGTCAAAATGGAGAAGCAGATCAACAACCAGCTGATCAACAACCTATAGAGGTATCCGAGCTAGCAGTGTTCCGGAACACCCTACGGCACAGCTATCCGGTTAAGCAACTTACAAAATAGGTTTCATTAGTTGTACCTATTGTTTTTATTATTGCTTTCTAATCAGTCGGGCGAAACACAAAAACGACCTTTCAAAAGCTCGGGTCTTAACAAATAGACCAGCGTTTCTAAACTCAGTACGTTTAAATGGTTGCCTATTGTGATATGCGCCAGGTGCATAGTTCCGCACACCGACTGGCACATTTGAGGTCAGACGGCTATTTGATCTGCGCGAACAATTGACGGTATCAGCAGTTTGCGTAAACTACTGCGTGCCAACTGAACCGTTTGGTCTGTACCAGTGCGGTCACTTACTGCATATTTTTTGCGGGATTTTAAACTGTTAATGCGTAAAATCCAACTATTTCTTGGTGATTTTGAACATTTAGGGCGAAAAATCGGTAGATTTACTGCTAGGGATCATCATACGGAAGGCATAAAAACAAAAAGTTTTTATTTATTATTATTTTTATTGTTATTTATTATTTATTTATTATTTATTCATTATTTATTACAACTAGCCTAATTAATGATTTCTCAGTGTTATCCAGCATTTCTTGTTGGTCCGTTATTGCAGATGACCAGCACTTAAGATAAGTAGGATGTAAAAGGATCATCGGCTTGAATAAGAAGTTTTGGATTCTTCTCCTCCAGTCAAGCATACCTTAACAGAATATTCCTCTTGGGTGTCATCCACATATTTTGTTAGTTTCTGTGTAAATGGGTACCGGGGTAATTGGATTAAGGTGGTGCAGATTAAGTGGAGCTTGGGACGCTTGGGTTCTGTGCTTTAAACTCATTTCATTAGTAACCACACGCCGCGACGTGCCAAATCGGCCGATCTAAGACTGCCATCTACACGCTTACTAGTTCTGTCATTTGTCACCTTCACACTGTAATACTTCGCAAGTTCACCCACCTCGCCTCCAGCTGCTGTGGCGTTAGTCTCAGTTCTCGTCCTGGAAACCTCACATTGTCCAAATCTATCTCATGTCCAGTGTTTATTTCTTGATCTGCCATTGCTGAGCCTCTAACTATCGCGTGATACTCATTTAACTTTCTTGGTGGTTTAATTACCCACCGTTTGTGCTCACTAATTCTGATGTAGAATTTCTTGGGCGTTTGATCCACTTAAACCTATGTATTTTCCCCTTGTTGTTGTAAAACTTGCTTACATTTGAGAACATGTGAGCTGTTTAGAAATCAGACTGGTGATAACGCAGTCCAAACCAAAATATACTGTTTGGGGCTGCTCACATCATTTGTATCGGTTAAATGATAAACACACATTTCGTCCATCTTCTCTCGTCTTATGTAGAAAATCGTTTCAGACCTTTATTCCGCACCGTTAGAAAAACAATACTTAGTCAGGCAAAATCTTAAAACTAGACTGGATCACCGTTCAGAATTAATTTTTAAATGGCAGCAAGAAACTCCGTTTTTATGCTCTCCTATTACTGTTTTCAATCAAACTCACTAGAGTATTTAGTCATGTTAATTATGGAAACAAGTGCCCTGGAAAACGTTCAGTCATGACGACAAACCTGCTTGGGCATGACACCCATAAAACCAATATAACCATTTATTTTTTCACGATAAATTCACGAGGCAACTTTCAAAGATGTGGCTCCAAACCTATGATAGTTTCACATGCCAGTCCACACTTCAAAAGTCACACAAACCACTATCAACATCTCAAATCTCAGAGTCGAACCGGAAAACCAAATGACAAAAAAAGCTGAATCCTTGTCAGTCTGCATTAACGACGACTTCCATTTTAATTTTAACCGACTAGTCCAACCATGTTGATGAACGTTCCTCACAGTTACCACGATCTCGAACATTGACAATTTCTGTGGGCTTGTGTATCTGATTTTGAGCGACAGGTGAGCCATGTTCGGAATGTCTAAATCACGTGGCTGAGCGAAGCAGTAAATTTCTATGGCGATGCAACAGTTGCCCAGTTGGCAGTGAAGAATGAATGCCTAACTGGTTCATCCCGTCAGGATGACTGCTGGATGAGTGAGATGATGTATCGTGTTGCTTTTGGGTGGTTTATATCTAAGTCCGGACTTGTTAGGTGTTTTTTTCATGACTGAGTAGCTAATACTTGCTGTAACTTCTATTTTCATTCTCTAGAACACGCCACGCAACAAGGTGTTGCTTGATAACTAGATAACCACTAAGGAAAGATAATTCGGAAGAGGAGCAAAGACAGAGTGAATCCTTCAAGTACAAACCATTTTGTGATGCAACAAAATTGTGTTGTGGATTTCAAGTGTTGTCGGGTATGCGAGTGCTAAAGGTATCCCAACATGGATTAAGGATCTATCGAGCGGCACCGAGAAGTCTGTGCAGGGTACAGTTCACTTTTGATATCATAAATATACGTTTGCAAAATTATTGGTCTCCATCGCATTTTCAGAAGATTCCAGTTGGGATATTTCAACCTTTTTTGCGGCAGATTGTTTTGAGCGTCACAGAAAACTGTCAACAACTCTCTGACATTCTCTGAGGAGGTGACTTCTGACACTGCCGCATGCATTTAATTCAAGCTGACGCTGTTACAGTTGAGCAGACCAATGAGCGAAACAGTCAAATAATTCAGCGAGAATAAAGGAGATTTCTAGGTGCAACAGGAATGAAAACGGAATAGCATCACACGATGTGACGAATATAGTAAGAGGTTAACTAATTTCGGTTGCTCACATGGCCAAGTGATTGCAGTGCAATCCATCCCATCAATCATACTGTGATTCAATGAAATATCTGAGAAACAGAGAAGCCGATTTACATCAAATTCCTGGCTAGCTGTGAGCGTTGATCAAAGTGATTTGTCACCGAAGCCTAATCAATCAGAGGACAGGTCTGGGTCAAGCCAATAGTAATGTCTACTAAATGATAGCCTCATACTGGCCGGAATGATTACACTCTAAATAATCCCAAGAACGTTGACTATGAACGCCCTGTTAGTGTTCTTTCGTCTGGTGTGAAAAGGCTGCAGCTAAATGATTAAACCGACGACCATCTACAAGACCCGATCTTCTGATATTTCTGCCGGTTATCTGTTACGAGTATCTTTCAGAAGCGGAGAAACTTTTGCATGAGACTCGTATAAGGAACTGAAAATTGTCCTAAATGTAAACTCAGTTTGAAATACCTGAAACTGTCCTTGTCTAGGCGTAACACACTACTCATAATGCTGCTCGAATCTCTTCGACAGTCAACGGCCGATTCTGTTCTTCTTCGGGCTCATCAATTGTGCGTACTTTCCGTGTTTCCGTCAACCTTACGTTCCAAATGGGATCCAAATGGGACAGATTTTGGCAAATACTCTTAGTTGCCTAAGAATTTGGTTGTACTACGGGACTCAATCCAGCTGACCCCCTCGATAATGACATTAAAACAGTTTATGTCCAGCAACCTGACACAAATCTCCAGAACAAGCCGAACGAGAAATGTAGACATACACCACCCGCGGAACCTTTTTCTATTACTATTGTGAATTCAGTTGACTTCAAGACAACTTTTGGCATTTTGGACAAGCCTTCATGAGGTTGGCATGGAGTGAACCCATAATTTATAGAACAGTATATGTACTCCTCATTTTTTGCGCGAAATAAAACTAATTTAACATAGATATATGAGAAACCGTATGTATGATCTGCGCATATAGTCACTTCAACATTGAATACTCTGAGAAGAAACCACTTGACCAGTTTGATATTGTAAAGGTAGAAAGTAGGATTTTGTTCCTACATTATTCATTCTGTCCGTAAAAACCTTTGAACAAAGCGAATGAATGCATGCTGCGCAGTCAGTCCAAGTAATCATCATGCATCTGGTTGCAAAAGTGCACTGCTGTTCTTAGAGAGTAAATAAAGTAATGGATCACCGATTATTGATAAATAATGAGTGAACCGTAGTGCAATTGTAGCCGCGCATCTAGCTTCCGCGAGCATACAAATCCGCGTATTGCACACTCACCTCAGTTGTCAAACTGCAGTCAAGCGGAGTTAGACAAATAAATCAGTGTGGCTATCGCGACACGACGACATAGATGTGCATTGACTTGGAAAAGTGCAGAAATGCAAAAGCGCTGATTTAGCGCTGGTGTGAGGCAGCAAATCGGGGTGCACCCACATGAGCGCATCGGCTGCTGATCAGATGGCAGCCGATTTGTTCCGCCAACAGATCGGCTGAAACGTAATCAACAGCCGATGATTTTATCTGGTTTTATCCGATCTACAGGCAATTAGACGTAGTGTCGACAGGAAAGGATCATATCCTCCCCTTTGACGGGCTCATAAATTCCGCCTAAAAGACATTTTAAACTTGTGCTCCCTTCCTCACAAGCGAAGGGCGTTGATGTGAACCAAACAAACTGTTGTCAGATGTCAGTATGCTTAGTACTACCACGAAATTATCCTCACAAACTCCTGTGAGAGTCAAAGGGCCGGTCAAAATAACTAATCTGAACGTACTGTTTAATGTTTTGTGAAAAGACAAGAGATCGCCATCCGAGAGATTTTGTAGAAAACCACAATCTGTAGATTACAAGGAAGTATCTTATTGAAGTTAGCAGATAAAGTTGTTTTTAGATACCAGGGTGAAAAATGCCCACGCCAGAAACTTCTAATTAAGGGCGTCTTTCCAGTGATAACCACTGCAAGTGACGGATACAGATTGGCTATCGGGATTTATTTTCTTGCGCTCTACGAATTATATAAAATATGGAATGGCCCACAACTATTGCATCGGCATCCAAGGGGAGTCGTACTTCAAATTCGCCACCAAAGAACTCGTTTCTGATGGTTAGCCATGTTGGGCCTCCTGTTTAAAAAAACCATCACTACGGGTCAAATTTCCGTGTAGATGTAGACGCGATTCCTGCAAAAGGTCCCTGAGCTTGAAGTTTAGTTAGGTCGTTCTGCTGATTTCCGAAGGTTTTAACCTATCCATTTGCATTAATCGCATCAATTTATCACTTACAGTCTAATTAAAAATGTCGATCCCGATTTCGTATACTTGCAGTTGCTGCATGGAAAAAAGAACTGTGAAAAACTGCCCAAAGCGATGTTTGGAAGCATGCAGTATTTGCTACGTTGTTCGCTAATTTGGAAGGCCGAGAAGCGCTGTACAGGTGCTTCATCCTTACTTGGAATCATAAGCTGCGCTCATCTGACGAGAATCGGGGGAAATTAGATTCGGGATGTGGCTGGCTGCAAACTCTGCATTTTCGTTGGATGTGCATTGCTTTTGATTCCCAGTAGAAGTGAAACAGCTGTAGAGTGCTTAAATGTTTTTTATGGATTGGACTCACTTGATAAATTCTGCAACAAAACTGAAATTTACTCATAGGAAAAATCATTTATTGATAGCTTAGAAGAGTAATTAGGCAAGATAAGTGGAACATTCGTCTGAAAGGTGATCAGTCGAGCAGAGACTCAACACGTAACCACGTGATGTGGGTTTCGTGAGTGGCACTCTGTCCTGTCTGATTGTGAGTTAATCACACTGCTGACCAGGTGATTGTGGCCGGACGTTCAACTGTTTAAATTACTAGCCGAGTCCGAGAGTCCCTGGAGTGTAACGAGATACGCACTGTTGATGACTGCAAAGGGATGAAACAGCTCCCGGCTTTTCCAGCATATATTATCTTTCCTTACAGAATAAAATCCTAATTGATGTGGGAGTACATTCTACAACTGCCGCAACTATACACAACTAAACAAAAAAGTGTCCTAGTTTCAAGCGTCCGTGGTGCTATCTGATTGGGAAGTCCTGACAGGCGGGCCAGTCGATCGACAAAATCAAGATACGTTATTGGGTCGTCGTTCGAGGAGTCGAGCTTTTCGCTCACACCACTCAAGCGCGAACGTGTTCATTTGTTCAGACTTACACAATCAAGCGCACGTAGCGTCTGCTGGCAGAGTAGTAGCAGTAATATGCTCAACTCGCACGTCAGATGTTTGAAGTTTCATACCCTGACATGGCCAAAGATATGCATCGCTGATGAACTCCAACAGAGTGAAACTCGAGTCTCTCTTTAATGTGGACTCACCAGAATTACTGCACCAGGACACGAGGACGACTGTCTAAACGAGAGTGATGTGAGCGTGCATTCTACTGACCGCACAACCACCCACGACTTAATTGAAAATTGCCAAATCCTCCCAATCTACGAATCATTCCTACCATGCCATTAGGTTATGAGTAAAAAATTGCACTTGGACAAGATATGGTGCCGCCATGGTTAGGCATGTCTAATTGTTCACTAACCCCTTGAACAATAACATGAGTGACAGTTACCGACTTCAGTGATCGGCCCAGCTGTCAAAAATCGGACAAGCAGATAAAACTAAAAATCTAAAATTTCAGGTGAGCAAAGAAGAAAATTCCATAGATAGCTTTGATCATTCACGAAAGACCTCAGTACCCACCAGACCAAATGCTGTAATCAGGGTGCCTCAACGAGGATGCTAAATCAAACGGATCACTAGCCACTCAGGACGAGTAGCACAGGTCCCCTAGTATTCAATCTCCCCACTCAAAGTAAAAATGCTCCAGTCATTCAAATCTTTTGGATTGGTGCAGTCAACTTTTAGCTGTGAACTCATGCTTCGTCATAGACACTCGACAATTCTGGGCCAATTCGAGCTGAAACAAGTAACGGTGTATGATGAAGCGAACTAGCAATCTGATTAGCAAGGCACTTTTTCCGACAATTGATCAAATCACCCCAGTCATTCAAGTCTTTTGGACTGGTGCAATCAGCTTTTAGCTTCGAACTTATGATTCGTCATGGACACTCGACAATTCGAGCTGAATCACACAACGGTGTATGATGAAGCAAACTAGCCATCTGATTAGCAAGGCACTTTTTCCGACAAAAAAGGTACAACCCACTAATTAAGGTGGTGACGGCTGGAGGGAAACTAAATTTTACGGAATATGGCACACTTGGATTCAAGAAATTCGAACGGTTAATAAAATATGAGCGATGAGGAGAAATGCGATTAAACGTTGATCTTATAGATCAACGTCCTACCAGCTCTGTGGTCACAAACTCATGGATTTCGCGCAATTCAAACCCGCAGTATCATGACAAGAGTTTGTTCCTGCTTACTCGGAGACCAGAAACCTGATCAGTGTATTTCTACGTAAAACAGTGGATAACCTTTTGCGTCTTTTTCCCACAAATTTTGGATGACAATTGTTATACAGTCACATGATATTGCGTCTTTTCCCCACAAATTGTGGATGACAATTGTTATACAGTCACATGACTGCATTTACGTCTGATTTATTTGATTCAAAAGATGTAAGATGGTCAGATTAATTGGATTGGGTTGCTTTAGGTATCATGCTGTCTTTTGTCCCGTGCTATCTTGTTCAAAAAAATTAGACTAGATAACGCTGTGGCAGTCCGAAGCTCATTTTTGTCTCCCCACATATCACTCATTGTGCTTTTTTGTGGCGCAGATGAGGTGGAAATACCTTTTATACTATGTTGAAAAATCGGACGGAGCTTGGTTGAAAAACATTTCGGGCCCTGTGTTCTTCTTCCTCAACGTTCGCCATACATGACCAAACGCTGGGGGAAATTCCCGGTGAGAATTCATCTTCCCCCATTTTTTCATAGATTACAGGGAGTTGTCGCCTCATTACTAGAGCACACATAGACAAACGTACACGACTTTTCACGCAATTCAAACAGCACAAAAAAGTCAGGCGAATTCGAAAATTTTCGGTCTACTGTTCAAACACAAATTCACTCAGTTCACACGGCGGGCCGTCCAGGCACACGCAATAGCTCGGCAGGTATAAGCGTGATTTCCATCGGGTAATCTTGATGAAACATGACAAAGATGCGAGGTTTTTCTCAGACAGTCTAGCACCGAACTGTGTTTGCAAAAAGAATAGTCAGTGTGGTGTAGAACAAAGCAAACTTCCGGTGTGGCACGGAGGAAACATGAAAAGAACAGAGCTGTCTGACAACAAACACATATATGGTAAATATCAAGTGTGCTACAATGGCGCTTTCATGGCGATTTCATCCCATAGACAGTCAAAAAGTCATATACATCGTCCCAAAATTTTTTTCTAATTCTTAAAATGTGTGCGCAGGAAAATGACGCAACTAATCTACCTTGATCAGTTTGTGAGCAACCATTATTTGGCCGCTTTTAACGTCTTGTCTATTCGCTTTCGTTTGAATAACTTTTTAAGTAAACTTTTCCACGGCTCTGGAAAACATCATTATTGAACATATGAACCTGAGCACTTCTTCACCGGGTTAGCGGAAAACTAAATCACGCCCAGTGTGTTTGTGTAAAAACCCCGGCTCATCTATTCCGACGAGCTATTTGATACTGTTAGTTGAGGTCATCTAATCAAGCTAAGAACAGCAAAACAACCCGATAGTAGCATGAGGGTGCCCCTAATCAGAAGTAAGTCACAGGTTTTCGTTCGCGATCGGAGCTAATTAATTTCCAGACTTTGGATAGTACTCTATACTAGAAGCAGTGAAGCCTCTGTCTCAAAATTTGAGTTACAAGAGTGGGGTTCTCCCACAGTACACCTAGACTATTAACGTTCGCCGCACACATCAAGCGTGCTGATAGATACGGTGTTTTTAACCACCCGTTGTAGATCGCAGCCCTAATGGTCTTAGCATTTTCAAGAAATGTACAACAGACTTCAACATTGCACCCGTAGTACTTTACTTATGAGGACTGGCTTATAAGACGCATTGTCCTGAAAGAGTATCAAGATCTTCTTCCAGCTTCATTTATGAGAAGCGAGCCAACTGCCAAGCTCGACGAACGAATTATCGGTCACTCGATTAAAAAGTGGAGATTTCTGCTTCGAGGGCCCTTAAATTTTTTTAGTACAATTAAGCTTCCGGTTTGGGGGACAATTCGAAAACTTCCTCTTGTAATTAAAAACCAATCTGGACAGAGAATTCGACGAACACTGTTCAGCTGTTTTATCATCAGCAGTGCGCATTTCATGAGGCTCCAGGAATCCTCAAACCCGATCAAGTAAGCGACCAGTCGCTCGCGGTCGAACGTAGTTACAATCACTGCGAGCACCAGCGCTGCCGGTGTATTGTGTAGTGAATGCTGTTAACCTCCATGGACGCGAGAAAGAACCCAGTGACAAATTTGTTTGAGGCAACGGCTGACTCACAGAGCGATCGATCACGAGAGTATTATGATTCAACCTCAACTGTAGGTCGGTTAAGACCCTGGACTAGCAATGGAACTTTGAGTGATGTAAGGCGACTTGGTAAATCAGGTTTCACGGCCTGAATGCTGTTATTCGCCACCAGATAGTAAAACGCATCTGACAGTATAGTTTGGATTGCTTATGAAATCAGTGAGAATCAATTTATAGTAAGCAGTTATTTTTCTAGATTCATTCACTGTTTTGCCTTTTTCACAAAGACCTAATCATATTAGTACCAGACGAAATAAATGGCAGCTTCGATTCCGAAACAATATTGATTGTTGGTCTGCTGGAAAGTGTTTAGAGACACAAATCCCCAGAAATTCGTAAAGTATTTCCGTTGAAAGATAATTCCACTCGGGGCGGCTATGACCGACACCAGATGACATTATACGGAGCTTCGACGCTTGTCGGAAAACGGCATTATGAGTGACTGAGCTGTCTAAGTTCAACATTACACGGGCCAGGAATGAATTAGGAAGGAGAGAGAGGGAGCGACTCAAGCCCTAGTTTTCCGTACTCAGTTATCATCCATAAGGCTGCCAAGACAACAGGGTAAACACAGGCACAAGTGTCACACATTCACCCGTACCAGAAAGACGGGGTTCTCAACTGATATTTTATTTCTGAGGATTGTAAGAGGATCTGAAATCCGTAGGATTTACGTTGCCAAGAGTTTACAATGAAGATGGGACTACCCTATGCAAAATTTCCGGCTACTTTTTCTCGATACCAGAAAATCCGTTGTCCTATACGTGAATCAATTGTCTAGAAGTCTATTGTCCTATACGTGAATCAATTGTCTAGAAATGACCACTATGGTACAAACTGACAATACATGACCAGAAGGAGGAGTTATTGCAGTTAACTGTTTAAATGTGATAAATAGATAAAATCACCTTTTGAGTAGATCATTTAAAGGACAAAATATCTAGCATTTGATTTTTTCTAATGCTAGCTAATCCGGATACCAATTTTTATCTCGACCATCGATTCAAAACACTAGTCGGGTTCATATTCAAAATTCTCCGCCACCATTGCCTCAGAGATTTCATTGTCCAACTCACAAACTGCCGGCAAGGTGATAAAAATTTCTCAACTTTATGGTCGAGGTAAATTGGCATGCGCACCTCACCTCCATTCTCTTGCAAGCTGCAAACTGGCTGTTAAGTCAAGTAATCTTCATCAATTGTGTGCGGTATGTACGCTAAGACATGGACAAAAAGCCATTGTTGAACATTCTGTGCGAGTGAAAAACGTATCAGAGAAATTGAGGGTTTATAGGTGTCGAGAATGGTTGCAGTTCAGCTGGGTCGTAGTCAAAATATTCAGATTCTCACATTTTGGCAATTCGCATGTTTGGCTGACTTTTGGCCACATGTTTGGTTGACTTTTGGGTTGGTCGCTTAACAAAGCCATTACTGATAAAAATATTCATACGGATTACGTAAATCTTAAATTTCGCCTCGATCGGTAAATTTATTGTGAGTACACTCTCCTGGACCACCGGTCCAATGATTGCAACGGTAGACTAAAAATCGACAAACTTAGCACATAACCCAGCCACTGCGGTTTGTTTCGCTGGACGATTTCCATAAAAAATATAGCTGCTTTGTTGAGCACCAGCCTGTTGGCCATTTCACTAATAATGCGTTCGAGCCGTCGTATTTCACTTGCGCCTTTGATTCACCGGTTATGTGCTGACTAGGGACATCAATCAACTAGTTCACAGTAGACATTCTGATGCTGACCACAAACCACTGCTCATTGTGCACGAGCGATCCATGAATACTCAAACTATAGCCCTTGCAGCCAATATCTTCAAGAGATGTTGGACCCCCGCTTTGTGATTTTATGAGGAACAAATCCTGAACCAGTAGCATCGACAAGAAATCGGTTACATCTTAAGTGGATGTAAGAAAGTCAGGTAGTAAAATTCAGAGGTTTTATTTGATGTTAGATCATCCTTTGACGTTTGTCCCAAGACAGTTACACCCTAGGATGTCTGACAATGTAATACCTCATGTTGTCTCCGATGGCCGGCTGAGATCTTGCGAGGTAGTCACTAAATAAGATAGAATAGCTATAGAACTGATAATGCCAGAAGAAAGTTCCGGCAAATGAAGACGCTTAGAGCCTAAAATCTCTACAATACATTGTTTCTAGAAGGTTTGCACCAACATACGCACCCGACCTCTTTGTGTAGACTGCGTAGGCTTGAGGGGTTTGGCCACTGACACCTAAGATTTCATGGTTTGTAAAAATTTCCAACGACCCCCGTCAGCTAACAGTTTGGCCACTGACGCCTAAGGTTTCATGGTTTGTAAAAATTTCCAACGACCCCCGTCAGCTAAAGCTGCCAGAACATTATCAACCTCCGAACTCGTCCAACGATGATGTCTACAGTGGTACAGTTAGATCTTAAACCGGAATAACAATCTGTCTGTTTTCAACACCATACCCAAGATAGCACAACTAGATGGGGATGAGCCGTTGATAACCAGACTGTCAATCCCAAACGCTTGTTGAGATTGTCCTTAACTTGGTATGAATCTTCATTAGAGGGCGGTAACAATTTTTCGGACTCGACACAGGGGACAGTTGCTGTATAGTAAAAAAAAGCAAGCAATCACATCACGAGCTTTTGCACGAGATTTAAAATCAGAAACATTTTGTCGGTGTAAAATTGAGGATCCAGTTTGTTCTATAGCTAGACATCACTACCAGAAAGACGCTTTATAAGGTAACCTATAAAAAGATACGAATCACTAACAACGTCTCAGGGAAGCAGCGCTCGAGTGGACAGAATACACCTGGGACCATCTGACAAACGAGCTGGATTTCTCTGATGTCGGCTGAAATACGGGGCTCATTAGTGAATATTCTTCAGTGGTCAAGTGACGTAGAACTCTGTAGGGTGAGCGTTACGTGAACACATAACCGGCTATTTGGTTAAGGAGCAGAGCGGAATTACGCACTTTTGTGAACGAATCATTTTCACGGGACATAACTTACTTTGCCTTTGCTGACCACGTCAAACCAAGCCTTACAGTATCTGAATGCATGTGGTCAGCTCGTTGCAAGTCAGAGAAAATTCAGTCTCCTAACATCGCCTCCGGTCATACAAGTTAATGACAGTCTAACCATCCCAAGATTGTCCGATATGCCAAGACAAAAATCCCGCCTGCGTGTGATGCATTGTAATTACCTGTGTGTAATCAGATTACCCGATCAGACGGCTACGTGATCGATGTGTACGGGCAAATAAGCATGCCTAACGAAAATGAACCGAAAACCAAAACAAAGTGTTCGTGTTTGTCAGCCAAACTGGTTTTGCAAACTCTGTTTTTGCACGTTTACAGGTAGCGGAAATGAAGCGCACGAGGCTCGGAGACGACCTGTGAAGACCTTTGTAAATATGGTGGTGTAGTCCCGCCTTTAACTCAGGAGACCAAAGGAGTGAACGCTGAATCCGATGACACTTTTTACTTGTATTGTTCGCGGCAACGTCACCACTGACATAGAGCTGAGTTTTTCAATATTTATTCACTCTCTTTGCCGAGCCATTCAAACGACTACATTTGTCCTTGCTGGATATGTGCGGGCGGTTTCGATACACAAGGTCAATGGCACTGGGCCGCTCTACCGTCTGCTCGGTTATTAACCCGTAAAAGACACTGCTCATATGCCAGAGAGTTTAATCAGTCAAATGTAGCTGCACCCTGCCAAAATCAGCAGTAAATCTCTTCACCTCATTCCTTGCGTCGAGATATTTGTGGACGGAGGCTTTTGTAGTGTCCCGGAATTATAGATTGATTTTGAGCATTTGGTGAGAGCTATGTTCACAGCGACAATGTAGTTTTTTTCGAACGGAAAATATAACCTCGGCCCTTAGGTGTGTACCATATGAACACCTTCATTCAAAGGAGTTCTCTTGTCCCGGTTACCACGTAGGAAGTCCAAGATGTACAAGCGAAAAGCGCACTTAATTTGATAACGTATTATTGAAGGTGAAATTCCAAACCATCTAACTAGTTCCGAGCACCACCTTGCAAGGTAATGATGCGTGCATTAAGTTTATGCTTGTGTATGTTTGCATACGTTTGAAAAGGAAGTAGACATCGTAAACGTAGTAGACGCTGTGCTGCTATGAATGACGAATAATCGTCATTTACTCGCTTATATGAGTGACGATCAAAACTCGAGCCAGCAATCTTCAGCGAACTATGCCAAATCATTTTCACCAAATGACTGGTTGCTCAAATACATGCCAATCACCGGTGTATCTACTTCAGTCAGCCTATAAACAATGTTACTTTAGGGAAACGATTAACGGACAGTTGTATTTTTATCGTTGTGACAAGACATCAGGTGTAGACGCAGCATTGTTTCGTAACGTCCACAACGTATCGTGTGTTATGTGGTCGAGACAGGTGTCACAGTGGATGAATGAAAGTTTTTTTCACGACACGCACCCGAGAGAACAGTTAGCCTTGTTTGGCGCATTTTTTAAAAGCTTCATGGATTATTCTTATCCAGACACGATGAGAACAGACCCATTTGTGATTGGGGACATAGTGGAGTGCACAATGAAACAATCTGACAGTGTATCGGTCCGTCCACAGGTGTAAGCGGTCAAGCACAGCAGACGGTTAGTTCATAACAAAGATGGGTGAGTAATCAGAGGCTTTTTAGAGGTTGCCTTTTACCAGGGTAGACTCGAACAGGGTGCGCGACCAACTGTGAGGTGAAAACACTTTTGACGACTCATAAGGGTCAATCGGGTCTGGCAAGCAGATCAGCTTGGAATTCACCCGGAAGCGGCGAGGCGGTGCTAGCAATCTTGCGCCAAAGATATACACGTACACAGGCAAGCGTCAAAATTTTGGTAGCTGAACACAGTTCGCATGCCACAAACGTTTAGTTACCTTGAGTTACCTTGCTCAATACAGTCTGGGAACCCCTAGCAAAAAAGTGAGTCAGTCAGGCGAACCCATCCAGATCGTGATCGTTTTCGTAGGTCATTGTTGGACCATGTAGCATCACATATAATATATTGTATCAACTTGCTATACACTGTTACCCCCATTTACTTTTCAAATGAAGCGGACAGCTCGAAAATGTGCCCGGAGTGAGTGTTATGCACACCAACAATTTACAGATATATCAAATTTAGATTTTCCTGTTCTGAAAACCTTAATAAGTTACTTCTTGGTCTGCTTGGCTTCCCATACATTCAGACACAACTGTTGGTCCACTGATATGAGCGCCAGGGAACTGTCAAATTACTTCGTAGCAAAGCGTTCGATGGTTCTACTTTCAGGTTTTCCGTCATCAAGTAATGGCATGCCCAAAATCACACTTCCTTGTCTGGTAACCACGGACGATAACGCGAGCATTCGTGAGGAATCGGAAATAAAAGTACAGCTAGAGAACGTCTTTCTAGTGTTTGCGTGGCATCCAATTGACATTTGGTTCATTGCGCAAGATTAAAAACAGTTTTGCGACTGAAAACTGACTAAATTTAACATTTTCCGAATGTCAGAAGTACATTTTCTTGATGGAACTGTACTCACGGGGTTGCTGAAGACTCTTCCACAACCGACGACCGTTTCATCCATCTTTGGCGGTTAGGTCCTTGGATTGCCGTCGACCTTAGTTTTTACTTCAACCCAAATCGAGCTCAAGAAAGTGAACTACGTCAGCTCAAACATCGTTCAAGGTGAAACACAAGGCCGTTTATACACAGCAGATTCAGTTCGGAAGCATCGAGTTTGACAGTTTCATTTAAACTTCACTTGAGTCTCTCCCGTCAAACAAATTAGTTCGCAAATGAGTGAAATTCGTGGGTGTTGGTGGTTTATTTGTCAATCAATACATAAACTCGGTTGACTGGTAAAAAATTCATAGACCACAGCTCAGGCCTTTCGATTCTCAGGTAGAATCATCCTTTGGAAATATGCCGATTAACGAGAGCATCAAAACAAACTGCTATCAGATTTCTACGGAGCCGAAAAACTACAGTATTTTTTCAAGAAACTGAAACATGAGGGGTCTGGTGCAGCACATTCAGTTGCTTGAAAACACCACAAACGAGAGATTCAGCTAGGTTCCAGGTGAGTCTCCCCTAAAACGAAATTTTTTTGCAAATGAGTGTACTTAACAAATTTCGCGCAATTTTGGTTCAAGTGGAACACAAGGTTGACGAAAACTCGAAGACTGTGCCTATCTGATGGGCTCCAAGAAGAGTGAAACCGGTCGTGCGCTGTCGAAGAGTTTTCAGCAACCTTGATTATTGTATTACGTCTACACACGATTTTATTTGCTGCGAGGAAACCAACTCAGGGAACCGGCAAAAACTGGTTTGGCCAGCCACGTGGCCTCTTCCGAAAGTTAGCTTAATTGTAAATTCTGTAACAATACCCCGACTACAAGTAGTTTCAAACATAGATGGTGTTATCTGACGTTAGCATAACAAACATAGGAGCTGCTGAATTGTGCGTATACTGCTCATACTGAGTACTTGTTTTTTTTACGCTGCTGTGCAGTAACTCATCTATCAACTGGTCAACAGGAACCCAATTTTAAGCTAATTTACCGTCAGCAGTATGCCAACATCGTATGATCGGACTGGCCTTCTGCTACTCTGTGTATCTAAATGTTTTTTAAAGGATTCCCTCACCCAAACACAGACAACAAATATCCATTATTAACTGCATCCCTGAAAACTAATCAACCAACGCCATAACACACCTGGCGACAGGAGCAAAATAATGACTGTCTGATCCACGTTTTATGATTCAGTTTTCTTCTTAGGCGGAAAGGTGATGGTTTCATTTATTGCTAGATGAAACCAAATATTTGCACATCAATTGGGATGGGAAGCAACACTTTTGTAATTTTTCCTCTAAAATATTTTCATGACAATTTCGGCGCCTGGTTGGTTTATTTAGAACTTACCAGAACAGTGGAAATGTTCTCTAGGAGAAGATTGCCTGAAAATATGGGGTCATTTACAGGATATTTGCTCAAAAAGGATTTTCTGAAGGGAAATTTTTGGTATATAACTTTGGTAAAATTATATTTTTCTCATTGCCACAAAATCTCTAAAAAGTGGTCAATTTATTAAATGGTATATTTGCATGTCTTCTTTGGTCATTACCTTGGTAAACCAGTAAGTAAAAGGATGTAGAAGGAAAACACTGTAATATAACAGTCGGAACAATGAAGACTGGTTCATATGACGGTGACTAGGTTAGGTTAAAAAAAACCAAACAAAGTTCGCCATATCATCAGCAACCATCTGTCTGCAGCAGCATCTTCTATAGAAAACCACTTTTGGACTTAAATTTGGATGATGGTTTGGTGTATTACGGGGAAGAGAGGGGTAAACCTACGGTTCAAAGACAGAGGATCCACCGAGAGACTGGCTTGATCACCGACTCCAATAAGCCACTGACCCTCACGTTTCTCAATGATAGATGGACTTCTATGCGAGCGAGTTCACGCAAAATATCACCGTTGGACGTGTGAAATGCTGACAAAACCAAAGAAGTGAACAACACTTCCAGTTCAATCTGGGAATGGTAACAGGCCGTTAATAGAGTGTAGTCGGCCAGTACTGGATCGTCACACGCCAAAAGCTAAACCCTACTAGAGCTACCTGGCTGCCTTACAGAACATGACCTCAACAATCCATTCTATCTTACTTTTGTGGCCGAAGTCATCCTGTTGATCGGTCAGTGCTGTTAATTACACTTGCTCAACAGGGTATGCCCCAGAAGTATGTGAACATAATTCGATCCCCATATTCACTTGCTCCGAGGCAAAAGTGGTATCTGACAGGGATGTCCACTCTCCCCATTCTTGTTCAACTTCAACATTGATGAAATAATTAGGCGAACGCTGGAAGGTCTTCAAAACCCCGGTGTTCAAATTGTTGCTGGTGATCTGGATTATGTAGACAACATCGAAGTCATCTCTGAAGACCAAAGCAAAGCATAAACCCTGTTGAATAGACTGACCATTATCATCCCATCTTTTGGCAAGTGCCTTGCATCTTCAAAGTGCAAAGTCGTGCTGCAAAACCTGCAGGATCTCAACATATCCCTTACAATTTGAGGAGAACCACTGGAGGTTGTGGAAAATTTTACATACCTTGGTAGTTGTATCAGCTCTGACGGAATTGTGCCCGATGAAGTCATTGCAAGAATCTTTAAGGCTCGAATCACATTTGATACTTTGCGTCACTTGTGTCGTCAAAAAGGCATATCGTCGTATCTTAAGGATGGCGTGTACTAGGCTACAGTGACGGCTGTGTTGTTGTATGGATACGAGACGTGGTATCTGAGGAAAGTGCTGTGAGGTGTCTTCAGGTTTTGTCAACCGATACCTCAGAAGCGTTGTTGGTGTTGTCTGGCGGTCAACGGATTAGTAACAAGGTGATTAGAAAACGGGTATTTGATTGTGCGGCAGGTACTTCAATTGGGGAAAACATCCAGCATCGGCAACTACGATGACTCGGTCAGGCAGTACGCATGCCAAAACACCGTTTACCTAGACGAATGTTGTTCTCCGTGCCTCCTTCAGAACGGCTTGAACCGCGAGGTGGACAACGCACGACTTGGCAGATGGACGTGAAAGAGATCACTAAGAGTTTGGGGGTTGTCGGTGAAGTACGCCTTCCAGGATTGGGTCCCCGTGACCCCACCTCTGCTTGGCTGGAGACATTGCAAGAAATGGCGGCTAATCGATGTCAGTGGCGTTCGTGCTGTCAGTTTCTTTCCAGATTGTCCGACTGGGCGCTTTGAGGTGAAGACAACTTAGAAAGCTTGACATAGTCCAGCACTAGATCCCCTCCTTAGCCCACTCTTTTTCTCTTCCTTTCGCTCTAGGTCTTTAAATATAATTAGATGGACCTCACGGTTGTACGGCAGTGAAACATCATTGTCAACACTGATGTCGTTGTCTCTGATGATCAATATAACTGCGACCGGAGGTTATCCTGTGGGCATCCCCAGTCCCGGTGTGAAATCGCACACCAAAATGCTCTTTTTTCCCAGATTTTTAAGCCGCGTTTTCACTTCATTTAAAGGCCTGTGATCGCAGTTGGATACTTCAAACGAATAAGACAAACCGATTGTCACGTAGCTAATAATAATGATTCCGCAAGAGGGTCCCAATATTTTCTGAAATCCAAAAGTGCTTGATACTGTAAACGCGAAAACAGTACCTAGACAGCCACAGAAGGGGCAAACTGAGGGATGCAATATGGCTCTTCCAACCGGCTCCAAATTCAACGACAGCCAGTGGTAAACACAAACAAGGTTGGATGCTACTTTCTAAGTGGGTTTGTTTCGTTGAAGGTATCTCACTGATAATCTCGTACTAGTTCACCACAGACTAAAATGTAGCAACTTTTCCGACGGTTGGCTTTCTTTAATATATATATAGGAATATAGATCATCTCCAAGAAGATCTGAATCTCAGTTTATCGCAGTGATCCCGCCCACAGGCTAAACTTTATTTGACCTCTCCCACTTTGGCTCTATTCGCGCTTTAACGCGCGAAAGAAACCTGAGGGTCGCCTATGCAACCGGAGAATTCTGTTAAATAACACACCAGGCTGCCCTTCCCGATCACGTCTACGGATGTTGTCCATCACGTAAAACAAGCGTGCTAAAGGAACTTCATCGTCAATTCTTCTAAAGAATTCTGCAGAGAAGTCGAATCGACCGCATAGTCACTGCGTTTAGACAACACACCATGAACCAATGTGATACCATTGTGGGCAACATTCGAGAAATGCGAAGCACAGCGAGCTCAGTATGCTGGCGCACCTAAAACACTGTCATTTTACAAGCAGCTGGATTTCAAAGCTTCCAATTCTTACCAAAATTACTGAGGTATGGAAAAGATAAATTGAGGGTAAACTGAATTCTGCGATACGGTGGTCAAAGTTTCCAAACAATCCTGCGCACACAATTACTTGCCATTAAGATTGGGCCATACACCAGTAGAGGCATTGTCCTCATGGTCCAAGATTTCTTGAACTTGTCGTAAAACTAGTCAGATTGAGTGATTGAGGTTAAATTTGAAAGTCTGTACTATCAGTTTTCTGACCTAGTACCAGCTTTGGAGCTCAACGGAGATCAGCTCTAGTTGGTAACACTTTGAAACCTTGAAGCGTTTGCAGACCAACAATTCACTAATGTCCTCCAAACCCTATAAAGGCACTGGAATTGTTCTACACCGCCTGAGACACACAGGGATCGTTGGTGCATATACCTGTGAGCACATCCGTCCTAAATGTCGCCTAACAAAAGTGCGAACATCTACTCTATCGTGACGACTCATTCCAAATCTGTTCAACTCTACGTACTACTCTGTGGCGAAATGGCTTACCAGTTTTCCAGGATCTACCAGAAGAGAAAATATCAGTGTAGAAAATAAAGGGTACTTTTAGTATCGTGGGCAAGGCCGAATAACCAAGACTGGATATCATCACACTTTCTCCCTCGACGTAGATTTTTTATTCACTAGCGTTCAGTTTTATGACCTAATTGAGTGTCGTGACAAAGACAGGCTTTTCTGTATTGACGGGAAAGTCTGGCCCCGATGAGATTTCCACTGGGTGGCTTTCTAACAAACTTCTTTGTAAGCAAGCTCAAAGCCATGGTATTAGGTTCGCCAATCAAACATTTTGCACTCTCCTGTTGTCATCACGTAGGCGAGATTTTGAGTATCGATGCCTCCAACGCTGTCCAGTTTACCCTGGAGGCTACCCTGAATACGGTAGCCGTTTGCATTCCATAGATGTCATAGATAAGGAAGGAAGTGCTCAGTAAAGACTATTCATGAAGCAAACGTGGAGGGCATAATCTAACCACTTTGACAGTCTTGTCCCACTAACACAGATTCAGATGTCGAAGATGGTAGAATTTGGTTATGTAGCCCACAGTTTTGCCTTCAGAAGGAGCTGATACGACCTAGGGGTTCTATATCAAACTCCTTTCGGAACGAACCTATGGTCGACGGTCTGTCCAAGTCCGCCACCAAGAGACCTCATTCTTTTTTCTTATTGAAGATATCGTGTAATTATGTACGCAACATGGAGCGCACGTACTAGCTGCATATTTTGGTGTAATCCGTGATGTTCTAGCCCGATGGCAATTACAGAAATGGAGCTTTGTTTTTCAGGCGTTTTATTCTGGTGACTTGTATTTTTTACCACCACAAACCAGTTGGCCTACTTGATACTAGCAGTATTAAAAGATTTAGAAATTTCAGTCAGAATTGTTTTAGTTAAAGATCTACTCTAACTAAAATGTAGGTAACCCATGAAGAAGAACAATTCAAAAAATATTTGTGGACCTTTCATCTGAGAGGTATTTATCCGAGGACTTAGACAATATGTGATCACATGATGCGTGATCACACTGCGTGACTGAGTGGCGCCGTATCCTGTTCACGTGTGATTTAATCGTACTTGATATTGATCAGTCACTCGTGGTCGAGTGACATTGCCTTACACTACAATCAGGAAGGCTGCGGGTTACGAATCTCCATGGGTACTCGTGAGCACTGCCCGCGGTTCTCAACAAGAACAAAGCAGCCCAATGATCTCTCCTGATTTTTCGCCACTGACTAACTTCACTTGCAGGATGAAAACTCGAATGAGGTTTCCGGATAACGACAATGCAGATTTCTTTGCAACCTAAACACAGGTAAGCGTCTAAGCACATGTTTTCATAAATTCATCCGTTTATACAAGAAGTATTTTCTTGTTTTCCGTATCCCTAAAAATCATCTGATGGACCCATTAGTCGAAGTTTCGGCAGTGAATGGCAGTGCTGAATGACCAAAATTACTGTGGTGTGATAGGAGCAAGCGTATAACGAGCTGATGATTTCACAATCCTAACACATTGTATTATATTAATCGTTCCATTATTCCGTTGTCAACGGTAAAAGGATTATTCATCGTCCTTATTGAATTAAAACTGTTTGGAACGCTTGAGTGATGGACAGATTGCAATGACCATTACAAAGCCAAGTTATTTACTATTTGGCATCACAGGTGTGCACAATAAGCCCAAATAATAGCAAGAACATGACCAGAAGGCGGAACGGAAACCAGTTCCCGGACGGTTTGGTATCGAACATAATAGGCTGTAGTTGAACTTCTCCCTTTCCTGATCCTGCATTCCGCTAACACGGAAAACAGTTAACAAACTTTCTGAAAAACGCTGATTGACTGTTCAGCGCTGCATCAAGTAATTGCTTCGACACATTTTATAAAGCAGATGCAAGACGAGTGTTTCTGCACAAAGTAGTAGGCAGCGTCGGCTAACACGTCATTCCGCAGAAATTATTTATGTTCAGAAAGGTCATAGGTCACTGGTCGCATCACACTATGTCCAGTTGTTAGTAACAGTAACAATAAAATGACCACCCTGGCTAATAAGTAATGGTCCGTTGGAACGGTGAGGTTGGGAGTATAGAGCGATCAAGGGTAAGAAACATCACAATGACGCCTCTCTAATGTTTACTCGCCTCCCGAATGGTACCAGCCAGGATAGCTTTGATTGGGTTCTTCCAAAATAAAACAAACATTGTACAGCCCGTTTGCTAAATCTTGTCGCCAAGTAACAAACATCAGACCCAACCATTGGGACAGCCCAGACGGAGCAGTGAATTGCGGTGAAAAACGTTTATGGCTCACACCAACTTTTAGGTCGTTAGTTTGTATAAATGGCTACTGCAGAGAAATCCAACGACATTTTCCTTCCAGTTCTTCAGCACAATAACAAAACTAACATTGTTACTGGGTAATCGTCATGCTTTTTCAAAATTCAATGCATTGTTTATCCTTAAGCGGACATATATATATATATATGGATTAAAATAATCCTGAAGATTCGTGAGTTGCCCACTGCCGGTAATTCCCAAACTTACAGTGTTTCAGGATAGATGGAGTGCGACTGATTGGCGTAGAGTCCAGTGTGTAGAAGTTAAGTGGGCCGGCTCTATCGTTAACCTGGCTAGTAAAACGGTATTTTTGAGAACTTGAGGTTTTTCGCAGGGCACCCAGCAAAATTGTCTGACATACCCGCTGCCTGTGTTTAAACTTGGTTCACGTGAATGAATCCCGTGTAACGTCAACATAGACCTCACCCTAGAAAGAGAACGTTAACCTTCAGCCCTACACGTGGGTGTTAATCGTGCATATAGAATAATGGGAAGGTTGCTTCCTCGCTCAACAATTTCTCGCCTCGAAGACCATACGAACATATACATCTGCTGCATATGACAGGAACTATGTTATTGCCAAAATCACGCTGATGCGTCCATAAGCCACCGTGAACTATCAACTATGTGTTTAAAAGCTGTGTGAAATGATCACGTGAATGTGTGGGTGCTATGGCTACATTGGTTCAATCCATGGGCTCTCCGAACGTGAGAACAATCCAGGTTAATTCGGGGAAGCCAGTTTGACGATGGACTGAGTTCATTTTTGCAACATTATCATTGTGGTTTCTGATACTCCGCTAGCTCTCCCTCTCCATTTTTTGCGGAGGACATTTTCTAACCTGTGCTAGTTAGTTCACCATAAAGTTTGCCGTAAAAGCTGGTCATCATACCACTGGAAGTAAGAGTAAGCTAAAATGGAATAAGTCGCACGCAAAAACTATCATTTTCGGGTTTCTTTTGAAGAGGCTAGCATTCATTTAGGTGTGTGTCACTCAAAAACTGCGTCTGATGACAATGGTAAACTATTCAGACCGAATCGGTGGTTGCCCTCCAAGGAACATGTGTGCATAAACCTGTCCGACGGTCATAAAACTTAATGTTGTATACAACATCACTGAGAAGGAAAATTAACTTTCTCGTCTGCCAGATGGGAACAACAAGTCTAACAATTTCAAAGGCGTGTGTGTCAAGGCGGAATTGACCAGTCTCCGCAATATTACCACAAGCCGGATGGGCACTTCTGTCTTTCAAACGTACAACCCAAAGGCAAAACAAATGTTATCCATCTCGCCGGATGTCCTATGACAATTGTACTACGGTTCGGAGTGCGAAAGACTCAGAAAAATGGACAGGAAGTGGGAGAAAAAGGGTCGGGGCACAAATTATCTTTGTCCTAAATCGGGTTGTAAACCCACAGTTTATGTTGTTTTTCTGATGAAAAACCCAACGTTTCATTTCACAAATGTAATTTGCCGTGTCCTACAAAAATGTAACGAAGAACTAACCTAAACACAAGGAGCACCAAACTCACAGTAATATTTTGGTAAACACGATTACTTAGTCATGACAAGCTGATCTGGTCAAAAAGTGTACAATACGGCTCGTGTACCGATAGCCTCATGCAGTGAAATGATCAGCGCACTGCTACAACTGACATGTAATTAAGCACATGCATAGTGTACATGTAAAATGCATCTGTCCAACATTGGACTCGGCTTGACGCTCGGCACTGGCCGGAGATCTGAAATGCGTTGCAAGTCTACTAGACAAAGCCGCGAAGCTAGCAATATATAAACAGCGAAATTCCATGACGATTTCCAAGGCGGTTTTTTGAAAGTAACGAATTACAAAGTTACCTATGCCACACTGAACACTAAACCTCAACTAGGAGAAAAATTTCAGGGGTTCGTGTCGGTCGGCGACCCTTAATTCGAAGACATATGGCGAACAGGTTGTGCAGTTTATCCCATATGTGAAACACTGGAAAACTTGAGGGGCGTTCATCAGCTAAGTGTCTTGTCGCTTAAGCGATTGCTCTAGTAAACAATTTAGATTTTATTGATTCTCACACACTCTTTGAGTGAAATGTCCCTAGTAGAGTATAAGCATCAGAAATAATTTCACATCGAAGAGTTTCAATCTCCAGAAGTTGAGGGGGAGTGGAACGATGAGCCATATCGACTCACAGTCTATAAAGGCGTGAAGAGGTTTCAGTACCGTTAATTTCGTGAATAACATGCACAGGTAGCCGTGGTCCTAGCAGCACCACCAACCAAACTGTACTAGCGTTATACTTCATTTACTCGTAGTTTGGCTTCCTGGACAATTCATGTACGCTTTGTACACTGGGAAGGCCGGTTGACCAAATTGCGGGAGCGTGCTTGATAGAAAAGCCAGGAAACGAAACAGTTTTGTGGAAAACGGCAGACTTGTGATTCTTCCGGTCTTCTCCGCTTTTTATTATCTAACTGGGAATATTATCAAGTGTCACACGAGGCGACTTGCCTTTGCAAGTTACTGAACTAGTTGTCACCTACCTACCTCCGGTATAAACTAAACTGATAGCGCAATAGATAAATGGTCTTTACCCTGAACTAGTTGTAACCTACCTTCCTCCGGTATAAACTAAGCTGATAGCGCAATAGATAAATGGTCTTTACAGTGGACACAATGTGAAGAGAGCAAGCGAGGAAACTGTCAATAATGGCAGGCCAACAGTAAAGAGAAGTTGTCCAAGTCGGGACAGAATGTGAAGAGAGCAAGCGGGGAAACTGTCAATAATGATAGGCCAACAGTAAAGAGAAGTTGTCCAAGTAGGGGTTCTTGTTTCACTTTGATTTTACAGCCAGTTTGGGACAACCGTTACCAGTTGGGAGATGAAAATAAAAATCGATTCACTCCGGAAGTAAGGCTCACTATAGCCGTTTGGTGACCGGTTATTGACTAATATATCGTATATGACCAATACACTGATAAAACTGGATACTGTAACAGCACTCTGAGAACGTGATCACTGTTCATGGTGGGAGGACAAGCAGTGACCGTCAAAGGTGTGCACTTACAAAGGTCTGGTGACACAACCCCTGTGATCGACTCAGTCAAACTTCCCATTAAAAAAACATGAATGTTTGCCGAATGTGACCTTGCACATTCAAAATGTGGTCACATACTAGAATTATGTTCGGTTTTTTTAACGCAAATTTACAAGCGAAATCTTCATCAAACTTAAACGTGATATGTTGAGTAGGTTTTAAGTAAGGGGTGAAGTACAGGATAATGGTGGAAGGTAGGCGCCAAGTTTGAGTGCGTTTAAAGCGAGCGACAAAGTAAGTGCGCTGAATGGATAGTTTGTTTGAACAGAACTATCATTTGCAGTTCACGAATTCACGCGCTAAATGGATAGTTTGTTTGAATAGAACTATCATTTGCAGTTCACGAATTCACCAATGGCTTCAGAGCAGACTTAACCTCAATTGGGTAAAGATTTGAGATGGTATTTTCGAGTGCATCCATAAGCAGGAATTTTTCGTCTGACTGTGCAATCATGAAGCCTGATCAGCTGATGATGGGCCTCTAGCAAAGCAGCTGATAAGATTCGAAAACAGTTAAAAATTTGGCTGACGAACTTCAGTTAAATTTAGTTGTACCTGTTTCTAGATCAGGCATAGCCTAATCGCCTTCTCAGGTAAGAAACTCACCAGCCCATTTGAACATATAGTAGCAAGTAAAGTACAAAGTACAGTTGAGTTCAGACGAACATCTGACCTTATCCTCATATTCAAAGAATCCACGTTTGAATGAAACGCATGCAATAGACAAACGAGGAGTTAACTTCCCTAGTTGTGAGTTCGCACTCGCACACAACTGAGGCCCCCGCAAATTCCTCTCAAATACACATCAGATTCCATCGATGTGCTGGCTTACACTCGGTCTTTAGCTGCGACGTTCAACTGCTTCAGCATGATACCACAAATTTATTTGCATGAAACCAAACTTGAAGTTTGACAGCAGCTTCAATTTATGCCACACCTGCTTGGGCCACTCACCAAATGAGTCACCAGGTGAAACTGGAGCTACCGCTGGTGTGCTTAAACGGAGAATTTTGCATTTAGATGGTGCAGTGTTTGAAGATGTGCACATCCCCTTTGGATCACCAAAATATCAACGGATTACGTCTTGTAAGTTCATTCGAATCAATAACAAAACGTTTCAATATTTTTACCCTGGATTTTAGTTTACTCTTTAGTCACAAGAATAACAAGTGGAACAAAGAAATAGACACAATGAATGCGTCAGGTAGAATAGGATACGCTATTTTATTCATCTAGGAATCTGAGAAAATCGAACATTCGTCAACTACCTGCTACGTAGCAATTCTTCTACCAAAGTAGTATTTGCTCTGCAGACAAGCTAGTTCAAATTGTATTGTCACTGCAATGAAATAGAGGGCAGCTAGAGAATTCGGCGAAGTGCGCTTAATCTTAGACCGATTTAGTTGTAGCGAGGGACCTAACCACACCCCAGCTGAATCTAGAGTTTGTGATAGTCTTCCACTAATTGTATCGCGTCTTGTTTCTAACTGAGTATAGTTCCTTGATGGAATATCATAAACGAGGTATTCGGCTACGATTAGTTGAGTTCCCGGTTGAAATCACACTGGTTTTTAAATAAGCGTATCTCGCAGACTGCGTGCAGTTTCGGTTCAAGTACGATATAATATTGACGGAAATTTGAGAGCTGCGTCTACCTGATAAGTATGAGTAAGAACCAAACCAGTCATGGGTTTTGAATGAGTCTCCGGCAACTTTACGGGTAGTTAGAACACTTATCTATGTCACCTGGAACTAGTCAGCACAAGACTTTCCAGGCGGGTGCAACGCTTGCTGGCATAAATTTAGACAACCGAGTTGCATGAATCCCGCGTAATTATGTCATCTTCGCAGGCGGTGCGAATTGGCGGTTTTAAGAGAGCTCAGCTAGACGTCTTCTAGATGAGTTTAAAAAGCAACTGAGAAACAGGCCATCATTTGCGGGTTTGAACAACACAGTTCTGTATCACGCGATCAAGCCACCCTGTTTCCTTTAAAATGCGACAGAATCGACGTCATGCAAATCGTCGTCCTGTCCAAGTTTTCAGATTTCGAGTGGTAAAAAAGTCGCGTGTAAGAGCGATGTACTTTTAAGTAAGTTTTTTGGTGGCTAAAAACAACAACCGGAAAGTGAATTTCCTTAGATAGGCAGATTAGCATTATATTGTAAGACCCGCATCATAGAGTGATTTTCGCCGAACTGTCCCTACCTGAAATCTCTAAAATTTCACAGACACGTATTGGAAATTTCATCTACGAGTCCTGGATACTGGGAATTACCACAGACCGAATTTCACACTGAAACTGTAATAACATGATTTATTAATCATCTTGGATTTCGTGATCCCATCTGGACATATAATAAACGAATTTATGCCAAAGGGTACACACAGATTATTTCAACTGAAAATTCCACTGTTCGGGTTGATGACTATACCGATTGCAGGTTCATGGTTTCAACCACTTAACTGCCAGATAGTGAAATGAAAGTGCACAGAGTTATAGGTGTTTGAAACGATATCATTCACGTGTGCGTGCCTCAAGGTAGGAATGACATCATTTCGAGAGGCACAACGCGTGGTTTAGTTTACGAGGTCTCTGTGGCCAGTGTTACACACTGTTTTCGAATGGTTACCTCAGTTCATTTGAATGGGACGTACAGGCGCGTGTCAAATTTTTTTGGTGATCAATGAATTAAAAGTGAATGAGGCAGTTCAAGCAGACTTTTGTGGACTGATATAGCACTTACCCGAGGTTCCTTCTAAATCCGTTCTAATTGTGAAAACGGGATGTCAAGTTCAGATGCTATGCACAGGTATCGGTATGTGGGAATGATAGTCCTTTTGAGATTTGGTGTGATTAACAATAACAATCTAAGGAATAGGACATATGAAGTTGCGTCACTTATTTTCGCAGGAAATCTATTGAAATTTCTTGCGCCATGTGCAAAATTTGCATCGGGCTTACACCAACCAATAGTCTGTCAAAATTGTGGACAACCAATCGCCTGTGAGCGAGGAGCCCCTAGGTGAAACCTCATTGGTTGACTGGTCGGCGTCAGACTGAATTAAAACTGACAGAATAGTGGCAATATTAAAACGTGCGTCATCACTCTCCACACTCCATGTCTTTATAGCAGATAAAATTCATTGTTTCTTTTGTTTTCCAAACAAGCAGGTAACTAAATCAAGGCAACCAAATCAAGGCAGACATGTCAGTGGTATATTTTGGACGTCTTGGCTCGAAATTCATTACATTTGATTTACAGCTCTGATCTTCCCAAGGTTTCGCTGATAGAAACAGGGTATCACTAATGCCACCCAATAAAAACGGGTCTGATGCACGTACTTTGTCGGTGTCAAAGAAGACTGATAGAACACTTCGCTGAACAGCTTACTTTGTGCCCCGAAGTTTCAACCGTGGTGGTAGCACATTATGGCGCGTGGAAATGCTATGGAATAAAAATTCCCCACAGCAAGAAATGAAATTCCGCATTTGATGTTTTCGAACAAAGACAGAAAGCATCAAAGACGTCTTACGGGATAAAAAACGAACCTGAGAATAGAAACCGTAATGGAATGCCGCCTGTGTAATAAAAATGTTGAAGGCGATACTCAGTATATCTAAAGTCAACGGAAAAGTCAGTCCTAGTTATGGCTTCCTATGTTTTTAGGAATTCTCATTGTGTAGAGGTCGTAAATATGCTGTAGTTTACTGATTCATTAAATAATTGATGGGTCCTTCCTTGAGCGAAAGAACCTAGAGGACACTTTCAAATTACGGCCTACCCTGAAGCAACACCAACGTTCTTTTCAGTAAATACTATCCGTATTCCTTGGGTTGAATGCTGATTTTATGAAATGGTTGATCGCTCAAAATTATGACGACGAACAATTGGTGTTTTTTCTGTGGTAAATTTTTCAAACACAACAAGGCAGAGTTAAGTTAATTCTGCTGGCGTATTAGAGTCAAAGAATAGTCTTCTCTGGCAAGTGAGAACGCCCTTATTGTGTTTGCTATCAGACACCAGGCACATCTAAGGTATAGTACTCGAATGATACAACACAAGACAAAACGTTGTGGTCGTGAGGCTTACTCCCGGAACTTCTAGCACGTGCTGTAAAAACGATTGGGATCTTTTAGGGAGGTCAAACACGCGGATCGATCAGTCAGTGTGTTGGACGATCTTCTTTTTGGGACTTTTTCGTTCCCGGCGAGTCAATCCATGAAATATCCTTAAAACAAACAATCAGTACTTACTTGTCGTTATTACTCAGCACTACTTTCCTTGTAAGAGTTCACAGGGCCAATCAGATTTCTCAGTTAATTTCACTAAAAGGAAACTGGTCCATCCGGCCTGTTTAACTCGCCTGTTTCTATTAAAAGATAGATGGTGGCTGATGACGGAATCTTTTTTGATTCGAGGAGTGATTTGAGGAGTGATCCAGTTCGATTAATACTTCATGCATAAAAGTATTGGAATAAAAATATGTATAGACCAAACAAAATAAAACCCATTATTTTTCAGAGTCCTGATTCATTATTCCCGCGGACACGTAACAAATGGGTAAATTAATTTCATCATGATATCTTACCAGTTTACAGCGTTTTCGTCTTTTTTGTAAAAAAACAACCTAAATTGGCGACAAGACAGGGAAAGTCGATGAGACTGGATGGTTTTGTCATAGATGAGGTCCAGGTCCAGACAATTACGGAGGGGCGAAACTGGATATTTGCACTGGGTGTATTTATAGGAACTTGGGTGCTGTGTTTTAAAAAATGTTTTACCTTCCTTAAATGACACAGTTTTATCGGCCGATCAATCAGCCATTCAGTCAGTCATTTAAACATCAATCAGTCGATGAACCAAAGACTAGTGGCTACAAGAAAATTTTATGGAGGAATGGGTCGTGGTGTAAACATGGACGTGCAGTTCATAAGCATCTAGTGGGCTTCGTCACTGGAAAAATGCGACAAAGATAACGTCAAGTGGCCGAGAAATATGATCATTAAAGAGAACTTTCCTGCAGCACTCGGACAACGAACAAAGCCATATTACAAACCAGTGCATTTAAAGAGAAATCGAACCGCTTATCTGACATTGTACGTGGTTCTGAACAGCTGGCAAATATGGTAAGTGTGCAAAATATGATGGCAGGAATTCAGATTTCCGTCGAATTTAAGGTAACCCATGTAGACTCTGTAAATAGGCCAATGTTACACGAAATAAAAAAAGTGAAATGCTTAAATAAAACTCACTTTTTACTTACTGGCCAAGTTGACGAGTGAGATGAGAAAATCTCGTGAAACGGTGCAACAACATAAAAAAATCGATTATCAGTTTGTTCACATAATTGATCAACGTAAAGTTGGCTCTGCAACTCATCGGGGCGGAAGGGATCAACTTTATAGGCAATGAAGAATTCAGTAATGAACCTCGGTTCTTAACCCACAAACGCAACATCCTATCTATGCAACTACATATCTGCCATATTGGCTAAACACGATCACAGCTAGTTCCGTGTTTTATGGAACAGTAATCTCGAAACATCTAACTTGCGTCTGTCTAATGAATACAAGAACTATTTAGTATAAAAGAACGCCATCCTGACACTACTACACCCGCTATTTCCGCATTTTGATAGCAATTCGTATTTTGCAGTTTACTAGCACACAGTCAGTATTATAGCAGATTGAAAAAGATTGCTAGCTGTAACTGATTACACACTAAATGTGTGTCAATTGTTGAGACCAAAGCATGGTGAGCTGACTTTGCCGGACGGATTAATTGCCATTAAAGTTTGTAAAAAAAATCCTATACTAAAGGTTCCCTCGGAAACCAGGGGACAAGTGGTTACGTGGTGTGGAACTATATCCTATCCTAAATCCTATCCTCGTAACCTAGTCACTTGGCCTGACGAAGCTTTTGTGTCAAAAGCGAAACGTTGCCCAGCAATAAATCTACCGATTGTTACCAAACTTTTCCGAAAAACTATATCCTATCCAGTTGAGAGCTAATGCTGGAGCTGATCGGCCAGTCGTTGCTGAATGTTACACAATTTACATACCAGCCGAGGGGTCATGTAGTCAAGTGGCGCATCTTGGCCACGTCAGGAGATTTCGGCCCAAGAGGACGTTTTTACTATAAGGTAGTGGTATAATATGGTTATTTATTGAACGATCTCTTTTTCAGGGTGTCCACACTCGATTGAGTTTAGATGCCGGGTGAAGAGACAGTTTCTTCTGGTAACTGATCAGGTGGCTGTTGATCTGTTCGCCGAGCTTGGCAATTGATTTGCAAACATTTCGTCACCATTCGAGGGGACATCATCAGTGCGCTGTTGGGTGAATAGTCCCTCTCTTCGTGCGTGAGTCTATATTGTTTAGAAAGAGCAGCTTTTGCGATGTAACCTGATTAGCCGTTGATAATCATCGCACTTGAATTCTGGTTGGTCTGCGCATAACCTGTGATGCGTTATGGTTCGTACTACATTGAGGTCGATCCTTCCTATCAACCTCTGAGGACAAAGGAAATCCAGAACCATAAACCCGGAGCCGAACAAGGATTCAAAGAAGGAACTAATAGAAATACAAACTACAAAAAATAGAAGATACACCATCAAACAATCAAACAACAGAAAAGCGGACCAAGATGCAATGCAGATCACGAACGGACCAACAGGAATAGACAATGATGGATGTTAAATCCAACAGTGGTGTGAGCGTAGAAAGCAATAAATACAAACCACAACTCTACACAGGTTACGGTCGGACCAACCAAACTTCAAGTGCGGTGATTATCAACGGCTAATCAGGTTACATCGCAAAAGCTGCTCTTTCTAAACAATATAGACTCACGCACGAAGAGAGGGACTATTCACCCAACAGCGCACTGATGATGTCCCCTCGAATGGTGACGAAATGTTTGCAAATCAATTGCCAAGCTCGGCGAACAGATCAACAGCCACCTGATCAGTCTCAACTATCAACTAAAGCACCCGAACTACCAATATTCCAACACATTACCAACAGTTTTTATTTCAAATGATTGTTTTTCGAAATGTATTGTTAATAAGATGAAACCATTAAAGCATAATAGCTGTACTATTAACACCAGAAAAGAAGCCTGACGCTCTAGAAAACTGAGAACTTTTTCAAAGTGGGGTGCATGAGGACTAACTTGTGCCTTGTGGAATCCCCGCACACAATATTATTGCTGTTCCAGCATTCCTTTGTCTGACGAAAAATAACGGAGGATGCCAACACATTTTTTATTACAGGAAATGGTGCTAGCATGTGACCCCTCGTTACTTAGTATTCATTCCACGTTGGCGCACAATTAACTGCGAAGTTTCACTACATAGACGACTTTAAAAAAATAGACTGTACGTTCCTGTCCGGACTTATTCTCACCGGGTTGGACAAAAAACAAACATGTAAGTATCCTACTTTGATGGGAAAGACATACAGCTGTTTTTGTGTTCAGTGTGTTGTTATATTATTCAAATAGAGACAGCGATGGCAAAGTTGTCTGTACTTGTATAATCTCGTAACTTTTGATGTAGATATCGTAGCAGGTGACCATAAATCGTAACCATAAACCGTAACCATAAATCAGCCAACGAGTAAGAACGTATGTAACGACAGGAAGGGGAACATGGAACAGAAATAACTAGGCCGGCCACAGAAATCCTAGTCATAAAGTGCGACAAAACGCTCTGAAATCAAACCCGACTCAACCAGCAACGCATGAATAATCTTACTAAAGGCCTTCTACTCCGATTCACAGTTTGACCCAGGCAGTAAAAACAGTGGAAGTGAGAAATTATCTAGTTTCGAATACCCAGTTTTTTCATGAGACCTGTAGCACTGTTTCAAACATACACAGACTGTGTTCGGTTTATAATAATGTAACTAAAACCATGTCAATCTGAGGAGAACTCTTGGATGAATTTAACAGAGTTGGATAGGTCAAAAATAATTATTCAACATCACCCAAGGACTTTTATGTGTGAGAAATATGTTTTGCAAGAACACAGAACAATGGGTAGAGCTCAGTCTTTTCTGTGTTTATCAGATGCCTGTGGACTGAAGAGCTGACTATAGTCCCGGTCAGAGTTTAGTTGTAGTCATTTTACGGAATTTTTTAGCGGTCAGGACTGTATCCCATAATCTCACTTGGAGAGAACGCCCTCAAAATATGATTTGACACTTCTGTTCAGGCAAGCTTTCTGAATAGTTTGACGAGACCTGAATGCCATCCCTGATAATCTACTCCAAGATGCAGTTTCAAAAAAGAAGACAAGATTGCTGTGTGCGCAGAAAATGGACACGTTGTTTTGTGGAAAAAATTCAGTGTGTTTCAGGTATGGCAAATTTCAAACAATATCTAGTAAGGATTATCGGATTTTCCAATACCTACTAGCCATTTAACTGACTAACAGCGGTGCTAAACGTTCATCAATCGTTCGTAAAAATGGACAAAGGATCCGCACAGGCTTGTGGGGTTTTGTACTCAGGGCCTGGAGTTGTATAGAATTCGGCCAGTTTAGGCGTGCTAAATCCTGTCTACGAGATACAATTTTACGATTTTAAAACCAACGAATGACTTGTGTAACCATCAACATGTTGTCTGGTTTTTTGTCGTATGTAGTGTGAACATATTGACTAAAACCTTGTCTGGTTTAGACGAATAATCCGCTTTACTTATGGTGAATGCAGCGGAATTTTTGTCTGGATTTTATGTATATATAGCCTTATTTTTCTTCGATTTTTGTAAAATATCTACGGTAGATGAGGGTGGAGTACACGCAATCATTCACCGACTCTCATTTTAGGGAAGCTTACATCGAGCTCCTTAGAGGTGTTCTCATAAGTGTTATTTATAATCAGACCCCATTACCAGTGTAACGATGGATACTACTGATGAGGCATGCGAGTAGTAGGTTTTCCCGTAAATCCGCTTCGCGTCTCTTGAAAAGTGAGATCTATAGCGGAGTTTGTGGAGTAGCTTTGTAGCATTTGCTTGCATTTAAGTAACAGTCAATGAATATCCAGGAACGTTCGGGTAGACGCGTTCAAGCGGAAGATGGATATTCAGTTTTGTAAACAAGATGCATATGAGAGTTTTGCTCCCCTGTCCAATAGTCTTTAGCTGTTAAGTTGATGTTTCTCTAATAACCAACTTCGCAACGAAGGCCGTCTTCTTTCGGGTTGTTCTCAGACCCGAAGTTGTTATAATCAGACCCTATTGCCAGTGTGAGCAATTCTCCTCAGTAAAAAATTTATCAATCAATCGTGGAGACGGTGAAAGTCCATTAATATTAACATCTTATTCTCATTTAACATCAAGAACAACCCAAAAGCGGTGTTGCATTCCTTAGGTCCTAGATATTTGAGCCGGTCTCCAGAAATTCCACAACGCTCACGCTCACTGTTACCTTATCTCTGACCCTCACTTGCTTCCTGTAAGTGAGAGTGTCATGTCGTTTCACTCAACGTAACAGGCAACGGATATTAAGCTGTCAGCTCCAGACTGGATGTTCAGTCCACTTTTATGCTGGAGTAAAAAAATACTAGTATTAGGGTTTGGCCCGCAATATGGTCTCATTTGCACACTAATGTGGTTCTTAACTAATTAATTAATTAAATTAATTATTTAATTAATTAAATTCAGATAAAAGCTCTGGTTTACGGTCTTCAGTCTATGGTCTCCTTTAACTGAATTTGTTCAGAGAAAACATAAGGTTGTTGGAAACTCGGGGATTGTGCCTAGCTGATGACCCCAAATAAGAACAGAAAAAACTGATCGTGAGCTGTCAAGCGGCTTTCAGCAACCTTATAAGTAGTGTGTTGTGTCCAGCTTTTCGCTGTTCTCTGTTGGGTGTACTTTTGTTAGAAAGCTGTTTTGTGCCACCGGTAAGCTTTGCGGCGCACCTATGTTACCGGACTATCTTAGTGCCTGAAACAATGCCGTTAGAAAGCCGTTTTGTGCCACCGGTAAGCTTTGCAGCGCACCTATGTCACCGGACTATCTTAGTGCCTGAAACAATGCTCTATAGCTGCCACATTGCTATTCTTTGAAAAGCTATAGTGTGCCTGGTGTCTCAGGGGCATAAGTATCCCGAAGGGAGTGGATTATGACATGTTACCAAGGGATAATTTCTTTAGAGGTGATGGTCTACCTACAGATCCTTGGCATATGAGATCCCGCCTAGTTTCCGTCTCACAGATATCTTCTTGGAACAATCGCCGTTGGAGATCCCGGCAAAGGGTGACAGCATCGCCTGCTCATTTCATCTTGTTTGTTAATATACCCAGACTGTTCCTCCATGGGAGGTGACATGGTAGAGAAGTGGCAATTTTGTGAACTCTGAGCAGCTCGGATGTGCTGCGTGATTATTGCTTAGTTTGTCGAGCTTGGTGAATGGATTTTGTTACTGGTCGGGGAGCCTTCGTTTATGTGGTTTCCAAAAAGTAACTAGCAACTTTATCGTAATTGACTTGCTGCGGAATGTCTGTCAATCAAAGTTATCTGTCTGTTTCGAATCCGTGTCCCACTCTTTGCCATGCAGCATAGTTTGCTGACCACCACGAAACCGCGCTGAGGCATGGGGCCTCGCTAGACAGATGTCTTCAACCAAACAGTTAAGAAATGACCATCAACAAATGAAAGGAGGCATGCCAGAGAGGTGCAATTACATGTGACTTAGAAAAGTTGATGGCTCTCAAATCCGCCGTTAAATCTCGTGGTTCCATCAGGAAATCGGCACAGGACATGCTTTGCTAAACTGTGGGTCATCATCAAAACTAGACATGCAATACCATGCCCACTGATAAAAAGGGGAGCGATGGGCAACTTTAAAAGAACTGAGATCACCATTATCCTACAGGCGGACAAATAAAGAAGTTCAGTCATTTTGGAGAAAGAACCCTACTAATTAGTGCCACAATCAGGTCCTGTTTCTTGCACAACGACTAAAACGCAAGGCTCACAAACGAAGTGAACAAAACCCCGAAGGAACGCAAGGAGTATTATTAAAACGTGGAAGAAAGACAGTGGAAGATGAAAAGTTGCGATTCCGAAGCCGTTCAAAACCACGAAGTCTCGAGGGTGGTCGTCATCGTACCGTTGCTTAAAACGTCAGGATAGTGGTTTGAGTTGACTTTCAAAAGAGAATTTCGGTAACAACCAAGGAATGTACGATCATTTTTGGGAGGACTAAGAAATACGAAACATCTGTTTCTTTTGGTGTAAAATCATTGTTCATAACGGTCCACTTGAATACTTCTAGGACGACGGATGCCAAATTTTTAGCCGGTGGGAATCATAAGTGAAACAGCTTGGAAAGATGTCTACGAACTACCGGTTCCATGTTTGATCACTACTACAAACAAAAACAAGAAAACCCCCAACGGAGCTCACCGATTGACCTATCAATCCTGGGATTCGTTAATGCAAAAACTGATGCACAGGATGCAATCGCACATCGACCGAAAAATGTGGGTGAGCCGTTTTCTGTTTTGAGAAAAGCGAAACTTCACAAACAAATCTGTCGCTGAACATGGAATTAACTTCAAAGTCCAAACGGAATTAAGTAATAACTTGGCTACCGCGGACATGTCCATCATCAAAACAACAGAACTGAATTATACGGGAAGGGGAAGCACACTTATTAGATTCTAAAATACTTTAACAAGCAACCGGAATACCATAGACGAACCTGCTGTAGAAATTTGTTCAACTGTTTAACGCTTATTCATGTAATTTGCTCTGGTCATCCTTACGGGGAACATTGTCAACACAACCACCTAACATAAGGGCAACGCTTCTAAATATCATATAAATAGCCGTAATAGATGCAAGACAGTCACCACAACACTGATAGAACCTCGCGTATGAAAATGCAAACACGTCCTTCGTAAGAAGAAAACAGACGTTACCTACAAGCTGCAATATCACAAATGCGACCATCTTTATGTCAGCCTTACCGGAAAACCCCCTGTTGACCATGATACATTAACACAAGCAGAACAAATTATCCGGCGCCAGTTGAGTTGGGACAACATTCGGATCCTGTCTTACGCAAGTAGTGAAAGAGACCGGTAGATCATCGGTCGATGCCACTGGATAAGGTAATAAACCAATGAAAACATCAGCATCAACCTTAGCCTACCAGCCTCTACGAGCAGAAGAACTATTTAAAGGCTGGAATTTGAACGGAATAAAAGACCAAAAGCGGAATCTTGCGACTGGATCAATCAATTCAACAAATTTGAGTGTCCTAAACTCTGGTTTTGCCCAATCTGTCGGTCAGATGACAGGAAGACGGAACACAACGGGTCAATTAGATGAGAGAAACAGATTTTCTGGGCCGTTCAACGAACCAGTCAGGTGAAACAAAATGAAACCACAAAGCAATACGGGTTCCGGATGGATTCCAAAACCCTGTCACAATTAGCCAGTTATGCCTAGGGCGAAAGATACTCTTTTGAAACTGCATACAGGCGAATAGAGGTAGGATCCACTCAGTCGCACACCGAAGAAGTATCCTCTATTAGGGACAACGGGCTTGTGATTTATCTGCCATACTACGAAGTCTGCAAATGACCGAGCTCACACACTAGGGAAGGTTACAGTCGACTGGGCTTCCATTACAGCAATCTCTTAGCATATGCCCATCAACCCCAAACACTACTTACATCCGTCCAACTTAGGATCTATACTGTAGAGGAAAGTGCATGGAACTTGAAAGGCTGCTGAATCTTGGCAAACCCAAGTAGAATACAAAACTTCTCATATCAGAATACAACGTCGTGGAATGCTAATTTTATACTTTCTTTTAACAAAACGGACACTTACTCTCGCGGGCACAAATACGCCTGATTAATTGGGAAAAAATCGACTAGGCCTCAGCTTTCTTGAACCATAGGAAGTGAGTGCCTTTCATCCCTCATGCTCACGAAAGGAAGGGCGTTACAGTGCGCTGCATGCAGAAAATCGTTCGCATATCGTACTAGTTTGGGTTGCACAATTATAGTACAATGGGTATGAGTGACAAAATTGCGCACCGGAAGTGCAATTCCAGAGTTTTTTTCAGAACTGTGATGATGTTCTACTTCCACCATAATTGACACAAACTATGTCGTTTATTCGGACAAGTAAATGAAGTACATTTCGCACAGGAATGAAATTTCGACGGGTTTGGGAATTCCCGTTCATTATTCACATGCCAAAGTCCAATCATCAGTGATGAAAGGGGAACCAAATCTCCGCAAACGAAAACTTGAAGTCTAGTGAAAACCGCTATAGTCCTGCTCAACGACATTCTGTGTAACACTGGTCGCAGCGATAAGTGCATAACACACATGACTAGATCATTAGATTGCGGGTGAAAATAAGTTGTTTATACGCATCGAGGTTTAAGACTGAAGACACACTACCGACTGCATAAAAGTGGCTTTTATATCAGATGCCATAAGGTGTCTTGTAGCACAACCGTGACATAAAAAGTTGGACAACGGTTGAGCAGCCCTGGTCTGCACGCTTTTTTTAACTAGTTCCCTTACTGCCGACAAGAATAAGCAACTGGACAAAGCACAAAATACAAGTATGACTGTGTCGTTCTCAGCCATTCAGCGATCGATCGCTTGCTAGCTATGTTCGAATTACTTGCTGCTAGATTCGTCACGCGTACTCGGTTCTTTGACACAAGTAACCGAACGAGACTAAACCAAGACATTGTAGGAAAACGAAATTCGATCAGCTGGCTAATATTATTGAGTTTGTTGTTTGAGTGTTGCATCCGTGAACTGGTTTGTAGTAGAAGAGAATGTCAGTAGTCCAGTTTGTTCGGTTACTACTCAAGTTGTTCGTTGGGGTGTGCAAACAAATTTCTCTCCCATGTAAAACCAATTCGGATTCGTCACTAAAAAATCTTCGAAAGCTGGCCTACTACATTTCCTCCTTGAAACTTTAAGAAGAAGCGGTGATCCACTGTTCACGAGTCAAATATCAGCATTCTATCACGCGTATGTCTGACGACTGACAAGAAAAGATGGTAAAGTATGTAAAAAACTTATGATAAGTGACACCAACAATCGTCAAAAATATTTAAGTCATGAACGACAATAATACGTACTGGTATTATGGTTTCAGCAACTAATAGAAATTGAAACATCAATTAAACGTAGAGTAACTAACACAAAAACAGACGTAAATAAACGCTGGAGCCCAATTAGACAAGCTCATCTGAAGAAATCTCCCCACCAACAGGGGAGAAAGATCAAAACTTATCCCAACATCTCCTTAACTTAAATGACCTAAACTTAATTGAACAACTTGACTGTGACGTTAGATGAATCGAGTAAAATTAACATGATCAACCTAGAGCATGCCCCGAGACAAACCGGACATAAGAAGACCGCTACAGGCAAGTTTGTCAAACGGTTTTTATAGCCATAACCCACAAAAATCGGAAAAATGACACTACTCAGTCTGCCCAGTCATGACCTCAGTTTGGACACATTTCTGCTAAATCAACATGAACCTGAGAGAACTACAGGCAGAAAATGAGGCAGCTAAATAAAAGCAACCGGAAATAAAAGTGGATGGTAACACTGCATAATCATATGGGCTACCAAAGATTCACAGAAACGGACCCTCTTTTCAACAAATCGTCTAGCAACTAGAAAACCTAGCGTACAAAGTAGCAACAAGAAAAGGCTAAAGTACCTAAGTTGTGGAACCGCATATGTAATCAGTACTTGTAGACGACATCTCAATAGACTGCGGGAAATCAACAAAGAAGGCGATAAAAGTAGGCTGTTTTTCACATCGGCAATCGTAATTCTGATAAACACTCCATGATGGGGCCACTTCAGGATCAACAAAAAGCAACAAGGACCGTGTGAATAGAATCTTTAGAGACTCTAGGACCTACGCATGACCACCGAAAGAAACGCCCATGGGATCATTACCATTGAAAAGGAAGAAGGTCTTCGTTGCGGAGTTGTTTATTAGAGAAACACCGACTTAACAGTTACAGACTATTGGACACGGGGGCAGAACTCTCATGTGCACCTTGTTTACAAAATTGAATATCCATATTCTCCTTGAACGCGTCTCCCTGAAGCGGATTTACGAGAAAACATACTACTCGCATACCTCATCAGTAGTATCCACCGTTACACCATTAGAATGAATTGCACAAGTCGGAATGCAGAAATTTGGGCGGATTACCTTACCAAGAACAAAGCCATATCTTTAAATCCGATATGTGGACAACATATTTGTTATGCACAAACACAAACATTCATAGAATCCGAACGCAACCCATTCATGGAATATCAGATTTGCAATCAAAAGGGAGAAAGGCCGTTGTTGGACATGTTGGTTCAGAGATCCATTGACAGAACACTTCAAACCTGCGTATACCGGAAGAAAACGCACATAGACCAAATGTCTAATTACCAGAGCAACCAACGATAAATAGAAAACGAGGTGAATCCGAATGCATCTACATTGTAACACTAAATCGCAACGTCATAGAACTGAAAAACGAACAAAATTTGTCGTGTGAATTGTTCCAAAACAACAAAGTGTTGAAGAACATTGAATAAAAGGATACCTCACCAACAACAAAAACAAACGCTGGAATGGATAACTGAATGAGAGGCGCTGTCGTAGCTCAAGCATATTGCAACCACATGGAATCCGAACGTCACGTTTAATAGACTAATTTCAAAACCAGACGAGAAGGCTATCCGAAAGGTTCTAAGGGAAACTGTGATGAATGCAAGAAGGACCAAAGTGACTAACCTGGAGGAAAGTATGTACATGGATCAGCAAACGGAAGGCGGCTGTAAGAATGCAGGATTCCCGCCACTTTAGTTCGGTGCATAAAAATTATGAAGGTCATTGTCTCAATATGGAGAAGCTGAGGGCTGTTGCGTGGAGGGGTTTTTGTAGGGAATTCCTAGAAAAGTGGTGCTCTGCGATCCAATCAACCGGCATTTTGAACCGAACCTTTACAAGCAAGTAGCTGAAAACGGAATCGAATAAATCAAACACGGCTGAGCATCAACAAAAGATCACACAACACAAACAACCGTGGAACTACCACTTGTTCACTCGGATGCATGCCAAACTGATTTTGACAGTAGACTCACCTAAAACCCAGCTGAATCGCTCGTTCATAACTATTCGTCTCAACTGAATGTCCTACGCCAGGCCGCCCCATATTTCACTTGGTAAGACATTCGAGACATCGAGATATAGTGTGCAGAATGAATACACTACTCATCAGTTTGGTGAAAAGAATTCGAGTCCCAAGAGTAGCGAAACCGATGGTGGAATCTCGACAAATTTTCAATAACCTTCTGGGTAGTGTATTACGTCTAAGGTGTGGAACCATGGTACTTATCAGAGAGGTAAAGTCAAAAGGTAACCTGAAAGTCAGTAAATCAGAACGCCGCCCACCACTAATAACTGAAGACCACCGTCTTCAAAAGTGTGTATATAAGCCCATGTACACCGCTGCCTAACGCACGGCCTCACTTCGTTTCATTGGGCAAACGGAGTTTGGACTTTAGCACAGTGAATTAAAATGTACGTTTTTAAGTATGAATGATTATTGAGAAAGTCTCTGACCATCGCAGATAGTTCCGGGCATAACAGCCCTTGCCGCATGACAAACAGACAGGTTCATGTTCTTTGGTGTGCAGTCCGGAGGTCCAGAGTTTACCTCCAAAAAATAAATTACTGTAAACTTCACATCTGTGACACTAGTTACCTTCTAAATTGTAAAAAAGTTTCAGTGAGGTGAATCCAACAGAAAACAAATAAGATTAGGGCTTAAGAATACTATGAATGAGAGACTCAGCCGGGTTCCAGATGAGTCTCCTGTCAAAACCAAATTTCTAGGCAGATGAGTGTATAAGTCGAGGATAGAGATTTCTTCTAGAATTTTGGTTGATCTAATGATGGACGGGGCAAACCCGGTGTTTCCATGCTCCTAATCATATAGGTGACATTTTAAGACAACCTAATGTGCTTCAATTGATGATCATTCTTTCCACACAGAACTTTTAACCCGAGGAACCTCGTGCAGATACCGAACGCTTGAGACAACCGTGGCTTAGCGGCTTTCGGCCCATAAACCTTCATTAGGCCATCGCAGATACGTCATCTCAAGTAGTGACTGCCAAACAACCATCAGGATTGCAAGCGAACCCAGCATAGGACCGTTAGGTTCCTTTTAAAACGATACATTTTGTGTCTCTTACTGGTCATCATCCGTACTTATCAGTGTCCCCGGTAGATTAGCTTCAAAACGTCTGCTCCCTTCAAAAAACATTCGGTGACTTCATCTGACAAACCATTTCGAAACGAAAAACGAAGGATTTATTATGTGCAACCTACTTTCTTCACTCACTTGAAAGATGGTATTTATTATCTTCTTGTCTTAAAAGCTACTAACACAAGTCTAACCAGACTGAACAGTTCGGACGGTTAGGAGCTGCAATGGTGATTTTAGTGAAGTGGATCCTTTTTCAAAGCGATTTCTGGAGTGTCAATCAGCTGCGCTCGTGCACGCAAAGGTATTACTTCTATTCTGAATTTCTTCAAAACCTTTATGTCAACAAAGGAGAGTTGTGGTCACATCCTTCAGACGGTTCACTAGTTTCCAGGACCAGGAAATGAAGAAGTGTGCGAACACACAATGTAGACTGAATTTCACAAACCTTTATGGAGTGGTAGACAGAAAAACGTGTCTGATTTGTGACAGGCCCTGACTTCTGGTTTCAGACGTTGGCTGTCGTGTCTACATTCGTTAAGTAGGTGCTACCAACCTGACTTATGGTTTCTAGCGTTGGTTGTAGTGTCTACATTCGTTAAGTAGGTGCTACCAGTCAACAAGGCCCCAGGAGCCACAGCTGTGTTAATCTCAAAACCGTTTACATATTAGTTGCCCGTAGGACATAACCTGTTTATCACCCAACTGCTTCCAAATGTACCTAAACAATCATAAATAGCCTAAACAAAATAGGCCATGTGGGCTTGACCGGTGAGTAATACATTCGGTTGCACATGGTACGGTTGTGAAGGGACAGGCTGTGCACACGACGCAATTGTGGGCTTGACTGATGAGTAATGCATTCGGTTGCGCATGGTAAGGTCGTGAAGGGACAGGCTGTGCACACGACGCAAGATTGCCTTGCACAACTGGTTTCACGTTCTGACGTTATCAGTTTTCAGTGAACCAAATTCTTGTGCAAACCAGGGTCTATCAACCTACCTGAGTCCGCACATGCCTGCTGACATTACACGAAGAATGTCGAGCGTAGAATGAACAGCTACTTGAGATGGGATACAGCGGACGTCTTTTCGTTAGGGTAAAACGTTGGGGGCTAACTATTCATTGAAAATACCAAAAGGATAACAATTTTAAATGTCATTACCTGCTTGTGGTCAGTTATGTAAACTTTCTGCTGTCATTTATACCACACCGATTGGTGTCAGCAACCAAACCGCCTTCTTTCGGTGAGATTCACGATGTGTCGAAACGTCTCCGAGTAATGAGTGACATGCAACCTGATTCTTGAGTTGCTGACTACGAACTACCTAACATTGTCAAAATCAGTGCACTTGTGGGAGGCAAACATATATGTTTCCACTAATTTTTAATGCGAAAAAGATTAGATGAAGCTGCCTGTTTAGCCTCCGGAAGGCACTTTCACTGTATCCGGCTCTCGGTTCCTGTAGTCAATGACCGTGAACTAAAGCATGCGAACACCAGCGGACGGTCTTCCACTGAATCCCATTTTATACACGTATTTTCGTCCATGTTGGTCACGCAATGTCTACGCGCCAATACAATTGATGTCCACAGTCGAAGCCTTCGTGAACCATTACGACAACAGTTCTGTATGAACGAGGCCACTTTCAATCGTTCCCTTAAAGCTATGTAATGAAAAATGGTCTTGCTCTTGACCATCGAAAAAGCAATACAAGGATTTTCCAGCAATGGGAGGCAGTTGACGCCAAAACAGACATTCTGGCCATAATGTGCCCAATTAATCCTAGCTTGTCGACATTTTCTATGCTCCAGTGATTACAATTTGTGTATGACAACACAAGAATTTATTCCCCAATAATATTACATGGTACAAACTACTTCTAGGTGGAACAGGCAAGGTTAGCAGGATGCATATTACTCAATAAATCAAGTTATAGGTTTCACAAGAATTTGGAACATTCATTGATGTATAATATATACATAAGTGAATACATACAAAAAGCTTGTGGGGAGTGGAATTTACACTGTTGTTGCTGATATTTGGTGCCCATCAAAGGATAGAAAAAAACTCGGGGGGGGGGGAGTGGAAATGGATTCTCAACGCTATATATGATTTGTACTTCATTGTTTTTTTGGAGATTTCGCAACAGATCTATTCTACTCCAATTATAATGAAATCGTGCTGAAGTACATTACTGTCAAGATGGTCGTACTGGTATTCAGCTTTAATTACCAAAGACTTTTCGGTTTCATAAAAAATATTGGACTGAATTATGTCAAATCTGGGGAAACGCACGTCTCAAATGATTGGTGGCTGGTGTACCTCTGCACTTGGGTGCAAACCTGTGGAAAGACTACACAGTTTGGTGGCCATTTCAACTTGCTGCTTAAACACCTTGTGGAAGCTGAGTAACCGAAGATTAGTATGATCGCATCATATAGCTAGAGGAGCAGAAGCGACTTCCAGTTGAGCTCCGAAGCAGAGGCAGTGTCATGGTGTACACAAAAAAAGAACGTGTTCATCGTTCCAAGTCATGTATCAGCCGTTGAGCTCGGACTATATGCTGCGTTCCTCGGGAATTTGGATACCAATATATTGCATTTAAACTGTTTCCATACACGCTCGAAGTTATTTACCACCTTGTCGTCAATGATTTTAGTCACTTTCTCTCATCGCTGGAGACAAAAACATAGGTAATCGTTTTTACCTTATCCCTGTTGGCTTGACCAGCAACACCAGATGTTACACTGTGCTTCTTAAACAAAATTGATATTTTTGCGTTGAACTTTCCTCCATTTATTCGCCCTTCTAAACTGACCACTTTGTTTTAAGCTCCTCTCAAATGATGTTAAAAAATATGGATCTACTAAACGGAAAACTCAAGACACCAGATAACAACATTCCACAGAACAATACCACCCATTTTCTGCGACACAAACCCTTCGATATGTTGTTAGAATCACAGAAGTCTGATCTAACCTGTATTGTTTAGTTGAAATAATTCTAGGTAGCTCGGAAATGAGCTATTGCCCTCTCCCGGACAAGAAACCGACCATGTATTACTGCTTGGTTTGACTTGAGCCTTAAATGACCTTACAAGACGATTTACTACATCTGCGAGAATTCCCATGACCATGCCTCCTGGTTCATTCTCAGCATTGTCTTTCTAGAGATGCATTATTGTTAGGTAAAGTGCAGCCAAATCTACCCTTTACCATGAGATCGAAAAAACTGTTGGCTCCAAATTTCACATGCGGGATTGTCTTATTCTCTGTATCTCTGTTCACCGAATTTGTGATTTTGGAAATAGTCTTAGGTCCCGATGCCTCTTTGCTAAATCCAAAATCTTACAGACAAGCCTCGTTGGCGCTTTGAAAATTAGCTAATCGGGCGAGCCATAGATACGCGCTGGAAATAGCTGCAAATTTTGCATTTCAGTATCAGGTAGTAGACCACAGTGTGATCGCTTAAATCGCATGTAAGACTCTGTGGACCGGACTGCTAGCATCTTCCGGTGAACGAAAACTAAGAAAATCATACACAATAAACAAAGATGAAAAACTTCTATTTTCCACCCTACGTCACATCTGCCACCGATAAATTTGGCTGAGAACAGAGGCGGTTTTCGATAACATTAGAACAATCTGTGTATATCAGGCCGATATGCTAAAAAAAACACCAGGCGTTGCGTGCATCAAGAAGCTGAGCTGATAGATTTTATCCCTTCGAAATCCGCAATGCTTTGTTTTCTAATGGTGGCGAATAGCTTAAGCGTGTGCTACGAATCTGACCGCTATCATATCGGTTACCAAACCCGAAAGTTGTGCACTTTACGGACCCATTATGCATGAGATTCGCCAACCCCTTATCTATTATGAGGTATACGGTTTACCAACGCTATCATTTTCGCTAATAAAGTCTCTGCACCAAATTTTTCTAAAGTCATATAAGATACCTAGGAAATTGCGATAAATGTTCGAGCATCTCTAATCGTCTGCTGGCTCCAGGAGACAAAATTCTAAACTTCGTACATGACTACTAATAAAAATGCTGAAAAGTAGACATGTGACTTCTGTGTCTCCGTTGTGTCACCATCAATATTGTTTCATGATTATGGAATCGAACGATCTTTTCACCTGATATTTTCGGTATGAATAGTCCTTGGTTATGGTTAGGTTCTGCTAAAGCGTTCATAATAGTGTTGAATTTCATTGATCTTCCTGGAGCTAGGCTGCTGTGGAGAACGAAGGAGCAGGTCCACAGAAGAGAACGGTGTTTGGGGGTCGGAGAGCTTACGCAGGTTATCACACCGAAGGACAACCATCCCAGTAAGATATAGATTGATGCGACTCTAGGGCACAACAGCTGTGGTGTCATGTGGACATGTTTGAGACAGCTGTGTGATTATCCTCTTTCACCTTTGTTGTGCTGTTAATCGAATGACTACATATAGGCTTTCCACAGTTTTGAAAATGGTTTCTCAATGCAACCTTTGCAGCCGTTCGAGGGTGGACAGACAGGCTACTTTGTTGGCCACAAAATTTTCAAGAGCCTGTGGATGATAGTTTCCTTCGTCGTTTACCAAACGCGCCATCTCAGGGCGCTGTTTTTCGCACTCTTTGAGGGTCACGATCATCTGTGATTCATTGTCTTAGTGCCAGTGCACTGGTACTGGTTTGAGTGACTGTATCTATTACCTGCTTTGAGCATTATTACGAATACAGCGTGTATTGAATGAAATGTTTATTTGACGAGACGAACATTGTTCCTGTGTTGTCCACACATGCTTAGACGTTAAATTACCTCTCAGATCCAATCAACGTTATGAGGCCGGATATATGAACCACCTACTCATCAATCCCACCCTGAACAATCCACGCGAACCCCTGTATATAACCTCATCCTCTCACGTCAAAGGTGTCTTCACTCAAGTTCAGCATTTACCTCTTTGTTTTACGAGAGATTAAGATTATTTTCCTCTCCTTTTGAGTTTATCTCTAGGTTTTGGTCGACTCTTTCCGTCCTCAGTAGTTTTGTTTTGACCCTGTCACCTTCTCTGGGATATCTGAGAATGATTGCTCCCTGCAGATTGCCGAGACGCGTCTCAGGCAATGTTTGGGTAAGCAAGCATTTGGATGGTCGTACCTTTACTTCAGCCAATGGAATGTTTCTGCATCAACTCCAACAGACACACAAGAAAAAACGGTTGATGTATTTGCCCCAAGGCGACCTATTGCCCGTAAGGAAATTCATCCCTTGAGATTTCTTACTTATCCCGCTTTCCAGTCAACCGCACTATAATGTGCAACAAACTCGCGTCTGGACTACTGGTATTCCTTTAACATTGTCTCCCTTTTGTGTTGAGTTTCCTTATAAGGCTATCAAGAGGAGCTCGATTTTAGTCCGGGTGCCAGATACTGGGCACTGTAATGACATCGTGAGGGTTCAAGTAGAACATAAAGTTGACGGAAACTCGGGGACTGCGCCTATTTGATGAGCCCCAAGAAGGACGAAACCGGTCGTCGGCTGTTGAAGAGTTTTCACCAACCTTGCTAGTATTTTCCTTTGTGAAAATATCGTAAGGACTTTCAAACCTAGTTTGCCAGTTTCGCCAGCTACACCACAAAGGAATGTATCTGGGGTTTAGTCCCTTTCCTAAGTCACGAATACATTTTTCAGCATATTCGGATCTGGTGCTTGAAACAGACTTTCTCATGAAACCAGATATTTGGCTCTTCTTACAAGCTGACTCACCATCTCCCTGAAAGTTTTGAAAGGCCTTCTAGTGCTTTTCTACGCAACTGTCCAACCATGTATGTAAGGAAAAATATCACATGCGCATCAGCTCTGCGTTTTTTGACCGAATGTTTGTTCAGTTGAACTCGTTCGGGAGAGAATTTCTTGTTATTCACTAGCACTATGGTGTTACTATTCCCCGATTTTGCAGCGAAAGACTGCTTCGACAAGATTTCCACAGTTCCTGTAAATTTTTTCCCTTCCTTACAAATGTGTGAATGGGATTTTGGAAGACAAAATTATCCTAATGGGTTATTTCAACAGTGGAAATGCAGAAAGAAACAGAATGACCGACTAGAATGATCGTGACCTATCCAGTTAGCAGAGCACATAACCTGTCTTATATACTGTCAAAAATGTGGGCTAAAGTGATTCGGCGTGAGATTTCACTAAATTCGCACAAACATTCCCAATCAAAACAAGTAATTAAATTTGACACGTTAATACGGAGGAACAGTTTTTCCGTTCACCTGGGAAATGAATGTTCATGATTGTTAAAAGTCTAGCGGAGTATTCGAAACGATATTTCCAAAACGTAATATACCAAACATCATGTGTTCAGGTTTAGTGCTCACCTTTGGTAGAGACGATCACATGAGTTGTTAGAAGATTGCATCTGTAACTGAGCCAAACTGGATGAGCGAGGTTTTACTTTATGCTGCAAAACCAATTGTCCTACACAGCTATTTAACCCCTTATGGAGCATTATGCATCCCATGAATCTCCAGGGTGAATCCAACCCTCAAACCTTTGGCTTGTAGTCGATTACTGTGGTATTTTGGATGGCGGACATGGCAAACTTGGGCGGGACACAGTGTGACTCATCACTGATTCAAGCAACTCAGGTCAAGTGGTCACTTCTAGTCTGGGCCCTTGAATGATGAATTCTTGCACAAAAGGTTCTCGTAAAAAGTTCTCCGTTCTGGTTGGATTACTTCTAGCCTCTCGGTAGTGTTAGGACATCCAGAAGTTTTAATGTTAAAAGTGTTGACCGGAGAGTTGAATTTACTAATCGCTATCGCGACTTGTGATTCTTACGTTACTGATGACAAAAAGGTGTTTCCCGCCTTTTAAACAACGACTGACCTTAACTGCAGGATGACATCTTGACTGGACTATTCCAATCTTCTTGTACCACAAATGATCACAGAAATTGAACTGGGAGAAGCTACAAAAGGACTCTTTGGAAACTTTAAGATGGAATCCAGAAAACTTTCACGATTCAACTACAAAATTGCACAAATTTCCGATAACACCAGCATCCAATTCGTCAAGAGGTCCAGATTTCTGAAAATAATTCCAGAATTTCTGTAACTTACTGAGACTCTCAAACCCCACCAAAATCACAGTCGGGATGCTGTCAAAAGCAATCGGCCCCGAAAACCTAGCTGCCCCTTGAATGCTCAAACAATCAATCAATTGTGCGATGGCAGACTATGATGAGTGTTCAGAAGTTCCATAGAAGCACAGCAGACGATGATGAGTGTTCACTCAACGTCAACTGGACATCCTGGATCAAGGTCGAAAGTGTGTTTCAAATACCGTGAGGCCCCTTGTAACTTTCGCAGTCGCTTGTTCGCAACAAAGCTGTCGTATTTCTTGTTGGCGAGTCTTCTTCCGACACTAAGACACTGGAGCGGGAGCAGCGGCTAGCTACAACACAATTCTGAAATTCTTCGCAGGTAATAGGACCATTCAATTTAAAGGTCCCGCTTATCAGCACTTAGCAGTCAAACGATTGTCTCAGTACGATGGTCTTAGCCAGATCCCACAATACGGTCAAGAAGAGGCCACCTGGTTACACCGGATGAGAGCAGTTGGCAATTTATGTATGGGGTATTCTAAATTGTTCTATTTTAGAAGCTCACATATGTAGAAGCTCAAATTTGTTTGAACAACGGTCTTGCAAGAATCAGGGACGGTTTCACTTTTCAGCCGCACAGCAAAATGTTGTTTTGACTTAGCCAGCACAGATGTAGTTGCGTTGGTTTGCCATTCCCGGGCGTTTTTGCAAAGGATTGCGATTTTTGACAGATTTTGAAAACATCGGAGGGACAACGGTTGACTTCAGAGATTGAATTGAACTAGTGCTCCTATGAAACCCGAAAGCGTTTACCCCTCGTACGCCCCAGCAATTTTTGGGCTTGCAAAGAGATGTTTGTATCTTGCATTCACAAAAAAGCAAGATCGTTCTTCACTAGTTCTTCCAAAACGATCACAGTGAGCACAATGATCAAATCATCGGAGTTCACAGGTTACGAATGTATGGACCGTGTGGCCTCATTCAATAATGAATGGCCCATTAAGCGCAATTTATGTAATCACCCAAAGTCCCATGTGGCTGCAAGCTGATGTGAACTGTCGTCTCGGTTCTAACGTACTAGCTGTTGCTCCGCTCTTGAAAACTGACAATCGGGTGATTAAGTCGTGCATCAATGTCCACAGTGAACTTTTTAGCAGCGATGTTATGGTGATCCGCCTTGATGGGTTGCAAAAAGAAGTGGATGAACGAGATGGGCTTGAAACATTAGGCCAATGGACTGAAAGTAGGCATTGCAGACACTTAGGCCTAGAAAACTCTGCCTTATCGATCCGTCATAAAAATTCGAAATTTCCACCGGGAAACCTCCTCGTTCTGTCAAAGACGACCACTTCGAAATTAGTTCGAAACTATTTTTCAAATCACTGTTCCTGGGAAAAGCCAATACGGCCATTTAGGACGGAGGTTGGAAGCAAGTTTGAACTTAACGAAGAGCTATATAAACTAGTTCACGGTTTCATCCTCGAGGTCACAGATGTCTGTTTAGCTGGCCACTAGTGCCAACTAGTTAGATTTACGTGGAGTTAAAGTCTCTCCAAACAGCAAATTTGCAGCGTCTTCAGGGTACCTCCAAAATCCTAGTTCTTCAAAGCACAACTCAACTCATATCTGATGGATTGTTTTTGTCATCTGTCCTGCAGAGTATTTCTAGTTAAAACATGCCTGTCCGGCGGTTGTTTCTGTGCACTACAGTTCAGCATCAATGCCACTATCCTTGCGAGCATTTTGTGCGCTCCTTGTCAAACCGTAGTAAAAGTTCATTTTACACTGAACGTTTAAATTGATTTGACAAGTTACTTGACTGGTCAGACCATCGTGGTGGTCCAAACACCGTTCATTTGTTCCCTCTTGTCTTTCCCCGGTACATTTAGGAATTGGCTTCCTTTGATCATTTATTCCTTCCGCTGTGGTCAGTTAACCAGATCGGCAAGTGATTTCACGGACGGCAAAGGAATTTTTGATTATTGATTTTCGTTTGATGAAACTTATTCTTTTGCAGCGTTCATGTTGATCGACAAAGTACAGTTTTAACCGCTCTACACTGTCTAGGACCGATCTCCCATATCGTGGATGTGGTCAACTCTCTCAAAAACGGAAAAATGTGGAAAAGGACGGGATACTGTCATCGTGAACAAAGTTAGTGGACTCAAGAATAGATCAACAAAGGTGTTAGCGAGCAAAGGAAAAATGTGAAAAAATCTCCTCCACTTTATGTTGTGCAATTCAGCCTAACAAATAATGCCCACTGACCAATTGGAGCAGGACTGTTTTTTATGCGAGGCGTCATCGACCAGTAAAAAGGTTTGTTCAACAGACCAGTGCACAGTATATGTGAAGGCCACTGGAACCTCATTTCATATGCATGCTGTTGAGCAGCAGTGTAATATTGGATACCGCAACAAAGAAGATTTTAACGTCTATACTGCATGCGTTTAAAGCAGCTTTCTCGTTCACATAACCTAAGTTCAGTTATGCTAAGTAATGGTGATGGCGTCGTTTACTACAAGGCTGAGTTCCTTGGCTGATGCTCAGTAATCTAAGTAGATACATGTTTTGTTTGGAACGCCGTAAAACACGAGATATTTCACTTTAGATGATTTGCGTGTAGGAACCCTGTCCTCGATGTATAAATTGTTGAGTTGAGTCCTGGAAATTAGGGTAGTTGGCCAGGATGTCTCCTGTAATTTGTGAACGCCAGGGACGTCACTAGTTGCAAGAATTTGATGATTGCCATGCTTTAGTGTTTGCACCACAAAGATTTCCGGAAAATCTTGGTTCTGAAAGTAACTGTAACATGTATAAAGTAGCTCAATTTTTTTTTTCAAGTCATCCCATGCACCTACTTCACAATCAGTTGGTCAGAGCCGTTGGGTCTGACGCAGATGAATTCATGCAAAAGGTAAAGCCAGAGTAGTTTACTATTAACTGTTGGTTACTAAAACCTTTTACGCACTAGGGTTTAGATTAAAGAATAACCTATAAGCTGGTCAAACTGACACGCAGGAGCATCCGATGTGAGCACACAATCATGACAGTTTGTGTCAACGCACGCGTTTGCTTTTAATTGGCGACATCATTGTGTTCCTGTGAATAAGTATACCAATAGCATGTTACATATATATATCATACATCCCATAGCATCATGCAAATAACCAGCTTGTTTTACACTATCAAGGGTCAGTATTTTGTGACCGAAGAACAGGACAACTTTTTGTCAGAGAACCCCCTGCGCAGCTCCATGGTGTCCTCCAAGAGCAGTTCTAATAATCCACCCCATTACCCCGGTCTTATGTCATTCAGCAGGATGACGCGCTGCTTTACAGGGTCCGTTCTCTGAACCCGCTCAGAACCCTAAAACAGGCGCTGACCAATCCAGATAACCGGTTCGTTCTTGGTGACCAATCACGGTGCTCCATCGGATAAGCCACCGATTCTAGTGAAGGTCACAATAGTCAGTACGCCATATTCTTGGATTTAACAAAATACTTAACGGAGACATGGTCGAGTCCTGTTGAGCACTCGCCCAGTGAGTTACTATCAGCTATGGGGCTGCCTGTGTGGATGAGTTGTTTGGGACCCAACCACCTCCCTCCTCAAAGCACCCAAAAACTCTTGGCAGCGTGGCCACTCTTACCTCACCACCAATTCCCAATGAAATGTTTAAGCAAACGTAGTTCGTAAGCAAATCACGACGTTTTCCGTGTCTATAAGCTCTTTTGTCAATGTCAGCATCCTGAATCATCCACAGAAATTCCTCACCGTCCCAGCAACACTTCAATGCAATGGTGTGGACATGCTGCAACAGATTTGTTTCTTTAATTGGTTTTTATGCGCTCGTTGCTGGACTTACCTGGTTCATTGTTAGACATTTTTAATCACCATTCCAGAACACAACTCGGGTAACCAAGGAAATTCCGTGGATGTTATTCTTTTCACCGGTAAATTAGGTTATCACTCCTCATTATGAGGCATTCGGGTTAGTAATGCGTCTGGTGAAATGTGTCCAAAAAAGCCACTGACCTGAAGAGCCTCTAGTATCGCCTGTCAGTTAGGATGTGATGTGTTATACATCGCTGTGCATGTTGAAGCTTCCTCAGTAAATGACAGCATATCCATAACCTCAGAAATAGGAAGCACTTTCCTGAGCTTGGTTGTGAATACAACTGAAGAAATGTTCCGAAGCACTGTTAGGTGTTATCTGATAAACATGATGATCATCTATCCACGTTTATTACTCGCTAGTTTACAATATCTAATGTTCTTTAGCAACCTTATGAGTAGTGCATTACGAATATACATGTATGGGGATATCTCGAATATCGTAGCAACTGAAACATGAGGCGGCCTGGTGCAGCACATTCAGTCACCTGGAAATATCAAAAACGGGAGATTCCGCTGGGTTCCAGGTGAGTCTCTCGTAAAATAAAAATTTGTTTGCAAATGAGTGTATTTTGCTAATGTTCATTTTGCTTCGAAAGTCCTACGGTCACCGATATTTCCTCTAAAACTTCCACGGTTTCATTCGCATGACACTACTTATTAGGTCGATGAAAACTGGGAATATTCTGGTTTTGTTCTTCCCATGGAATATTAAGCTTGTCTAGTCACGAAAGCTCCAGCAACAGGACTTTTTGTTTTCATGCCCAATAAATTTACTCCATCAAGGGCAAGAGTAGCAGTGAACTTTTAAGAGTAGTTCCTTTTGAAAAAAGATAATCCGAAATGCAATCTGCTGATGAATATCACCCATGAATCCCAGCTGAGCTCTAGGTTAGGAACAAACAAATCACCTCATTTTTTGGTTCAACTTTAAAGTTCCAGCTTCTACTTCAATAACAGAATGATTTCTTTCAATTTTTTTAAATGTGTGAAATATTTCACAAACTGCAGGGTATATATTCAGTCATACCCATCCGTCAGGTAGGGCATTCTATATTGCTCTAAACCACTGGGCTAACCGAGACTACACACAAAAATATATTAACACAAGCATTAGAGAAACACAGTCCAGTAATTCGATCTCGTCTCTTTCGAGAGAGCGTCATTGTGGCATCAAAATGTTCCGGCAGGAGTAGAGTCCAGTCTGTGTTTATCTAAGTTCATGTTCTGCCGCCAATGCAAAAACAAGGCGTTACGTTACAGTTGGCAAAACATTCGAATCAGCGAACGCGCACTGTAACAGAATATTTGGTTGGGTAAACTGATATTTAGTTAGGCTTAGCTGCCACTCAGAGTGGAATGCGCTGATTCTGCTGACCTGCAACTAATTGCTTAAGTCGATGGGAGGATTTTGAAGCATGCAGCATCCTTCGCCTGGTCAGTGCTACACGCCGCTGCTTTAGAAAATTCAGTTTTGGAAAGTAATTTCTGCAGAAAAGAGGAGAGTAAAATGATTATCCTAAGTAGTACAGTTGGCTTAATTCGGACAACCGAGATGTAGATAGAGAAACTGATATGTGGATTAGCGGTTATAGCTAACAGCGTTGCCAGGGTTACACATGCACTGCCAGTACACTGGTTTCTAGTGGCCATCGATTTCGCTTCGTCCGGAAGTTTCTACGTCCTCAAAACAGCGCGGATCCTTTGAAATTTGTTTTGCTTTTAAATGTTGATATTTTACTAGAACGCCACAAACCCACATCTGAAACGGTTGTCAAAGTTTGTCGTTCAGAATTTAGGGAAAAAATTCAATCGCGTAGGGAAAGCGATAGTTGGGTTTCACAGTGCCGCGATCCTCCACCCCAGAACTACTCGCGGTTATCGATTCATTCTTTGAGTTTGCGTGCTTTTATTACAGCGTCCTGCCCAAAAACTCTGCAGGAGACAACTTCTCGTCTACCTTGTAAGAAGATGCATATCCAAACTCAGGCAATTTCCGGTTTGCTAATTGCGTGGTTTATCCAAAGTATGGTACACTGTCCTTTGAATCTGGTCTATAATTGCCGGTCGACGACCACAAAAAATATGGCGTCGTCACTGGCGTGAATGCTATATTGTCTTGGTTTTCGAACAAAATTTGTTCTGACTATCGCCAATCAAATGAATTGGGAGAAAATCCCAAATGGAATATGTGGTCTTAAAAACTATTGCACAGATGTACATCTTATAAAAAAAACCAGATGATGGGAATTAACACTCAGTAATCATTGAGGTTGGGTAAACTACTTCAAACAGAACTCCAAGATGCAACAGCCAATTTTTGGGCAACCAGTTATCGCGACTGCCAGAGATTTTGAAAAAAATCCATCAGCTTGGACGACTTTAAAGACAGTTTACTTCGTAGTTGCCAACGCTAAGGGAAAACTAGCCCATTTGAAACACCTTCGACAGACCACGGAATGTTTCCACTTTCTTAGTTTTCACCAGTTTGGCGTGGCTGTTGAGCTTCCATCAGCTGATTGGACCTAAGTAACGTGATACATTTACCTGTAGATTATGTTGGAGTAAATGACGAACACGTTAGAAGCTGTTATTTGTGTTGCCAGTGTGTTTTACTTCTCAGCGCTTATTCTGGGTCCTTTGGATCCCTGCAGCCATCGTTGCTGGGAAATGCAGCATGTTGTTCTAACCGCCACTCGTCCCTTAACTCTGCAGTATGTTTCTACTGTATTCGAAATTTGTTTTCCGTTCAGTCATGACTCACACAAAGCTCGGAGTCCTGGTACGCAGCTTGCCCATCTTCATGAGCGACTGCCGAGTCGCTTGCTTCTGCGGGACCTTCCATATTCTCTAAATGATGGGGATGTTATCTTCCCGTTTGAGAAAATGAATTGTAACGTATTTTTCCTGATCAATGTTCACACCTTGTGGATACAAGTTTTCCGTTTGATCCTGAGACCACATTCTATGGGGTCGGGAGGGGGCTACCACGCAGAAACAAGAACAAAAATGAGGTCGTGTGAGTTTTGGCAACCAGAATCCACAAACCTGAGTTCCGAATTTCAAAGCATCTAGCTCACGGATTGCGTTTACTATGGTCTAATAATTCTGACTCAATTTCGATCAGCCAGACTACACAATAAGATTGGTCGATCAGTCCTAGAAAACCGATCCTCGACATGATACCCATGTTATGGTTGGTGATGTGCCGCATACACTTGTAGCAACTGATTTGAACTTTTTAATTTCTGACTGTTCAGTTACCTGCACATACATGAAAGTTTGACGACAGGATACTGAAAAGGATTCCCTTGCGCACAAAATGGCCATTCTGGTTAGAAGCATCCGCCAAGTGGAATGGGTGCACAGTCCATTCCTGGTCACTTCACACTTTCTCACCTTCACAAAACAGATTCGGTTGCTTGTTAAGTTGAACTCTTTGCCTCGATACTTCTTTTCATGAAAAAAACAATGCATTTTATAGAGTATTATTCATTTCCGTGGATGAGTGTCTGAAATACAGGGAGAAAATTATGAATAGCTACGATCTTTGCCGAAGATGGCGCTCAATTTTAACAAAGTTTGGAATTGTTTCTGAAAAAATAAAAACAATTTAACATCAAGATTTAATAATGTGATACTGTGACATCCGAGTAAAACAGTTGAAAATTTCACAAATGTTTCCAATCACAGCTGATTTGCCCTGTTTTTTGTTGTTGTGAACAGCAAGCTTACCTTCTTTGCAGTTTACAAGTGCTTGTTGAAATTACCACATATGAAATTGCAAAGTTGCTCTCATGTCGCTCTAATGTCAGTGGTTTTGTTTCGGATGACATTTGAAATTCGGATTTTGTTGTAGATATGGAAACACAAATTCATCTGCCCCCTTGAAATTTAGCTATTAAAAAATTAACCACTGTGACAGGTACGTAGCGTGACCTAGTTTTTAGCCATTTGTCTAAGTGACCCGGATGATCGATTCTTGTAGCTGTCCAAGTCAGTCTTTAATGTATCGATAGTTGTCGGCAGGTGCGGCATTTGTACAGTTTACGTTAATCTTACTCTTGTTTGAACAGTCCTCCTCGTGTCGATAGTTCCAATGAACTCCAGGTAACGACGGTCGAACTGCAGGCTTTTCGCCTTTCACTACATGACTGTTGCCACATGAATGTGTTCACACTCTCCATTATCTGCTTCTTCAGGAGTTATCTTCTCCAGAATATGGCCCTGTTCGTTCGAATTCTAAGCATTCTCTAAGCATTTTGGAAAGTGTACGCACATATATATTATACACCGCTTATAGTGGTCTTTTACTCTGTTTATTGTTTGGCATAAAATGTGCTCTATTCTCATCGGTCACCCTTTATTTCCTCAACGATAGGCGAGCCAGTTGACTGACTTCAACAGGACAGACCAACACGGGGCCGTTGTTGAAGGCCCCAACAAGCCGCTCTCACTGCACCAGCATGAACACATTCGCCAGTTCATGTAATTCAGATGCGTCCAGTGTGTTCTGGTGGAGACGCTCGCCTGGCATTTCAGATAATTGGAGTTCACACCTTGGCAGGGCAAAAGATATACACTGTCGATTGGCCTTTATAAGAGCAAAACTCAAGTTAAGTGGACGGTAAAGGGTTGTTCTGGACTCACTAGAATAAATACACCAGGACGGGAAATACATTGTTCAACTGAGTGGTGCGAGTGAGTGTGAGTGTGAGTGATGCGAGTGTGGTCCTCGACGCCTCCGCCGGTATTTACATGTCTCCATAGAGGAAAACTGAACACCGAACACATTTGTAATGCACAGGTCATTAACAAACCTCATTGGTGCTCTTAGCTTTCATTGTGAATGTAGAAACACCATCGACGCTTTGCTCCCCGAACACCTGTTGGCTTGATTGATGATCAGCTGTTACTGTGATCAAATCTTCTCATTTGGCCAAATAACTTGCTTACTAGTCCATTAAGTAGATCGGTCACAGTTGCTGCGATAGTTATGCAGGGAATACCAACTGAGTACGGATGCATGAAGCCTGCGAAAGAAACACGTGACGTGGACCACACTTAGAATCACTAGTGTCTACGTGCTTGAGCTTTGTGTTTAAAATGCTGGCGTACGGACAACCACTCATTATCAGTCGATGACTGCTGAGCTTTGTGTTAGTTTAATCTATTAGTGTTATTCACTTTTACGCCTCATTCTAACATTACTGAATCTGACTATGTTTTGACTGAATCTATCTCATACACACCTTTGAATAGTATTAAAATTACGGTATAGGTTAGCCTTGTTCCTCCAGGTACGTCGCAAATGTTACTGAGGCCATTTGTCAGAAATCCACGATGTTTTTAGAACTTAAATTTGTAGAGCGAGTCGTAAGCTTCCAACGCACCACTCAGCATCAATTGTAAAACGTGAAAATCACACTGATAGTGACTAGCTCTCCGGGAAACCAAATATTACCGTTGCGGTTCATCACCGCAAATGGATTATCTATGCCACTTGGAAATTTAAACATTTTACATCGTATTAGAAAATAAGCAGTTAAAATTTCTTTGGCTGGTTCAACCTGGAACAATTAAAGCTTTTGAACTGGACGCCATTTCCGGCCTGAGAAATGTATATCTACGTGATCACCACTCGAGTTTGAAATGCGAGAAAAAAACTAGCGAGCCAAGTGCTGTTCGATTGCGCGCTGGCTTGCCAGACTGTCCCGGTGGTCCACCAACTCACTCACGCTACAAAGAGTTCGCCTCAGTCCACGGCAGATTGTTCACAAAAGACTTGCCCACTCCGTCATCCGCATGCATTTCAGCTTCACCGTTCGGCCGAGTGCAGTTACAACGCTTCATGTTTAAACCATGGAGTGGTTCGTTCGATTTTCAAGCTATGACCTGGCGTGACGTCCCAGTCGAAGCCACCGTCCAAAGCACACCATCAAGTTGATGGAACTCAGTGTCGGGATGCTAAACCATGCCGAAAAATTTACAGACTGAGCAAAAGAGAGAAGAAGTGACTTCTCATCGACACAGCTAACTTACGGGGGATGTGCGACGGTTCAGGTAGAGTTGTTTAATACTGAATCCATGAAGCAACAGATCAAGCGAAAAAATTTTGGTCCTCCTGGTTGATAGGTTGCAACATTAACGTCCTAAATGTTCTGACCGACGATAGACTTTCCAGAATTGCACCATGTACAAGCTGACTTAGACCAGATGCAGTAACTTCCATGGATAACTCAAATTTGCCTGGTGTTTACAATACATACCTTTGTCAGAAGACCAAAGATTCACGAATGAGCAACGTCACGCCTGAGTTTATAGTGGACAGAAAAAAGAAATCTAACAAGCGGCTAGTTAGGAAAACGACCAGCCAGACTCGTGAAGAGATAAAGGTCAGACACAACACTTAGAGCCCGGATTTGCGGTTCGCATGCTGAATGAATTTCGTTTGATAAAAGCCGCAAGGGACGACAATTTTGAGTCCCATATGCGTTTTATTAACCCCAGTGAACGATAACAAATGCCAATCAAATTAGCTATTGCAGCTCTGTGAATGAAGGATGTAACATTGACGGACGTGTTTTTGGAACAAACGTGCCAAACATAGTTATTTTTAAACTTGATGTAACGGATCAACTTTCCGGTGAACATGCGGTGCTTTTTAGACATGGGGAAGTTAATATGCAAGGGTTCGATTTTAAAGATAGGCAGTTTGGGCAACCACAAGGCCATTCATTAGAACTGACCATTTCTGACGGGTATTTGATGGGAACTCTGTTACACGTATCCACCTAAAATACTCACGGATATCGTAAGAGCTGGCCAGCCCGATTCGGCTGGAGGTCACTTCTAAACTCTGGTACGTAGCAGGCTGAGGTCCCCCCTTGGTCCACTTTCAAAGACCGAAAAAATCTTCATGAGTCAGAAGAAACGATTTCAAGTTTAAAAACTCATTTATAAAAAGGGAGTTTTTCGAAGGTAAAGAGCCGTTATTCAACAGCTGCCAACACTTTTAGTCAAATTCGGACAGTGAAATACGTCCGGACTTTCTGGACAACATGCACCTTTTTTGAGGTCTCAAAGCAGACCCCGAACGGACTTATAAACAGCCAGGGAAGATGCCTCACTGCAGGAGCTTTAAAACTATTTTAAACACGTGCTCTCAGAAGCTCACGATGATCCGCAATCCGATCTTGGGTGAGGTTGCGTTAACCGTACATTAGGCTTACCAATTCAGAAGCCAAAACTTTCGCGACCACAGAATACCTTTCAGATCTTTAAAGCACTCGCTTAAGAGAACCTCAGTCCAGCATGGTAGCTCTCAAAATTTCTGAGTAGTTTCCTTTAGTTCACTGTTATACGGTGCTAACTGTCCCTAGACGGCTTATATATATATATATGTATATATATAGAGAGAGAGACTCAAGTAAACTACTGAGGAATCTGTTTTTCCGTGCACTGTAAACCCACCAGTTTATCGGACTTCCCTAATGATGAGAAAAGAGGAATCCCATGCACACAGCGAATAAAAAAGACCCAATAGGTGACGCAGAGTGATACGTTTGGTTAAATTCACTCCTGCTCAATTTGACTCCACATAGCAGCCGAATGAAATGAAGTGGAATGAGTTACTTACACTTCAAACTTTTGTGGAAAAGTGATCCTTACTGTGCGATGCCAAAACACTCTCATCAGTTAGGTTTAAAACTTATAAGGTGAGGACGCGAATGATACCCCTGTGGTTTGCGTGAAAGCTACCGCACAGTTTGTGCAATATTTACTGGTGTCCGGTTCAGCATTTCCTGTCATATCAGTGTGACATTGAGACAGTAGAAAGATGTAACACATGGGAGCCTAGAGATAATCGAACAGTCGATGCTACGTACATCATTTAACCCATGTGTATGGATACAGATGAGGTTGCAATAATCAGAAACTTGACGCAGAATATCTTCTTGTCAAGTGTGCTCATTTGTGCTGTAGACATATAAGCTACAAAGAGCTTTGAGCAATGAGACGACTCAGTTCTCTACAGCACTATTTCGTGTGGATCTTCTTACGTTTGCGGTGATGTATCGGTTTGCGCCGGACCATTCTGCGTACCTATTTGAAGGCTTAAAGCCTTAGGGATGTTGCGTCGGAATAAAACATTGTCAGTGGACGTTCGTGTGCTGTCGGTATTTTATGCGCAGTGAAACAGCTTGCAGACAACCGATTGTGATTCAGAATGCAGTTCAATCCCTTGCAAAGTGGTGAAACCAAGCTGTTCAATTGCCTTGTCGCTTTTAATGGTATTCATCCTGGGTATTTCAAGTGTCGCTCACGTGTTCAAGAAGGATGTCGTTCGCATATGCCAGCACCGGAGGTTTTTGGACGTTTCTTGTTGAATAACAAATGCTGGACCAAGGCGACTCATTATGCTTGGAAACCGGAGAATCATCAGGTTTTGAGCTCCGCTTTTAAGATGGGTCCTCACTTCAGTTTTCGCAATAACTGCTCTTCTTTGATGACCGCAAATCGATTTCATTAACAGGCGGGCCGTGAGCGAAAATTGACAATGAACACAGCGCAATAGACTTATTGATACGTGTGCCTGTAGTCGGATAGTCAAGAACATTCGGGTTAGAAACGTAAATTTCATTCCAGAAATCCTATAGATTTGTGGAAGACAGTGGAAACTAGATCCTGTTGAAACGCTGTATACTACAAATGAAAAATGTGAGTAGCGTCTTTCCGGGTGTAAAAGCGCCGTTCCCTTATTTGATAGAAGGTTACTAGGGAAATTGTGAAACCACTTTGCAGTGCTTGTTTATTATTGTTTATTATTCTAAGAAAGTCCAGTTAAGTTCAAGTGGGAGTCTGACACTGCTCATTTTTCAAACCCTTTGTGCAAATAAGATTTTTATTTTCGAGCTTAATAGCGTGTAACAGCTTAGTTGGTTGGTAAGATACTACTCGCACGACGGTCTATACTACTGGTGAAGCATGCAAATAGTCTATGCTGTACTGTCCGGGCTCCGCACCTGGTGGAAGGTGAAAGTCACTGAGGAAATTATGGAACCGTTTTGCAGTGTCTGTTCATTATTGTTTAATTTTTAATGACCCTTCAGGAAAGTTCAAAAAGACGCATGGAATTGTTCACTCTTCATAAACACTGTGCAGATGAGATGTTTACTTTCATGTCTAATGGCTTGATAATCAAGAGCTTCACAGCAAAGGGCGTTTCTTATTTCACTCACTGACTGTGCGCTTTTTTTCCTGAGAAACTTTGACCATAGATCTCGATAAATCGGTTGTCCATCACCTTTGGTTGATCCGTTTGCTTGCTGATATATAGCTATCGATGATGATGTTCTACAGTTTGAAACGGGCGGAGTAAGTAGTCATTATACTTGCACACGTAACTGAGTATTAAGTATAGTTATCCACATCTGTGTCGAACAAGGATTTATCCTCAAATAAGTCAATGTCTCAGGCAGTTTAGCCACGTAAACTATCATGCTCACGTGATTTTTGGTGGTGACAAATCAGTGTCCTAGTGAACAGAGTCTACCGTTCGGTGACGATGAGAGTGATTTCAACCTGTCGATAATTTCCGCTATCGGCCAAAAAGTTTTTGTATTTTGTGCATTGCGTCCTCAATGGCTGAAAGCGGTTCTATGGATTAGGGTAAATGTTTCAGTCTACGGTACATCAATTCATCATTTAAATGAAAAGATACAAGTGGTTTGAAAACGACCCATCACCCCGCCATCATCTCATCCAGACTGGCGTGCGATGCGTGCAACCAACCTGTCTGTCAAACCTGTTTGGGACGTCTGAATTACGCTCAATCTCTCTCTTGGCTGTTTCGCTTGTTTCTCCCTTCATTCATGCACCATAAACATCTATCATCTTGCAGTGATCAAAATGATTTGAAAATTCATTCCTGACGAATTCAAAGGGTCGTATTAAAGAAGCTTGGGAGGTGTATCAAAGCAGGCTGCGCATGACATTTCCTCAATTTTTAGTCATAACAGATTTGCCAAAAAGTGCCAGGTTATTGAGTGCAGCGACGGAATTCCATCAAATGGTCCATGCAATTTATGCAGTTCTCAAAGGATGCATTCAGGTATTTGTAGCTGACCAGGTATTTAAACCAATATCGGATAGTGTGCTTAAATTAACTCACAACCAGTATGACGGCGACTCCAAGAAGAGGGGAAATTTCGACATAAGCCCATAATATTCCATAATAATATGCCTTCAAACAACAATATCAGCTAGAGGGATGAATATAGACCGTTTGTTATTAATTTGCGCAGGACAGCGTGTCATACGTTTGGATCGATCTGTCCAACTAGGCTATCACGTGATTTTGTTTGGTGCGGTCTATCTGCAAAATCCATTCGAGATCAAATTGTGGCAAGGCATCGTGGGGTACATTATGAGACAAAATAGGTTGGGGATTCCGAAAACATGAAGAAATTCCGAACAAAACAAAACAAAACAGCTGACACACCTTTTATATCGACCGTGCCTCTAACTGTATACTTTTATTCCGTACATTTACTGCGGATTCTAGCTTATTTTAATTGAAATCGAATAGTGTGTCTCAAAAAGCTGACTCCGAATGCTATGGGTGCATTCTTGCTTTTTCTCACATTATAGACTTTCAGTGCTTTGGAAGGATAGGACTGAGACGTGGTGCAGTGGTGTTCAAGCTGGCTGAAACGAAGCAACAGAATTAAAGTGCCAGCAATATGCGTTCACCCTTTGGAAAGGTGAACGACTTGGGTGTAATGCATCATCATCATCATCATCATCGACAGCAGGAACTCAGTGTTCAAAACCGATGCTTCGTACAACCATAATTTATTTGAAAGCCTTATTGTGAAGAAAAGAATAAATATGGACGGGAAGTGACTTAGTGCTAGCATGACTGCCGAGAACATCAGCAGGCTAGTTTTGTAATTTTTCAAAGATGGCTGCATGTTGACACTGAGAAAAAAGTTACAAAAATTTATTATTACGGTCTATTTCGGGATGGCTGTCATCAGCGCTTCAGTTGTGGTGATGATGACGATGCCACAATTAGAAGACATAAGTGATATGGTCCCCGCAAGTTCCGTACAGTTTTTTCAGAGACATTGCTTGCTTAGTTTCGAAATGCAAACCACCTTTCTCGAGCCAGTTTTACCCCTTTTCCCTTATGGATCTATCCACTTCACTCTAGATTAGTATACTTTATTGACATATGCCGATTCCTTCTTCACCTCAGTGATTTCTTACTCGGACTGATTAATTTGTATCCTTATCCTTGATCTTACTCGGTCCATTTATTCCGTTGTCACATTTTTTTGGATTCGTTATCAGTGAGGCTTGCTGCACAGCTTGACCATATTAGCGTTCCGCCTGGAAACACACTGTTGTGTACAGGTGAATCCCGTTTGATCGGTTATCTTGATTTCAAGTCAAGAGCCGATAAAGGTGAAATCATCCGTCCGAATGAAGTGTACATTCAGACGTCTTTTACCAACAAGAATAGCGGAGAGATGCAATCCTAGGCATCCGTTTCATGCCGGTGACCTGGACAGATTCAACTACGAATTCAATTGAGCATCCGAAATATCCATCAACTTTGTTTCGAAGAGACTGACTGTAATGTTAAAATGACGAATGCTAGGATCTTTTCCAGATAACTCCCGCCACTAGTGCGAAAAGTGCGTGTGCGAAAAGTAAAGCCCCGCCACTTTTTGCCAGCTCCAATTTAATGTACACACACAACATTGACCTATTTTTGACGAAACCAATTCCTTATCCACATCTAGACTCATTTTGTGCAAAAAAATTTTCCGTTCGGACGCAAAACCTTAAATGAACTTTCTGACGCTTTCAACCCTCGTTCACGACAAGAAGACGGTAATACGTTTTTCGCAAAGCCACGAAGTGGTCCATCAGCAACGTTTATACAACAATGGCCATCAAATGACACTTTCAACTGTTTCTGACAGGCGGAGGTGTAATGCCCGACAGTATCGGCATGAAATCGGTCTTCGAAAGGGAATTTGGCTGGAGCGGTCTAGTATGGAGTTAAGGACAGTAATTCTATTCATTCATTGCTGGTCCAGAAATTAGGCGGCTTTTGCAGACTCCAACAGTTATCGACGGCCCAGGTCTACACGTCGAGATCGTTGAAACGCTAGTATCTCGCCGTAAAAACCACGCAGGGCGAGTCCTTCCCCAGCAGTGGATTTTCGGAGGGATATGCTGGGAAACTAAAGAGGTACTCATGTATGCAGTGCCAGATCGAACTGCGGCCATTTTGATGGACACAATCCGGGCCTGTATCGCTCCCGGCTCAATCATCATCTCCGATATGTGGGCATCATATCAAGGAATTGAAAGGATGTTTGACATGAATTATACCCATGAAATGGTTAACCATACCGAAAACTTTGTGGATCCAACGATTGAGGCTCACACACAAACCATCGAATCTCTTTGGCACGTCTACAAGATGCAGAATAAACGCCAATCCGACACACACCGATCTTTAGTGGACAGCTACTTGTGTGAGTTCGTTTGGAGGCAAAGGTACCGAAAAAATGGACCTTTTCATGCAAATTATTAATGATGTCCCAACTTCACCTTCTTCAATAAAAACCAAAAGTACAAATTTCATATCCTCTTGTTTCTAATCTTTTTTGGATGACGGGGGTTAATTGTTTGGCCGGGCTTATCTGGAAAAGATCCGAATGCTGTATAAATGCAGCTTACGAACTGGAACCCAAGCAGCCCATGTTGGATGCTATTTATGTTACTCAAATTTGTATCGGTCTTATTCAAGCGACAAATGACTGCCTTGCTCAACCGCTTTCTCCCTGCTGAGAAGCTGGGGATCACCAGAGAGGAGGAAGAACCACATCTACACCCAAGAAATATCGACTCATGGCTTGCGCATCCGTATCTTTGAATCTATATGAGAGATTGTTTTCAGGTGACAGCACAACCTCCTGGTTAGCTGAAGTTTCCTGTCAATTCCTCTATCGGAAACTAGGTCCTTCGTTAGATGCGACTGCTTACTTGGCACACGTGGTTGATCCATTATTTCCTATTGCTTCTGGTGGACTTTGATAGTGCAGTTTGTGTCTTTTCTTTGAAGGTGTTGGTGAACTCTGTCTTGTTAGCATTCCAGGCTCTGTTTCCTGAAACCCTGTCTCACTCCCGACAAGTGCGGACGTTTCGCTGTATGTTCGTAGCATTCAAACTCCGATTTTTTAATTCAGTCTAAGTGTGGTCAGTGCACGCGGCACGATCTATTCCCAGGGGAATCTGCAGGCTGGAATGAATTTACTCAGAGACTGGTTATTGAATCTAAATGGACCTCATGATAATTCCCCATTCATTTGCTTACTCCACTTGATTTGCTTATCTGTACCCGCCACTCACCTTGCCGCAAAGGTCGCCCCGCCGACACTTATGTATTAGCATGTGTCTGTGTGTGAATGTGCGCAGCTGACCTTACACATGCGCATTCGTATCCCGCTTGCTGAGCCCGTCTTGACTTGTTTTCTCATGAGTTGCGTGTGATCGTATCGCCAATGAGAATCACGGGACTGTCCTCGGAAGGGACGACCGCAACCTACAAAGCTGATCCAACATTCCGCTTCCCGTTGTTTGGTGTGCGGACATTGACACTACACTGTTTCGGTCAGTGACAGACTTGTGTACTTGTTGACACTACGAACGTGGACAATTGAGGTTTGTTGTATGCATTTGCTTAACTGACAGACTTGTGCGCTTGTTGACGCTATTAGTGTGAAGAGTTGGAGTTTGTTTAGTGTAAATAGTGCCGTGGAATTTCGAACCCACGTCCCTTTTTTGATATTCGGGATTGTCGAACCTACGCGTCACTCAAAGTTCCGTATCGGGAACCTCAACACTGGTCTTAGAGGTTTTTGCTATCACAGAAGGTTGTAACTTGTCAAGTCATGGGTTTCCTCCTCTTCCGACGAGGGGTCCACAACGATTTCCTCACTAGTGCCTCACCATTCTGTTACTGAGTTTCGTGTTCCGTGGCCCTTCACAGTATGGTGGGCAAGCATAAATAGAATTCCCTATTCACGTGGAATTTATTGGAAGGAAAAACCGGCAACGAGGTCCTTTTGGAACTTACATAGTTTGCATGCTTGCAACCTGTCGAGGAGTCGAAACCTTCAGAGACGAGGAAAAAAGGTTACAGTGGAAAGTTGCTTACCTGGAAGAACTTTTCGGCTGTCCCTAGGACAGTTAATATTCCAAAAATCAAGGATAAAGGAGCAAATCCATTTCACAAGAACATATCTATTAAGGTTGACATTGTCAAAACAGAACGCAGCTTCAGTACATATTGAATGTTTTGGGGGTAGAACAAAGGATGAGACAATGCAATTCCACTCATTGCATAGCATCGTTTCTTATTTTATGGTAGAATACATCCTCTGGAAAACATGCTGTTTTTCTAGGTTATATCAGTTCTGTGTTCGTCCCACAAAACCACACTTTCGGTAAAACGGAAAAATAACTAGTAGCTGTATGAAATCATGAGATGCGTACTCGTGCTAATCCGGTACAAGGAGGTACCGCTTACTTCAGTCTTTAAATGCAGATTGGCCCCACTTATAGCGTGGAGTCCCACCAAATCTTCAAAGAGGTCTCACTAAGAACCAAAGAGAAGTTGGCATTCTAAAGAGAGCCAAAGAGACTGTACAAAGCAAGCTCACGTAGAACAGGCTAGGAAAGACCAGTAGATCCACTATGGTACTTTATTCCGTTGCGACATGTGCGGAACGTAATTGGCTGTTTGATTGACGGGCGATAAAGTCATGTTCTCCGACTACCTATAAGAGGAACCAAGGTGTTTAGAAAACACGTGTTTACGTGGAACGGATATGTAGACCTACTGATACCAGAAATGTGTAGTCTGCGAAGCTAAGAACCAGGTAACTGTCAGTTAAGAAAATGCCTGTCTACGTTAACCTGCCATTCAACGAAGGCACTGCGGCTGGACTAATTACCAGAAGGCCGAAACATTCTGTCACGTATATGGTTGCCACTCTGTTTGTGTTCCAGTCCCTACATCACTACCAGGTTTTTCCGCCCGCTGTACTGCCAGTTTTTCTTCGAACTCGATAGCACGCTAATATCGAGAGTCTTTCATTCACCGTATGACAAGGCGAGAGAGGCTCAGTCTGGTGTGCTCGAGTGCTGGCTGGTGGAAACTTAGCTGAATTGCAGCTGTGTCACACCTGGCAGAAATCGATAAAAGGCACACCTTCCAAGTCATGTACCGGGTTTTATTGAGCCGATCAAGATAAATACGATTCAGATTACTATCGAGTACAGTGGTGTCCGTGCTCAAAAGTAGTGTGTACGACATTTGGGCTTACGTTGGCCTACCAGCAGTTTCCTTCCATAAGCTCGTTCGACAACGATTCTGTGATCCGGCAGCTGGCTCCCCTTTTACCCTCTAAAATATTCCAACTGTGCGTGTACATCCCTGTTAGGTATCGTATGACGTCATAACGGAGTGGCCAGGCGGTGCAGTGACGGAAAATTAGCTTCGCTAGTTACCTTTTCCTGGTAAATATATGCGCGGTCATTTTCAGTTGCTCGAACCTACAAGCGAACCACTAGGAAAGCAAACTCCTCGTAAGAAGTAGAGGTCACCCAAAAAGCCCGTAACCCCCGGACGGAAGGAAGGAAGACTATTCCAAAGCCTGTCTGAGACCAAGTTATTAATACTTCTGTTTGTGTTCAGGTAGATGGTGTCCCATCATCATCATCATCATCATCATCATCATCATCATCATCATCATCATCATCATCAGCGTCGTCATCATCGACAGCATGACATCACCGATGCTTCACTGCCGTACCAAGGCACCACGCGACGGCCGATGTGGCATGAGTTTATTTTTAGACATAGGCATCATGGTCGTACGTGGCCTGGGATACTGACGGGACTCCCACGCCTAGACAGGATGACGATTAGGGTCCTCAACCACAGCCTTTGGCTCAAAGTCCTAACCGCAAGTTAGCGGTTTACGGCTGAAAATGCAAATGCGTTACCAATTCTACCGAACAAGTCGCCACATGTTCCAACTTCCAACCTGGAGGACCAGAAGACTGTGTTGGTCAGACCTCTAACCATTGAGCAACCTGGTGTGAGAGACTCTGTGAGAGTCTCGGGGACACCCTCAGTATATATCAATGGGTCGCTGAGGCGCGCAAACCGTCACACCACGGTAAGATCCAGTAGTGCATTACGAATATACATGTATCGGGATATCTCGAATATCCTAGCAACTTAAACATGAGGCGGTCTGGTGCAGCACATTCAGTTGTCTGGAAACATCACAAACGAGAGATCCAGCTGGGTTCCAGGTGAGTCTCTCGTAAAACCAAAATTCAGGTTCTTATCTGTGCGAGGAGTGTGTCCCAGTGCGTCCAGTGTAGGTGTTAAGCAGTACTTTGTTTGTCTTGTCGACCCGGAGAATGACTTCTTATTAGGACCGGTCGTTTAGATGATCAACTCTGTTTGCTTGGTAGTCGACTAGCTCCTTGAATAATGGACGTCCGAATAACTTTTGATTCTGACATCTCTGACCCATTTCAAGCGACCTTTGACCTGTAGAACCCACGGTTGTTAGTCTTGTCACTGGATTCATCCATCCGAGGGTCGATCTCCTTTGGGCTGTTTGACTAAATGGGTGATCCTTTGTATGTGGTAGTGCGCAGATTGTATCAGCTCCTGTACGTAGGTTGATTGAGTTTGAGATAGGGAACCATGACTATAGGAACCCTCTGCTTGCATGCGTAGATCTCCAACTCTTATAGATAGAAATTGCGTCCTATTTAATCTTCGTGCTTTGAAACTCGGGAAAGTGTATCAAGCTTCCTGATTGCAGTATTATGTTTTTTCATCCTGGTAGATAGTTTTTGTCCTGTTTGTCCAACACTACACTTATGGCAGTCAGTGCATTTAATTTCACAAGTACTCTTGTTTCTAGTATTCTGCTTACTTAATTTGGCAAGTACTCTTGTTTCTAGTATTCTGCTTAATATTCCCCTTGAAACAAACTTTCTCAATTTAACACTTCATCTGCGAGTCACCAGAATTTCTTCTGATTGTAATAGCCGTAGTGTGAGTTCTGCTTTGTATTGTTGTACAGGAGAACGATCCGTTTGCTTGTCTTCTTATGTTGTTTACATGTGTGTGGGTGAAGGGGTTTCCATGTGTGATTTTCTTCTCAGTTCATCTGCAATGTATTGTGCCTCCGCCCTTTTGAACAGAGTTTGAATGCAACTTTTATGTTGTCGACTGGGTAGTGGTTGTGATAGTCTAGCATCTGGTCTGCATGTGCTTCTTCTGATAAACGCGGGCCCGAAAATATCCATCCATATACTAGTACATCCAAGAAAGGCAGCCGATCTTTCCTTCAAATTACAAACCTAAATGAAACGTCTTCGAGCTGAGCAGTTCATGTACTCGCTTCACAGCAGACCATTTCCCACTGAATGTGTCATCTACATACAGGATCCAGAGTTTGCGGTTGACAGCAGCTTGTTGGGTCATTTTTACTGCGACCTCTGGAATATAGCGCCAACTAAAACGTAAGGCGACCTTTGCGCAGAACTTGAATTTGATAGATACATTTAGAAAGGAGTGATTTAGCTTGAATTCCGCTGGTTCCAGCATTTAAACGAGATTAAGTTACGTATGTTGACCCATTCACTCGGACTTTCCACTTGGACAACCTCGCGAGTACTTCACAAACGCCGGTCATTTGTCAATTACATGCGTTTAACCAGTATTCACACACAGTTATTGCAATTTATTGAAACTTGGCCAGTTTTTAACTGTACGGATTCTCAAAAGGCCATCAAGATGTGTAAAAAAAATCATGGCCAGCCCCTTCGTCCTGTATGAAAATAAAACAGCCTCACAGTTCATCAAGCCGCATTTCGCACAAGTCATTTGGACAAAGTGAACATACGCCCACCGTGCGGTCCGGCTTTGTACAGCTACTGTTAAGATACCACACAAATTAAAAGGATCCATAACACACAACGGCTGTGTCAATCACAACACCACACATTCATCTGGTCAGTTTGGATAGATTGCAGCGGGTCCAAACACGAGGGCGGATGTGTGACAAAAACGAAAACAACATTACACATGTTCCCTTTTCCGATGGAACTGCTCACGCCTACCACCCAATTTCCTCATTGTGGCTGTTTTTCTGTCAAACACTCAAATAGGAATTAAATATATCGACCCGTCAAAATCCGTAAGTGCAACAGCATTATTACGCGCTTTGGTGATTTGCAAGCGCCAATTTCTCTATCCGTTTTCAATCGGAGAAAGCCAAATTTCACAGAAATGGGGAAGCTTTGATGGGATTGGTTCTTCCCGTTTAAAGTAAGTTAGACTCACCGTCATCAGACACAATGATCAATAAATCAAGACTAAGTCGTCATGTTGTTAGCAACAGTACATTGCACGGCCATTCTATTGCCACTTACTCAGTTTTTATGGTAATAATGCCGTCTATCAAGCATGTGCGAGGTCCGGTTGAGATCGGTGGTATTTCTTCAATTTGTCCGTTTGGTCAACACTGACCAGATAAAACAGTTTCCGTCAAGTAACTGACTGTGGTTGAGTTCATACATATGCTATTAACACTTAACCGATTGGTCACGAGTGGCTGATCAGCAGTGTACTTACACAGCTCGTACTTACACAGGATATAGCACCACCATGTTCACATTACCACGTATCCTTTCTAATTGCGAGCTAAGCAGACTACTGACCAGCCACTACTATTACTGCAAAAAGGATAACCCTTCGTTGCGGAGTTGTTTATCAGCAAACACCAACTAAGCAGTTACAAACTATTGGACAGGAAAGCAAACTTCTCATATGCGCCTTGTTGTTAAAAATTAACCATTCTCACGCGTCTACTTCAACTGCCGTGGATATTCACTGACTGTCACGCAATTTTAGACGAGCGCCGCACAGAAGTTCCACAAGTTCCGTAATAAACACCACCTTCCATTAGACGCGAGGTGGAGTTGCGAGAAAATCACATACTACTATCATGCCTCATCAGCAGTATCCGCCGAGTATCCGCCACCAGGGGCTGATCAGCAGTGTACTTACACAGCTTGTACCTACGCAGGATATAGCACCACCATATTCGCATCGCCACGTATATTTTCTAGGCGCGAGCTAAACACACAACTGACCGGTCGCTATTACTACTACTGTAACGGTGGATACTACTGATGACGCATGCGAGTAATATGTTTTCTCGTAACTCCGCTTCGCGTCTATTGAAAAGTGGGATTTATTGCGGAATTTATGAAATTGCTTTGTAGCATTTGTTTACATTTGAGTGACAGTCAATGAATATTCAGGAAAGTTCAGAAAGACGCGTTCAAGAAGAAGACGGATATATGGTTTTTATAAACAAGATGCATATGAGAGTTTTGCTTTCTTGTCCTATAGTGTGTGACTGTTCAGTTGGTGTTTTCTAATAAATAACTCCGCGGCAAAGTTCTTCCTTTCAGCAGTAATACTACCGGAGTATTAGCAGGTGGGGCGTGGGTTCGAATCATCTTGAGTTTTATGAGATGCTCAATGTTGTCAAATCCCAATGGGGATGCAACAGCAGTACATTATTTCTCAATCTTTCGGCATACTTTGGCTTGTGCTCAGAGGTTGCAAAATCTGTCAAATCCGGTCAACCAAGAAGTGATCCATCAGTATATTCCACAGGATATTATCTAATTTCGTTCCAGCATTAAGTTGCCATGTTTCCGATTGATGTTGATGAAACGCAGTTTTGCCGCGTTCGTTTCAACCATGTCATTGAGGACCTGTCCGTCAATACAAGTAACTGGATTGTATGCAAGTTCTTAAAACCTTGAATACAGGAGCACCCTTCATCCTCGTAACATACTCGGTATTCGGCGAAAAAGTATTCTGCTGATATAGCACTTTTTCGCACAACTTTCGCCAGCAGAAGAACTGACCATAAACTTGTTGATGTAGAAATTGATGTTGTTTTTCCGTCTAGTTTGGCAAAATTCCTTATCTATGGCACTGTCAACATTGGGCCTAACAAGTACGATCTGAATAATTCTCAGTATTGCCATTATGTGATACGTTTTCCGCGAATTGCAAGGCTTCTTCAGGTTGAGTAACCTACCAGCAGGTTTTTGACTCTCCATAACGGAAAAAGTCAAATGAAGTGTAGTTTTTTGCATGAAGCTCAGTTTACAGTATTTTCATCACTGGTTGAATCCGTTCAACTCTTGCTTGCTTAGTGCGGTATAAGAATCGAGAAGGACTTGGATGGAAGGAGCGTGCTTCATGGCACTCTACAACATTTCATAGTGAAATATACCATTATTTAGTTTACTCGCCTCAAAGAAAATGACTGGAGAGAAAGGAAGTTTAGTGGACAATTATAGTGGTACTATGAGTGTTCCAGTGTGGAGAAACGGTTTGCACATCAAGGCAGAATAGACTTACTGACTACTTCCCCACTGTTAGTAGATATGAACAGACAGTGATGTTTCTGTGTAGTGCCTTTATCCTGGTGGAAAATATTAACGTGTACTGGGACCCGAGGAAGTCTCTGTAAAAAGCCATTTCCCTCCCAAAGGGAGCGACTCGATTTTGCTTTTAACCCTCAGTTTTCTAGAGGAAATGAGAACATCCAACCGGTTTGCTGAGCAGAAGGTGAACCAACCTGCTTTGCTGGTGATCTATGCTTATGCACTGAACAGTACACCAAGTTAAATAAAGGTCCAATTAAGAATCGGGAACTTCGAGTTCAGAATGTGGTGGACTACATCAGTGTGTCAACTCTCGGTAAACTAATTGCCAAGATTATTGATTCAAACCCTCCTTCCGCAAAGTTGTGATGAAATCCGGTCCGAAAACACTGCGTGATTGTTGATACTTCGGCATTTAGATAACAACTGAAAAGATCCAACACCCTGGGTATGACATTTTTGCCCGAAGCCCGGAAAATGAATCAAACAATGCCGCAGAATTTATACTATAAGAAGCTTAGAAGTGAGGTGATGAGCAAAATATAGGTTCTTCAAACTTTGATGAGAAAAAAACAGTAATTCAGTGTGTGATTATGGAATACAGCCGTATCAAATTATTTGACATCATGAGCTCTAGGAGTGGTTTAATTACGCAAAGCACAAAATGGAACAGATAGAACGCTTCATTTGCCCGGATCACAGGGTTCTGAAACAGATGGCATTATAGAAATCACGGAGCAACAAAGCGGTCCAAGAACTGGGACATGGGCAATAGATCATACAAGCCACCAACAGGACGGAGGTAACGGAAAAGGTCTGATATACACTGAGAATGGGAGAAATGCGACGAGTCATTGAAAAACACCTGAGTTGATAGATAGGACTGAATACTTTTGTTTAAGCGGACAGACGCTATTATTGGAGTTAAGAGCGGGGCTAGACTCCAAACAACTCAGCCGACTACACATCAATTTAAACACTAATGCGGTTTTCCCACTGTTTCTCTCAGGTTTTGTACAACAGACATAAAGCTCGGGCACCACTAAGTAAAATGCAGGCTGTTCAAAGTGGAATTTCAAATTTATCCCTGTTACTTTTTTTTACTAAAGTACAAAGCGATACGGGCCGGTTTGTTGTGCCCTGTAGCAGCACACATGCCTTTTAGGCATGAGCGTAGTAAACGGAACACATCAGCAGGCACGGAGAAAATGGATAATGCGCTCTTTTGACGAGGCCGGAAATTGAATTGCAGAATTAAAAACGCTAGTTTTGCTTGGTTAACCTGACAAAAGAAGTGCCTTCAGACAAGAGACTGTTAAATCCGGTATTGAAGCAAGGTGGTGAAATGACTTGGGGAAATTTGCAGAGACTTACCGGCATTCTTCAGTCAGCTCAAGTAAGGTGGCTTTTCAACGAACCCTTTAAATGAAGTAGTTTCACTATGTTCCGGTATAATGGCAACATTCAGGCATCAGGAGCTAGCAAACTCCTGGCCGTACTACAGACTAACAAAGTTGCTGGGCTTTGGGATTTTTTCGGGAGATTATCGAGGTATCTGCTTCTAAAACTGACAGTATCCAAACACACAACATTCAACTCAGGAGCCCGAAATTCCGTCAAAGTGACTGGCCAAAATTGTTCAAATGGTAAGTTTGATTTATTTGTTGATTAGTTAGTTGTGCATTACGCACAGTAGTTATATCTTCGAGTGGCAAGTCCAGAGTGGAACCACGTTGGTAAGCAATCTGAGTGGACCTATCTCCAGCAGCATCAACAGAAGATCAGATCTTAATCGAGTTCGGCCTTCCTACAAGGAGTTTGGTAAATTTCGACGGAAATATCACGAAACCTTTTTGAGTGAAATACAAGTCCACATGTTTCCAAAATGACTTTCGACAAGAAGGAGATACTCCACCTCGCATTCCAGGGCCAGATGGCCCAAGTGGTTAGAGCGCGAATTTACTGACCGGAAGGTCCGTGGTTCGAACCCGACCTCTGCCCTCGACTTCCCCTGTCTAGGCCTGCTCAACCTGGCAGTATCCCAGCCCTTGTTCAACCTTCGGGTGGCATGGCAGTTAGACACCGAAAGGGTGCTACAGCTGAACGATTCCAACGCACATTGTTGTCGAGTTGATTTCCATTCGGAAAAAGGGCCCTCTACTCATAATGCAGGTTCTGCAGTGTAAGCCTCAAGGCGTTTTGTGGATTCTTCTAACCTAAACAAAGAAACAGGGTACAAATCTACCCATCAGTACACTGGTGCTCCTAGTGGCACAACAAGAAACGTACAAAAGTTTCGAATCAATTTTCCACTACATTTATTCTGCATTATTATGGGGATACTCTTGTGCACAAAAAGGCGCAAAAGCAAACACGTTTTATCTCACACCTGATGTTCCGGAGAAATCACCTGGCTTGGTTAACACACAACTCTGCATTTTTTCTACGTTAATTCGTATCATTCGCTCTTTCGAGGAAAGATTTGTACGCTTTCCGGTGACTCAGTGACTCATTTCACTGACTTGCAAAACAAATGGGAGATAAGTAATCACCATATCTGTTTTTGTGGTGCTCAACGGCAAGGAAAATGATTGTACCAACAGTCATTGATAAACAAAACTTCAGCAATAAAAAGATGTAAAAGAGGGTGGGAACCTGTGTACAGGCACATGTGCTTCTGTCTGACAAATTTATACTACTAGACAATATGCTGACATCATTCTTGCTGGGAACCTTAATTTTGCCTTGTTTTGCCAACCCAGAGGACAACAAGGCAAAATGTGTTCACTAATCCACGCTTCGGAGTTAATTGCTCTATCGTTCGATGATTGCTTTTTCCTGCTACCTCGTATTCTATAAACAATAAATGTTTTTCTCCCAACGGAGTAAAACCTAGGAAGGAGACCCAAATGAGACATAGCAACTGTTCGCTTGCCGGGAACAAAGTAATGGCGCCTAGCCAGAATATCGTCCACCCCCCTTTGCATTGTTTTGTAGAAGCATGTGCTCGGGAAGAAGTTTGTCCTGACCGAGCTGTCTATCATGAACATAGTTCAACACAGTTTCGGAGGACAAACTGGACTTTCTACGAAGTCCGCGTGCGAATGTCCCGCGCCAGTTGCTCCGACTTATCACCATACCGCAGTGGAACTTCGTCTGACTCAGACCGGGGATAATAGGCAGCAGCTTGTGGTCAACCGGTAGCGTGCGCGCGCACCCACACCCAGACGCACACCTCGAATGTCAATATCATTTGCGTTGAAATATAGGGTACACGGAGTTTAACATTTTAGGCATTTTCTGTTGCTTCGGTTTCCTGTCACCAAAATAACTGTGTTTTGTTGAACAAAACATCTTTGTGCAAGCAGCTGTTTCGCATTTTATCCCAATCGTCTTGGGGTGAGTAAACTGGGAGAAAGTATTTGTGCGTTCTGCGACTGCACGTAAACGTCAGTCGCAGATAGCTCGATGATCGCTTTTTTGACATTTAACTGCCCGGTCCAGACTACGCGCAACTACAAATATCAGTTAACTTTTTCCAAAGAGCTTACTCACACACGATTAAATTTGCGTGTTTGTTCGTCCAGCTTTGTGAAACTCGAAAATGTCTTCCATCCGAAAAGTATCAGTTCGTTTACAGGAGATTTCCTTGATATTCACGAAAAGGCGTTGCAAAAACATGTATTTTGGTAAACTGTCTCTATCTTCACAAATCGTTGGAGGTGAATCTCCTGCCTGGGAGAGTAAAAAGAAAGTGTTTTCCGTCAGCATTGCGGAACTTCTTGTCTCAAGAGAGCCCACACAATATTTTGCAATCAATGTTCGCGATGGGAGAATAATTCCATTCGCAGGGGGACCCTCCGTAAGCGGTATGTGGATTAGCCAAGTAGAGGAGTCAACAACCAAGATGGCTTCTCAGTGATGAGAACGAAGTTTCAGACAGCGTGTGATGGAGGGGATAAGAACGAAACGGCTGGTCTTTCCTTGGTCATGCTCTGAAATCGGGGAGTGAGTTGAAAATTTCACGAAGCAGAATCCATGCAAGAACAAGAAGATTGTTGATGGATGGCAATGCTCTGTTGGACACTTTAAGTGAGTAGATGGACGTAGTTGGACAAAGCAAGGTTGCTAGAACATCTCAAGCCTAGGATGTTGAAGGTGGAACACATACTATTCCGGAATGACTGAGGACTTTCGAACCAGGCGGTTTGGCTGTGGTGCTGTACAACACTCACAGTCCAAAAATCACTTCACACTTTTTGAGAATCCGGAATTGTCAGGAATTTGGGAGGAAGGATCGTCAGCGAAAGTTTGAATTATTGAAAAGGAAGAGAAGCAGGACAGATTTGAGGAAACGATGTCTAGGAACGCAGTGCATAACGTGGATTGCCTTGATGCCCTTAATGACAAAACGAAGCAGAAGACATTCGAGTCTTTCAAAAACCCTGGTTGTGCAAATGTCTAGATACGCGTGGCAATTATTTGAGTTCCCGAAAATTGGTGCACTCAAAGATGGATATTGAATGAAGAGGACACAATTCACTGGCTCACTTATACCTCGTCACATCAACGCATTAAGAGAACGACGGTAGTTTTACTGGTAACCTGAATTTGCAGTTGATAGCCTATTGTGTTCTTAAAACATGAAGGGATATGAACTCGTCTCAGTTCCATATAAATCATACGTTAGTGCCGAATGATTTTCTGCAGTTTATATAATTGTTTTGAGTTGATTGAATAACTGATTAGCCAGTGTTACTTATCAGATATAAAACGGAAAATTTAATCTGACAATCCTGCGGTGGCAGTTGCTCACTGTGGACCGAGAAAATAGGACCGGGAAATTTTCTGGAGTGTCCCACGTTGTACGTTTGCACAAATCAAACGTGGCATTGACGGGTGCCGACTCGACAAGCACTTTATCACTGTCCACGTCCAAAGAAAGCGAGTGTTCGTAGCTGTTCGTTTCGGTGAATGAATTCAATGTAGGGTTATCGAATTAAATTAAACGTACTGAAGAAAGCAGCCTTAGGTGGAACGGTGAGATTCCAAGGACCTGTTTGCGGACACATTCACCGATTCTCTATCTCTTTCAGGAAATACCCCACAAAAGGACTCTCTTCGTTGATGTTCTCTGAAGAGACAGTCACAACCAACACAGAATCCACACCATTTGACTCCCAACAATCGCAGCTAGCTATTTTCATCCGTTTTGCGAATCGTCGGCAGTGCGCAGGGTGATACGAGCCCGCAAAAATTCAGACAGTGGTTGAACATCTAACCGTTAAGTCCAAAGTTGTATCTTAATTCAGTGGGACACAGTGCCACTCACTCTTGGATCGCAACGCTATGTCCTGTACAGGTGAGAGCTAATAACACTGCTAATCAGCCACTTGTGACCAGACGGTCTTGTGTTCAATCACTAGAGTTTCTTGAGGTGAACACGGTGGATGGCTCCAAATAAGGATGAAACACCTGTACAGCGCTTCGCGGCTTACCAGATCTTCTCATACTACCGTCACCAACGAGGTTAGTTTCAGCTGCCTGAACGTAACAGAGTTTCACACATTCCAGACTGTTTCATCTCCACCGGAAGCCACTACACCTGACAACTTCATCTATGTAACCAGAAATTTCGATGCGTATACGGTCTGGAGAATTAGACACTGTTTTTCGACTCTTGTTAAGTGACTTTGTTTTAATAACAAGTTTGGAATCACATATGCAAGTTTGTGTTTAAGAACACACGGTCGAAAGTTTGGAATGACTCGTTCCGCACACTCACTCAGTCGTTTCTAAAAAATCCGGGTCATACCGTCCCACCATTGTTGTTCTCGTTTTTGATTTATTCAAGTAGCCCATACGTTTAAACTGACTCATGAGAAATAGCTACAGCTGCGAGGCTGTCTAAAAATGAGCTTCCTGAACAAAGATTTTGCGGACTGTGCTCCTGTTCGTGAACATTCAGCGAGGATAACCCTCGTCGCACCTTTTAGGTGGTGTCCGTTCCAGAACACGACTGTTTGCCAGTTGTGTTTGGACAATATCATAGTTGATTCACAGCTTATTAAAATGAGTGTTTACTGAACTGCCCTTCCTCTTGCATCAGTCTATATTAAATTGTGAGAGACAAGCAGAATCGGCCACGACAGCGTGGTCCTGACGTATTTGATTTTCAACTGAGATTTCGTCCTGTCAGTGGAGCCAATCTATGCTGAAAGGCCGAGTAGCTTTGTCCAAGAATAATCATCAGCACACAGTTCATAAAAATCCAGGAATTCTGAAGCTCCGGGCTCGTAGTTTGAACACTTAGCCGCTCGGCTACGCGAAACTGAACAGTAGCGTGATTACGTCGCATTCGATTTGGCTACGTACACTTGCTGCATCGGAAAACAGTTTCATACAGTTGCAGTTACTCAATACTATGGCACCCAAGTTATCATTTGCAGCCTAAGGCGAGTTAACATAGGACTAACGGCTTTTTCGCGAAATTAGTCTTCCCGCTGGTAGATATACAAGCAGGGCTGAAAAGATTTAGTTGGTGCTCGGTTGGCACTTGGAACAATATTCTTTAAACTAAAACTTTGACAAGGGGCCTTTAGGCCTATAGGGCCTTTTAGGCACCGGCACGAGATGTTGACGTAAGTTTTCTCATTTTCACTTGACTGCAGGCAGCAACTCAGATTTTGGTGTCACAAATAGGATGCCCTTTCTAAATTCCCAATGTTTGTTTACATTCACGACTGCAAACCATACTGAAAACTAGCCAGTAAACTGAAAACCAAAATGCGTTTGAACCAGTAAACAGAAGGCAACCACAGAGATATCAGAAATGCTGCGCTATTCTTGTTTAGCAGGTCCGCTGCCCAGTGCTTCGAGGTAGAAGGCTCTGTATGAGGCACTCGAAATAAGCCTCCATATCCAGTTTCAGAATTCCAAACCACTACTTCCCTTCCAAAGAGTGAAAGAGATTCTCCTCGTCTACTAGAACTTGCAAAGAGATCCTGAAGACAGGTCTGGAAGGCTAGTTGCTCTTACTGCAAACGGATTCAACCAGTGAGCCAGGTTAGTTTGGCCTTGGTTATACCTCTCAATGTAATGGAACAATACAAGAAAGCCTACATGAACAACGTAATAGCTTTGTAGTTAATCATACGAAACTGGATGGTTTGAAATGCTTTAACCAGGGAGAGTTAGTGGCAACTACAACCTCTGTACGTCAAGTACACGGTTCTTACAGCTGACGGTGATGATGATGATGATGATGATAATGATGATGATGAAGATGATGAGTCAGCAAAGAGTAGGCAGTCTGAAATAAGATACTGAGTGCCTTTGGAATCGGATCAATGAATGGTAACGGCAAAAGATTGCTGACCTTGCGTGCAGCAGTGAAACTTTGAATAACGATGTGACTGGGATACCGCTTACCACGCAGTCACATTCGAACTATGGACAGGCACCTAATCGATTGAGTGTGTGGGCGGCAACGAGAGCTCGGTAATATATCGATAACGAAGATGACGCGTGGAGCTAAGTGCAATATACACAATTGTTTTCGTGCTCCAAAGTGCGTGTCGCTTGAAACCCCACGTCATGAGACAGGGGAAACTCATTCAAGTTGGGCATGAGAAAACTGAAGAACCATAAATCCGTGTTGATTTTTTCCACTTTTGAAGCACATTCAGTTGCTTAAGAGCATTATAAAAGCAGGATTCAAGTCACAAACACAACCGAAATCCAGTAAGCACGAATACATAACGTATTGTATTGTATGCATACAGCACGCTAGTTTGTAAATGAGTGTATTTCACGGACTGCGAGCAATCTGGGTTCAAGTAGAATATACGGTTGACGTAAACTCAGGGAATGCACCTGGCTGGTGCATTCCCAAGGAAGGCGAAACCGGCAGTGGGCTGTCAAAGTGATTTCAGCAACCTCAGCAGCCATATTCTGTCAGGAAATTGCATCGCGATATCCCATATCATACCCCCTGGAACAGAAGGCGACCTTTTTGCAACACATTCCGCTAAAGAATAAGGCAAACGACAGATTTAGCCAGGATTCGATCAGCTCACCCCTTCATACCAGCCGTTTGCAAATCAGCGCATCGTGCATGAACGAAATGTTGGTTTAATGGACTAAACTTGTGGGTATCCACGTCGACTTAGTGGAGGGATTTCTCTGTCGTTAAATAACGCAAGCTCCGACAATTATAGCCGGCCAATAGTAACCTAGAAGCTTCGAAGTAAAACTTATAAAACACCTATGATAAACAGAAAACGAAAGGTGGGCCAGAAGAGACAAAGGCATACAGTCGTACGCGGGTTGCTGTTTTCGCAAAAAAGAACACTTTGCCGAACTGAAAGAGACATATAATCCGAATGTCCATTGTCTTCCGCTGGTAAAAGATAAACAAACCAACGAAAAGTGTACCAAGCCCGACAGAATTCTAATAACTTGGAAGCATCACAAGTCAACATACTTAACCGGCTTGATGACGGCGATGTGGAAACTAGGCAGTCCTACCCCATGTTCTAATGAGTACCTGACCGACATCAACCAACTTGCTAATGAGATACTGCCAGATTGTCCATTAGAGCCTTGAATATGCGCTAAATGGGGATGTTTGCATGGTGTTAGGCAGAGGAGGTGCAATGATATGCTGAGAGTTAAAGTAATTGACGGATGATGTCGGTACCTTGACAATAAATGAGTCGGTGCTGCTTGTGCCCATTGTTGCGCTGTCATGCTAAGACCGGCTAATATCGTGCAACAGGCATGTCAGTCTTTTACTACCTGGTCTGCACCGGCGCCAACAGCTTACACGCCGAACAGCCTACGATGCCTAGATAGACTGACCACTGTTGGCCGGCACGTTCGATTCAGAAGCCCGTCGTAGTTAAGTATTCCTGGCATTAAATGATCTAAAACAAGCATACACAAATTATTGCTGGATGTGCGCTAGCAGCGATGAACCACGCATTTGTCGAACCCATAGGTCATTACAAATCTCCACGTCATGTTACCAGAACCGTCATTACCTAATCCATCATTGGTTGGGCTGTCTTTATTACAGCGCTTCGTTATCAGAGATCCTATGTGATAAGATCCGTAGTCAAGTACAGGCTGCATTGAATTTAGTGCAGTTCTAACGCACTTATGAATCCCAGTTCTTCACCTCTATCACACCAACTATTTCTGGCGCTAGTTTCCGTGCACTGAGGCATCGTGAAACCCTCATATGGCCGAGACGAGGGAAAACCACAGCTACCCCCCCCCGAGAACGCGCAGTGCAATTCACCCGCTGGGCCAGTCAGTTTGAGCGAGTATCCGGCGGCATTCTGCGGAGCCCTTAGAAGATGGAGATGGTCCGTGTATTTTTTGCTAATATTTTCGCGATTTGTCCTCTGGGTCATTTTGACAACTATGCTACTTTTATTTAGAAACGCCACACAGATAGCGGAATTTAACCAGAGAAATCAGCTAGTCCTGAAATATGTGTTTAAGTTTATACAAGAAATCCGCAATCCTAAGAGAATGCTTTTGTTTTTAAACTCCCTTTAATGAGTGGACGCAAAAAGGTAACACGAAAACCGTTTTATTCTTGAATGTACCTTTTATACTCCTAACTTTCCGACTGATAGCGTACACAAACGTTTTCATTCTCCCTTAGAGAAAATCTGTTTAGAGCAACGTCCTCGAACGAGAGTACCATTTCCTTATTCGAGTTCATCCTAACAGCAGCGCATGTCTTTGGCCTTGACAAGGCTGGAACTCTGGACATCTGACATGGGAGACGAGTATGGTATCACTACTCCACCAGCGCAGGCTGGAAGCATTTGAATTATCACGTCTAAACAGGTGAGCATGTCTTGCCCGACAATCAGAACGACGATCTAGTAACTCTTCTGACTGTTTCAATCGATTAGTCCACCTGTCAGGAATTCCTAGTTAGGTGGCTTCTGAAACCTGATGGACAATTTTTGGTCAGTTGTAGGTATTTGCGGGGTTTTCCGATTTAACGTTCCTTATTGATAAATTCCTTTAAGAGGTAACGTGCTACACGACAGAATCTTGGACCAAAAACTTGTGATAACCCTGCTTAGTTTCCTTGGCTATTCGCACTCTGAGCTGGGACCCACTGCTGTTACCATTCATAATACCTCTTAATTTCGTCTCATTCGGCTGCCAGTGCCCAGCCCTCAACTGCGGCTTTGAACACGATTTGTGCTGGAGTTCTCGGGCTGTCAAAACAAGCTTTGTTAGCCGACTAACTGAAGATTGATCAGTGGACAAAAGTCATACTATCAAATGTTGGTGACATCGTTCTGCAACAAATTTCAGACATGAGCAAAAGTTAGCGTAAACGGACGAGTACTTCCGGTGCCCCTTTTAAGACAATGATAACGGCTGGTCCTTCGGAAATTAGCTTTTTTTAAACGAAAAACCGCTGTGTTTCGGCCACTGAACTATTTTGCGAACTTTAATGACAAAATCACAGACGAAATCGTCGAAGACTATAGGTAAGCATCAACCGCAGCGCTCTGGTGGGGGAAACCTCACATAAAATCTGCAATAAGTTGATAGACATATCGCCTGCGCATAAAAGAAACAAAAATTAAGATACGGACGGCCTGGATTATTTGTTCGCAACCATGGAAACTACATGAGAATTACCTAAGAAGGACTTTATTGCAAGCAAACCGAAGCCAGCTCCCCGGAGCAGCTTCCAGCTGCATGATTGATGGAAATCATACACACAGACTAACAGCAAACCATTCCGAGCCCACGACGCTAGTATCACGTGGGCGGTTACAGTTATGGCTAATATGACGTAGTCGCGTATATCAGTAAACGGCAAGCACGCAATCAGACCGAAAAATTGAGGAATATTTTTGCCAGGAAGTCAGCTTTAAAGATATTTATTTGTACTTAGTGAAAACAATGCTGTACTTTCTAGCACTGAACACTGTGCGCCTAACATGCAATTTTTGGCCAGAAATGTTCTTAGTTCGTGAAGACCTAACGTTCCACGGCCATTTCTGACAACGCAGTAGACCGAAGGGGACGAGCGGTAAAATAACGCTTGTATCTTTGAAATTTGTATTTCAAATAGACCTTTTTAAATATGCTGACTGAGTGTTGGTTCTTGGTTAAGTCCTGCTTAAAACGGCTATGAAATCGAGCAAACATATTCCACGGCAAATTACAAAATCAGCCGCTTTAGGTTCGCTTTCGGTAGGATTTAGGTTTGAGCAATCTGTCTCATATAGAGTAGGAATCGTCTTCAGGGTAACCATTTCTTGGCAGCTGACTGAATACTCTTTGCTCCAAGCAGAATAAAAGAGTGGGTGGGCTGAAATATACACTAAATATGAGCGTAAGTCATTCCACAGAATTCCATTTGCTGATTTTGTGTGTTTTAGTTTCGAGCATTGCGAGCAAACATAGTGCAGCGGAGATTGTTCGTGGTGTGTGCTGTATGTTTGGTCGTTGTTCGGTTCTCCGAGTTGATCACAGAGCGTGACCTAGTGTCGGCCTTGATCCTTCATTGTTGAAGGCTGAATGGCCAATTCATTGAGCAGAGTAAATTTGTCCTATTTGAAGGTGACTGTTTCAGGTAATAGCTATTGTGCTGCAAATCTCTACTCCGTTCTGAGGGCTTTGTGAGCAATGTGTTGGTGGTCGGTGCGATTTTCGTGTCTGACCTCGCATTGTTGTAGGATAAGTGTAATCTACTGAAGATGTGCTGTTCTTTGATAAGAGATACCCAACGACACATTCAACCAATAAGAAGGTCCAGCTCGAGACGACCAGCAATGTGGGTGCACCTCAGCCGGAAAACCAAGCTAGAGTAACCCACTGTATCAATGATGCACAAGTCAGGAACTCTGCTTGAACCACTTTAGCGAGAAAAGCATCATGGATTCGAAAGAGTTCTGTGCCGGGCATCACCCATCCACCGACCAACAAATCATGAATCGATCAGTAAACCAAAAACTGGGGGGTGAGTAGAAAATAAAATCCGTAGAGATTCAGGGACTAGTCCTACCTAAGAAGAACAGAAATGCTAGTTTATTGACAATAAAGAAGGCCGGAAACGATATTCCAGATGAGCAGACGCCGGCCAAAATCTTTGTTTAAGCGAAACTGCAGCAATCACGGGAGTATTTGAAAGTGAAAAAGTTTATTTCTTTCGAATGTTCGAAAACGTTACCGATTCCACTTACTGTTCATGGTGGATTTAGTAAAGTTACCTGCGGACAAGTAAGACTCGTCTACGCTGGTATAACTCGGATGATTCTGGACTAACCTTGGACTCTTCCAGTCTACGAGGAATTTTCGTCTAACCTTTTTGACCGTATTTTTCTAAATTCTGCCTCCCTATCAACTCCGGGACGCAGAATTGTGCCTTGAATCCTTGAACTTAAAGACTCAAGTGATATGCAATAGGTTATTACTTTAGTAAGCATGTTCAGGGTTTGAACTTGTGTTTATATTTTGACTGGTAAATTTATCAGCCAGACACAAGTGGGCAGATTTCAAGTTCCTTAAAACGTAAACCGTTGGTTTGACAAGCACAAAAGCCACCCACTTACCATACCATTTGATTAACACACCATCCCTGTATCATTCAGGGGGTGAGTAATTACGTCAGTTATTCTGGATTTATTTGAACAAAGATGTTTTTGTAATTTGTCTTGAGATGTAATGTTCCGAAGAGATTCTTTTCGACCGGACGGAAAGGGGACTGCTCTAAAGGACAGTAACCATAGTATTCAGAAGGTTTGTTTTTTCTGGGCGCAGAGAATTATTTGCTTGAATACTTTGTCTTGGAAGGGAAAGAGCATTTATCCAGGAGTGTAAAGACCCTATGTCCTAGAGATACCTATCCAGACGATTGGTTGTTTCACACTCGGGGAAAAATGCAAACCTTCTTAGTGTTTATCCAATATCCCGCCGAGCAAAATTCATACATATTCTCAGAATTTTCCACGAATGTTGCATTATCTTCTAGGTAGGAATAACAATGCTAACCGGGGTAAAATTCTTAATGGCTTCTCCTGTGGTTGGAAAGAATGTTATTTTCTATTTCAGTGCTAATGCGCTTTTTCTTGGGTGTTAAAGACAGAATCTAGGGCTTCCTTTTCCGATCGAAAATATGATTTGTTTTAATAACAATTTGTTACATTGAGATAAAGATGATTTGTACCAAAATATCTCGCCAAAACGATATGTTTACCTGAGAAACACAAAGGTGCCACACACTGACATCTCCCATTTCCATTGTCTATACATACAAACATTCATGGAGAATAAAAACCAACTAAAAATATGTAGTTCGTGTGGATTAAGGGTATTGTGGCGCATAATCCAGCGATGTGACTTCAGTGTGATCGACCCACCACGTTATTCGACAGCATAAAGGCAGGTGCTGTAAGCTAGAAAAATCTCCGTGCAAGGACTAGAATTGTCCTCTATTCAACTACATTGTTGACCTTTTCCACGAAACGGCGGCAACTGTCCTTCAGATCCGTCAGATTCAGTCATTCTGATTCAAGTTACTGGAGCTCCAATCAACAGCCAATCGGATTTAAATGCAGGTGTGGGTAAAGTTCAACTAAATTCAACTGACACATTTTACAGTTGTAGCTTGCCTGGTGATATCGCCAATTCGTGGGATGGCTCACACTGGCTAGGATCTTCACAGGGGCACAGGAACTTCGTAATCGATCAATCCTTTCCAAACTTCGACATAACAATCCCATTCAGCTTTTTAGGCGTCAGTTACAAACAAACTGTGCGCGCATTTGTTACCAGCCAGTGTCAGTAGACGAGTGCCTGGATACCAAAGATCGACAGAGGTGTGTTCCCAGAATCGAATTTTAGTTACGTCGTTTAATCGATGTTCCAATGTCAAACCAGAGCTAAATTAAGAACCCAAAACAAGGTAACTTCTCAGGTGTCGGCCCAAATCTTATTCAAATATGTAGACTACTTTAATTTTAAAACCTTTGCTTGATCCCTTTGTTTTCAGTCTTCTAGCGAGTAATGCATACAACACCACTACTAACTGGGAAATTAGGAACCTGCTCTTAGGATGCCAAACTTGAATCGTACATCCATTCTCCCGTCAACGCCTAATAAAGAGTCCCGGCAGCAACAGTCTATACGTAATAATAATAAATCGTTCGGCTGTAGCACCCTTTCGGTGCCTAATTGCCATGTCACCAAAAGGAAGCACGAAGGCTGGGTTACTGGCAGGTTGCCCAAGCCTAGACAGGGGAAGTCGAGATGCATAGGTCGGATTCGAACCACGGACCTTCCGGTCAGTAAATTCGCGTTCTAACCACTGAGCCATCTGTCCTAGTCTCTACGTGCTGGAGTAAGATGCAAGTATAATCAACACATGTAGTTACTGAAGAGGGAGCTAGAGGTAACTCAGTGATAAAGCTTAACAATGGATGACCAGCGGCCGATCCCGGCCTCGGCATCTCGACAGCTTATCTTAAGTCCTGTGAAACTTGGAAGTACCTCAGTACCTCATGCGTTCTTTAGGTGGCTTGGCAGCTAGGTAAATGGAAGGATTTTACAGCTGAACGATTATTGTAATCATAGCTGTTTTTATTGTTATATCACGGAAGTAAGTAGGCAGAGTTGTCCATCCAAAAATTGTTTATTCCGTGGGGGGCTTAACAGCCGCATCTTTCGTTATTCACCATCTAAAGCACGTTATCCAGAACATAAACTGATCTAAAACCCATGAGTACAAAACTATTTTGTTTCGTTTATTCGGAAATATCGCAATTAATCAGGTGAGCAGACTTATGTGGCTATGACGCCGATAAAGTAGTGGCTTGAAACAGAAGAATACAGAACAGCCATATTCTGACAGGGAGGATATGAACAAACCTCTTCTCGTTCCCTCCAAGGATATTGAAGTTTGCATTTTTAGTAGATCGGCAACGAAGGTTGCGTCCAAATTCGCTGGAATTGTCATTGAATGTCAACGTACAATGAAACATATCTGAGAGAGAGAGAGAGAGCGAGTAAACCATGAGATTTTGTGAGGTACGGTTCACCAAGTTCCGTTTTCAGAACTATTTACTTTGTCGACACATTCTTCGTTTCCTCTGTTCAGATTTGTCGAGATGAGTTAAAGGTTTGCAAAAGTCTTTCCCGCCGGTAAGTAACCACACAGAATTTGCCTACCTTGGGTTTCCAGTCTCTGGGAATTTCAAAGTGGAAATCACACCACTGCCATTTACAAATTATCTGCAACAGAGCTAGGGGAAATGTGAGAATCCGGAACTTAGAAACGACTGTGTAAATCACAACAATGCAGCACCGTATGTTTTGGATTAATCAGCAGAAACCTAATTAGATTTTGGCTTCTACGCCACATCATGAATTAGCCAGCCCTCGAAAGGATCATAAAGCGGAACAACGTGCGGACGGGAGTGTCTGTTAAACGCGGGTAGCAATTTCTCCGTGAAGTTTATTTTAAGCAAATAGGATGGACACAAACGAGAACTTACACGGATGTTGATGAACAGATCTAACTAACCGGCGAATCTTCTCACTTACTAACGAACCGTGATTGGTACACCTCCTTCTTCTGACGGATGGACGTTACGCACCACTGCGCTTCTTATTAGCTAAACGCTGCAAGCATAAAAACTTGTTCGTAGCAAGCGTAGACGGGGTTTCTTCGACTCGGCTAGAATATTCACCACTTTCTACCTGTCAAAAGATAAGATTTGCATCTCGCTTTAGGGAAGATACACCGATATCTGTCGGTTGAACCGCGGCTAAAAATAAGCTGAATGGGTTTTCTAGAGTCACCATTGGGGAAAACTTGGCATCACAGAAGCCTCCTAACTGGATGTTCAAGGGCTATTCTATATTGTTTTTATTTTGCATTGACTCCTTTTTTTATTCTTTCGTTTGTTAACATGATTTGTTTGCAGTTTCTCGCGTAAGTTGTTTTAGTATTATCGTAAAGGTAACAGAATTAATCTTGCGGGCATACAGGATACCTTTGGACGGTCCAGCGCAATTCGTTGTGAAAGCGAGTCCGGCCTGTGCTGAAAAACCAAATTCGTCGAGAATCGTTAGCCGTGCACAATCTGCAAAAATCAAAAGAGGTACAAAATATGTAGGACATTTTATCAAGTTGTCATCTATTCGAACGACGCTGTTCACTTGTACAACTGACTCGCATTTAGGGACGGGACATAGTTGGATTCAAGTGACATGCACTGACGGATAGACGTTGATAATAGTCATGGCTTTTTAAGGACATTTTGGCTATTCACCCTTGACCGGAGAACACTAAAGTCGAAAGCTATTCTCAGTAAGATTGGAAAGCGCTCGGAGATTTTCTACTGCTAATCCGTGTAAATTCACACTTATTACAAGATAAAAAGCCTGTGCCAAACGTAACTGTTACAGGGAACGTGGGTATGATGTCTTCCTCTGCTTGATGTGAAAAGTAAATCAGTGGGGATAATGCGCCACCCATCCTTTAACGATGGAATTCACATCACTGGGTGATGTGGAAATCGGCTCCTCAAATAAAGATTTCTCAGGTGTAAGTTTAGCTCATCTTGTAAACATCTTTTGGGTTGTATTAACCCACCAGAATTTGAACTGGGATGAGGAATTATCGATCCCTCAGGAAATTGCCGTTGCACCTCTGACTGACGGCCCTCATCCTCAGGGATTTGACTAAATAGAAGTTTCCCCTTGGGAATACCCTGAGGTTTTCATCATTCCGGATTCCCAAGACTTTGGAGGATACAAGGAGGAGTAGACCTTTTGCCTCCATCTTATGGAGGTAATTGGGTGGTTATTCGCTACACCGTATCTTCGTTGTCATTCAGTGCTACCGTCGTTTTTACCCTATACTCAAGCTTTAGCTGAGAGTGGGTCATCCATGATCAGTGTGCACGGAACAGGTATCCATGTTAATTGGCGTTGAAAGCACTTGCTTCCACGAATTGCAAAATCTTGGATCACCAGTTCTTCTAAATATTTGCCTGAGAGGTTGCCGCATACGTTACCCTTTCTGAAACAAATTGTAGCAGGCTACCAGACAGGCCCATGTGTGGTGTGAGATACTAAATTTTGCTCAGCCGAAAATCGTTTTGGAGAAGCTCGTTTCGGACAGAGTGGGGAAAAAAGAAGCCTCGTAACTTCCGTAGGCTTTTCTGTTGACTGACCACTCAGAATGTGCCCATGGGTACTACATCAGCAGGAACCATCCTCAGATTTTCTGCAAAGTTGATTAGATTTTTTTTGATAACGGATGCAAATGAAACGGTTTTTCATCAATCTACTTCAGAAATATGTTCCAATTGGACTGTTTTGTCTTTTGATTACAACTTAACTCTGTTCTCGGTCAGCACGACTGGAGACTGAAGATGCAAACTTACTGAGTGGTACGGGAGAGCCCTGTATTGTAATAACTTTTACTTAATTGTCTTGTTTCTGTCTGCTGTCCGATGCATTATTCCTGAACTTGGGGCTGCCCACAACTACTTAGATGCTTTTTCCTACAATTTTTTCACAAGCTCCTCTTAATTTGGTCCATTGGTTCTTTGTCGATCCGAAACTTTTGATTTCAGTGCTTGAGTGCTTTCAACGCACTGCACATCATCAATAGTGAATCGACGATTGCTGTCTTGGTGAACACACAAACCGGCGGTTGTTATTTCCGTCGAATTCGGCTTTGGAATGCCTAGTTGGCCTTTCTTCTCCGTCAAAACGTACGTGCCGTGGCATCGAAAACAAGCCTATGAAACCTTCCGTGACCCCAAAGTCCCAGACGGGAGGATGACATCGATTGCAGCAGGAAGTTGTGACACAACGGAATACTCTTCACCTGGAATTTTTCGTCGTACGGAAATAACCTGATTCACGAGGGAAGTTGCCATGACTAATCTCCTAATTTAACACGACCGCTGTTCAGATTTTTCTTATTTGACCATGCTAATCATCATCTACCACGTTTTGTGACCAAACTAATTCTACCTTTGAATTACCTATACAAGTCAACTTCTGTCACGGTGTTCTATTTTGTCGGTTCTCACTGCGGGAAATTATTGCACATGCTTAACAAACCTCATATCTTGCCAAACTACTGTGGTGGCACTTACTCACACAAAAATAGGGGCAAAATCGACTTTTATGTCATCTCTTTGTACAGTTAAGGTAGAAACCTGAGTAGTCTCGCTGGTGGGAATTCCAGAGAACAACGTTTTCGTGTGTACACTTAGCCGGATGCGCACGAGTAGGAAGCCCTAGTATTGAAATCTGAGAACCATCTGAAAACTGTAACCGGAAAAAAATTGTTCTTATGCAATCTCAAATTCCGAATTGCAAAGTCACGGCACTGCGCTTTCCTTACTTTCTAAAACACGGAATTAGCCACGTCAGCAAAATTTACTTATGGAATTTTTCTGTGTGGAACTCCGAGGATTCGTGAATTTCCTAGCGTTGAACAATATATAGGAGGAAACAATTGACGAATACTGATTAGAAACTTTCAGTCGACAGTTCGTTTTGTGAGTGAATCCAGTGTATAGTAAATGGATGAGAAGCAACCGTTTTGTCCATGTTAGGGATCAGTAGCAGTGCTCATCTAATGAAACTCCGGAGAAACTCCGGTTGTTCGCTATTTCTTGGCTTTTCAACATAGACTCGTATCATCTCAGTGCAAAATCACTATATCACTTTCAAGACCTCCTCCATACGATAATTTTTCGCAGAACAAAGCAGCCATCATATAACCATATGATTGAATGCTAGGGTTGAATCAAACCTGAGTAAGGGCAGGTTTATCACGCTTCGGCCGCTTGCGGCCATGTGCCATGGCTTTCCACTAAGAACCGAGAGATTGCGGGTTCAAATCATTCGGGAAATTCATAAAGTGTGCACTGCCGATTATTTCCAGTAAGCACAGAACTACTATACAGTGCCTCTTGCGTTCCCCTTGTTAGTCGACGTTACGTGTAGGATTGAAACATACGTGATTGAATAACGCTGACAAGAGCGACGAGTGACCATGTGTACAACGTTTACAGGTTCGTGCGCTGACGTTCAATATGGTAGAAGCTGTAAAATGATTGGAGTGAACTCAGCCATTACCAGCTATGAAACTGATTGAACAGATCTATGACGTGATTCTGTTAGGTCATCGAATACCGGCAAAAAGTATTGCAGAATACAAGAAACGTGGTCGCTTCTTAGTCCGGGAGCATTTGGGTAGGATGGAGTTGTCGGCCAAGTGGATGCCCAAATTTTTTAAATGTTGGCGACAGGCGACAAGTATAATTTGAATTGACAATATTTCTGGCGGGACGATGCCATTTCGGGAAAATTATCCAGCGTTGATGAAAACCGTTTACACTACTGAGCAACAGTCAGTGAGTTGGCCAGACTCGGGCTCTTTAAGACCGAAGGACCAGAAGTATTAACAGAAGGCCAAAGTTACTTGGGACCAACAAGACATAACGACTATGTTCCGAAGCGTCAAAGTGATGGCGCAGATGGCGCTTTTTGCTTCATATTAGGCAGTCTTTGTAGAGAAGACAGGAAGGTGGATGATAAAACAGGTTCGAGTTTTTCATGTATCCAAGTCCTAAAAAGAGCTGGTGGGGGCAGTATTTCAGGGATCACGTATGGAAATTTCTCCAGGAGATGCTGAAATTGCGGACCGTATGTGTCATTTACTTTAAATGGCACAATGAATGTGTAACGCAACCCGAGAAATTGCGGACCTTATGTGTCATTTACTTTGAATGGCACAATGAATGTGTAACGCAACCCGTCACTTCTCTTCGGGTCTGGTTGAGAATGTTCTGGTACTCGCTCGTAAGCGGAGCGCTAGGGCTCGGATCCAAATTTGCGGGAAGCCGTACATGCAGGCTACCTTCCGGATAATCAGACTTGGACCTTCTATAAACGACAGAGTTCATGACGATTAGCTCTCTCCTGTGGTAAGCGGCAATCATGAGCTCATGCTTGTTTCAGGAACATGACAATTTGCGTTCGCTTTGCCCCGTCTGATGCGTGGAAGGTAACTTAGTAAAGCTTCCTCGCGAAACATTATAAATACTCGGATGCTTTAAAAATTAAGGATGGAAAAAATAACAGTCCTCTTATCTCCGTAAATTATTTTCTTTCACGACCTGCTTTTCCAAGTTCCATTTTCAGTAGAATTCTGGGAAATATCATGCCGAGCAGAAACTACAGGTCATTTGGAAAGTTCGGAAGAAGGACGCAAATTCAGTTAAAGGCTTCCAGGATATTTTATACCGTCAACTGAAGTTTTTCACCCCGTGTGACGATGAATACTCAGTGTTTTGGCAGGATTTGTGCAATTCACCTCTGTACAGATTGAGAGAGCCATAGTAAAAATGTTAACTCTAAAAAATAATGGAATAAAGCGCGTAGAATGAAAGTTCTAGGATGCGGAAAAACCTTAAACTATTTCATGTGACCCAAGATAAGGGTTCTACCAGACATTGGTGACACCGTTTGATTCAATACAAAAATGGAGGACTGCTTCGGGTTGTTTGGGCCTGCCGGTTACTCTGACGCACATTTATGGCGAAAATGACACACAAAAATAAAGTAAAAGAGGAAAAACACGATAAGTCATGCGGAAATTGTGTCGTGCATTCGGGAGGTATAAACGGCCATTCGTTTTGTAATTCAGAACGGAATTCCGGGTGAACTTTCTAGTCTGGTTTGTTATTTGTCTTCCGACAGAGGGAGTTTTTCGGATTCATTAGAATCCTATTCCATCGTCCGGGACTTTCATCCGTGGTCCATCATTTGCTTGTGTCAGTTAATTCTAAAAAACAAACACACACATCAACCTTTGCCTCCGACCACTTGCGTACATGGTGGGAAGTTCGCGATTGGTCTGGGTCTACATGGTTTGCCGAACAACTTTTCAACGAGTGAATATGTTAACAAGTGTCAAGACAAAGTACAAACATATACTGTAAGGCTTTTCCGGTTCAGACTTGTGAATGTGACACTTTACTGTTGAGGAAAATGATGCTAGATCTTGGAGACTTCGGTTTATGATGAACCAATATCAACCATATTGAATAACCTAGAGGATAAACCGTCGACACAAATGTGATGTTTCATCAACCAATCGACTTCGTCCCTCTGGACGTAACAGCCTCTTCTCCACTACTTCAATAGAGCTGTTGGCCTCTTTTGAAACTCAACCGGCTTTCTAATGTGTTCATTGTTGCTCGTTTTTTGAGGTTGCAGTAGGAAGGCCGTGGTATGCATCGAATCTGTGTATGGCTGCCTAGGATTATCTGAAATGCAATCAAATCAGGTAAAAAAAAAGCTGGGTTTTTAATGGAAGTTGGTAGCAAGAAAACCAAAGACTGTTAAGGCCAATAGGAAACATTTACTCAGTCCGCAATCTTTTCATCTCTCTGACGGAACTAACCAGTAGGGCGCTTCCGGAACGTTTTGTAGTTATGAATTTGTCCTGTGTTACCTCATTCACTTATTCATTTTTTCGTCTTAAAATTGTGTGCTTTTTCCGGTTGTTAGCATCCTTCGATGAAAGTGATCCTTGATCATTGAATTTTTGGAGATGCCCTACCGTTTTTCTACCTGGTAATTACCAGTGTGATGTGCCGTCGAATGTGTATAGACCTCCTTAAAATATTACCTCTGTGACTGTCCGTCAAGCTTTCAAGCTTTTTGGCCTGGCGTGCGGAAATTTGTCGCTTCCTTGCTAATTGGAACCAGTGCATCAAGCACTGGTTCGAATTTGGCCAAATTCGGTTCGACTAGTCTGTAAGATATTGGGCATCGTGGCAGACTGGACAAATGGATGAAAGCAGGTTGACCTGTTACCTAGAAGAATGTTGTCATAGTGATTTTGTTCTGTAAGACAGGAATCATTGTACGAGTGTTTGCTTCCTATGGGGAACCATCAACAGTGTGCATTTCATGAAACCACGGGAGATTGAGTCTCGCAGCCTCTTGGCTGGTGATTGAAGAATATATTACTCGGCCACGACTGACTGATCAGCGGTCAGTTTAGTTTGCACTTAAACAGGATAACCCACCACTTACCCTTCACTCACGTCACCTTACTTGGTCACATGACGATTGGCTCCTAGAGTGTTGCTTCTCAGACGGAAAGTTTAGCCATCGTGCAAATCATTTCTCCATCGGACCAACTTGTGGTTCTTAGATGCATACCGACTGTAAATGTCTGATATTCGTGTGGATTGCCATTTCTTCTACTCAAAATTCCAGGAATTCCTTGAGAGAAGCCTTCACAATTATATCTAGATACTTCATTTTGTCACGCGAGACTACCTCACATCAGAACAACACCAGAAAACGAGCAACATTCAGGAATTATCAACAAGTTTTGAACGACCAGTCTCACATGAAACATTAGAATTACCCGTCATTTATCTCCTGCATATCACGGTAAATGTACAATAAACGGTCCGATTCCGACTTGATCCCATTGTTCCACCTACATGTGTTTGTGCGTGATATACATGCGCGGTAGGTTGTAAACACATTCCCCATCTGTCATGTCACCAGGAATTAATTATTTCAGGGATAACTCTACGACAAGTACATATTGAATCCAGCTGATTGTTCCGTTCCCCGGCACATGCACATGAATGTGTGTTCACAGTTGAACAGAAGGGATGGACAGTGGGATTGGTACGTGTTGCTCTGCCTCAGCACATGTGAACCACGCAGTGTTGCCTTTCGCGATGAATGTATTCGGGACGTGTACATGTCTGAACCATCCACGGTACAAGTAGGTGTAAGTCAGAGGTGCACCCTTGGGGAAGTTTAGCTATATCCGATTATTCCGTGCCATGTTTATTCTTCATGATTACACGCAGTGAAGATATACACAAAAAGGTCCTAGGGGCACTACTTAAAGGCGACAAAAAAAAGCTAAACATTGAGGCATACACGTAATCCTGCACAGGCTATTCAGCATATTTGCCCATAAAAACGGAATAGAACAATCTGAGTGTATGTTGAGATAACAATCGATATCAAGCAAATCTTCTGCTTATGACTTAGGTCACTTATCGCCGCAAACCAAACATCTTCATCACCTTTTTGACTACAGTCAAAGAGGACTAATGAGTCCGCTGACACTAACCGTACAGGCAATATTTCCAATCCTCAATTAAGTGATATTTTGGGACTCTCTAGCAGAACCTCCAGGGCAAGCACGGTTTCATGAATAGTACCTGCGCGAGTGAATAGTAGAGGCTTCAAAGGTGAAATTTTAGTTGTGCACTCTTTACATTCATCGTTGTAATGAGATTCTTTAAGCCACAAATCGTGGCTGAACCTCGCTACAAACTGTTCAGACCACCTGCGTGCAATACTTGAAAGATGCTGACAGTGCGGTGCGCTGGTCCGGTTGGAACATCATATCAATAATGCTGTGGTACCCCAGACGATTTTCTGGAAGCTCTACTCTCCCTAAATAGATCAGCTGGTCACCATGAATAGATTACTCTGTTAAGGCCATGTAATTCGTAGTCAGGTGGGGTTGCCTTCCGAGGCATTTGCCTCCGGCCATGCTGTGGGATTCTCAAGCGCAAATTACTAATGAAGAAACAGGTAACTTTTGTGTCTCAAAAATAACTCAAACACCCTGGTGATCATTTACTAAGTACGCGATTACTAAGAGAGACTAATATACCAGGCTGAATGGGAAAAAAGACAAATATTGGCCTATTGTTAACCAGTAGTATCTAAAGTTTTACTAACATGGTATAAACCTGCTGCGAAGCATGTTGAAAACCGAAACCCATACCTGTAGGATCCGATTAAAACAATTCAGCATTAATCTTCGGATGACGAACAATAACCACATACCTTGTAACTGGCGGAAATTTCGTCCCGTACTCAAAGCCAATCTATGCTATGAGGCCGGGAAGCACCATACAGCCAGTTCATCTTTATTGAACATCATCAGCAGTGAGCAGATGCATACCAAAACAAAGCACTTCGTTGCATAAAAGGTTTACAATTTATCCTCAAAGGACTCATGTTAATTATTTATTTGGTGGGGAGAAAATCAGAATGCCGACAGTTTGGATTGAAAACAGGTGATTGTAGCATGATTCCTGATAGTGCTCAAAAGTTTCGGGGCACTGGAGCCACGATATTTGGGTTAAAATATGTAAAACACAGGATTAAGTATCTGACAACGACAGATGAGTTTACCCCCATTCTTCCATGTTACTTTTGTCTTACTGAAGATATGGATGTTTGAATGATTATATTGGTTAACTCTCTCCGATCAGTTTGTCTCACATCAGCCACTTAATGACGGTATAAACGATGAAAGTTTATCCTCCGTAAGAACAGTTGATATAGCTCATTTTCATGATCCCAGAGCTGTCATCTGATTTTTTAAATAGACAGAAAATCTCCGCATCAATGAGGCTATTTTGCTTTCAGCGTCAAAATAAGTTCCAACAAGACGAACAAAGTTTGTTACCGCGGATTCGTTGCTTGAGACAGCGCAACAGAAGTCGATTAAAGAGATCGTCGCTTATAGAGATGACGACCAGGACAATGAAAACTTAGGTCAAGACGAGCAAAGCAACTACAATTTGACACAAATAATGTTCTAATATGAAGTGGACTTTCTCGGGGCTACGGATGAAGCCCATTTTTAAAATTATATGAGTGCAGCCTCTTTCGGAACCGGTGGTGGGCACACATTTGTCGGGAACCGGTTTAAATGGTTTACTTGCTGAAAATTCGAGGCCGTCCTCTTCATTTTTCTGGAAGGCAATTCTTTCACCGATTTGGCGAATGTAAGCTTCTTTTTCGGTTGGATGAACTGATAGTTAGGTTGGATTTGTTGTAAGCATAACCTCGGTTACTGCAATCGTTGTCAAAGCTGTCTGTGTCACTTTCACAAGATAAACCAGTATCTAATAATATGTAATTTCAGGACAAAAACTGATGACAAAATTATGGGTAACTGAATTGACGTCGTCAATTTGTCGAAATATAGGTAGCTCGGGTGTGTTTACTGGTGGTTGATCAGATGGCAGTTGATTTGTTCGCCGAGCTTGGCAATTGCTTGCAAACGTTTCGTCCCCAGTCGAGGAGACATCGTCAGTGCGCAGTTGAGTAGGTCCTACTACTCAACTACCTACCTACTCAACTGCGCACTGACGATGTCTCCTCGACTGGGGACGAAACGTTTTCAAGCCAATTGCCAAGCTCGGCGAAAAGATCAACTGCCATTTGATCAACCACCAGTGAATTGACGTCGTCAGAGCTGTTCAGCGTTTGATTTCCGGTCAGCTACTATCCGATTACAAATAGTTTACAAAAGATGGTAGTGTAGAGTCTTTAGTTATTTTCACGCGAAGTTTTCGTTCTCAAACGATTTTACCACTGGTGATAAACTAGACCAAGGTAAACTTACCATACTACCGAAATCAAACAGTATAATTGTAAGCCTTTTGTACTTTGAACTCGACCATTTTATTGGCAGCTCCCATTCTTGATTCAATAAACCTGATCGAGAGAGTTTTGGGGTACGCGGAGAGGCAGTTTAGTGACTTTCTGTCATTGGATAACAACATTTAAATGAAATAAACCTGCCGAATATTCTAGGTCAATTAGAGCTCGTGAACTGTGAAAAAACGCCCAAAGCGCAACATTGCATAGGGGTAGGAGAAAAATTCCGCCTTTTGATTGCTGACCTGTTTGCGGAGTTTGGCAATTAGCATGTGAACGTCTCGTCATCAAACAAAGGGATACTGAGATTTCACTTCTCGTGGGGGTGGATTGGGGTGTAGAATGTCGGGTCTCAAAACTCCAATCAGGGACACAAAACTTGAAGGATTTTATAGAAGAAAGGTTGCAACCACCGACTAGTCGCATTCTGTCAGGTGCCTTAACTCAGCGAATCTCAGAGAATTAAGAAGATTGACAACCACTTGTAGTTTAGTCCTTCATCCTTCCTCTTTCTAGACATAAATCCATAGTTGAAACTGCTTCGCCATCTGTCCACGGGCATTTCACAAGATCTTCCTCCTGCATCGGCTGAACATTTTCAAATTTTATATGAAGAATAGCAGTGAAAGACCTAGTAGGAAACGAGCTTGCTGGCGTTCGGCCTTTGGCCTTTGCCATTTTTCTATGAAGTTAGAGATTGTAATTTCGTATATTTTTGACCATAATCACCCTCCTGTACGGTGCTTACTTCCCTCGTTTGGACATCCTATCGGTAATAGAGAGTGGAGCTGTGGACTGATCTAGAACAACCGCTGACGAATTTTGGCACAGCTGGATGGACGAATCCTACTAGCACCATGTTTATCCGTTTTTGGTCAAACGGTTAACCGTAGTGATATGCCGTCACACCCCGTGAATAGCCCCAGTCCAGATATGTCATAAGCGGACAGATTAGCGACGACCGACAACACGGTGAGACGGCTCAACTAACCGACGGATTGTATTTAATTCAATCCTAATCAAGATGTGCACCGTCCTGAACTGGCTGATAAACATGGTTTTTTGAGATGCACCTCCCTTCTTTGAAAATATCTGCAACAGACTATCATACCAGGATTGAACAATCCTTACACCTTATCCAGGTCACCAATCCATGCAAGTGATACACCCGAGAGATCTGCCATATGTATTGTACCGAGTAACTTTTTCTCCTTCTCAATAGTAATTTCAATGAAAATCAAGAAGAGGGATCAGGTGAATGCACGACACTTTATTGACTGTCTCTATGACTTTCTTTCGCTCTGCCATCTATAATTCCAAATCGAAATACACTTCATTGTTGACTTTCAGTCCAAACTTGTCCTGCACTGGTGAATCGTGTGAAATGATTGATGTGCCTGGATATTTTCTGAATAAAAATGTCTTCAAATAATTGACTTTACAGGTGAGATATGTTGTAGGGTTGTTTCCAGGAGTCACGAGGAATGTGACTGCAGACATCGTAGAACCATGGCGTTATCTGGAATGAAACCGGAGGTGTAGAACAGAGAAGTTCAGACAACCGAATTCTGGCAACAACACAATGGGTACATTCCAAAACAAGGACATATGGACAAAGTATCTCAAGTACACTTTCACTGCCGAACTAGCATTCTACAGACTGATATATGGCGAAATGTGCACCACATCTTAGGTGTGCAAATTGATTTGTCCAATCTACTGGTTAGACGGTGCCCTTGAGGGCGACTATTAAGCCGTCTTCTGACTTCCACATTTAGTAAAAGGATGTCATCGCTCAGATACTTAAAGGCTCTCAGTTTGCTTTGATGGAGAAAAGAAGGGGACTGGTGTCGTTTTGGAAAGCAACGCAGGTGTGTGTACTGCATACAGAAGTACAAACGTTTTTTTGACCGATTCGAACCCGCGACATCCTTCTTACTATGAAGGCATTCGTGTCTATCTTGCTCGCGTGTCTGGTTAACTGATTCACCGCTAAATGAAAGCGGGATAAGTTAAGTATTTTTCATAAAAGAAAATCGAAACAATAATATACATTAGCATCGGATGTTCTGAATAGGCTGATTTACCTTGTATGGTTTTCAATTGGTCGATATCCTTGCTCAAACGGTTGGTCAGTAATGTCACGTAAGCTGTGGGTTTGATGAAGGGAATAGAATAGTAGTAAGTGCTGAGGCGGCGTTTGTTCAATTCCAGTACGGCATCTGACGAGTGACCGAAAGCGGACTATTGTCAGCTGTATCGTATTATTCATCAGATCACGTGAAACAGGTAGCGTGAGGTAAACTAATGGGAATCACTCAACACGGTCACCGTGGCAACGACAGAAGCCGTTGAGTGAAACACGCACTTAGATGAGTTTGAACGTGTCGGTTAACAATGGGTTCCTAAATGTACAGTGTTGATTGCTCTACATAGGAATGAAGCTGTGTTCCGTATTTTTGGAATGAGATTACGATCGGCAAACTCAAATTATTCCTATCTGTTTCCAAAACCCAGTGAGAACATAATAAGGGAGCTTTGCTAATAGATTTGAACTCATGGGCTTGTTTGTGGTTGTGTTTATTGTCGTGTGAATGGTAGCACACTTACATAACATGTTATGTTTTTCTCTGTTGGCTCGTTCCAGCAATCGTCGGTGCTCTGCTATCCACTTTGGTAATGTCTGAAAACGGAACGGGCTGTCATTAGTTTTCAGCTAAGACAAACACCCGCCTCTGCTTACAAGTCTATAAATGTAAGTAACGAAAACGAGACAAAAGACTCATGCAAATTTTTCGCAGATTTCAACATTATTTTCTTGAAAAACCGGTCTGGTAACGGAAGTAACCCTAGACACTCATTAATCGACTAGCTGCATGATAAAGCTGATAACTGTTTAAGTCAGTTCGCGAAACAGCCTCACCACATCGATCTATCTGAATAGGATTGGAAGGAAGGCGTTCTATCCAAAACAAACTGAATTAGTTCCCTCGAATGTACCAGGGGCTATGGAATAATATGTGTTTCCCTTTCAGACTATACAGTACTTGGATAATGGTGGCTTGGATGTGTTTGGTCACGTGGCCGTTGAACTCTCTCCTCAGTTTGGCAATTAGCTTGCAAACGTTCCGTCACCAGCCGATAAGATATAATAAGTGCTCGATTGTGCGTTTATCTTGTCCCAGTCAAAAGAGGAGCAAATTTCTCCGAAAGAAGCTACCCAGCTCATCAATCGGATAATCGTAGCAGAAACGGACCAACGGTTTTCGAAGTGTGTTCTATGAAGACAACCATAGCAATAGATATCAAGAAGTCTTTGAAGAGCATATAAACTTCAGCAGGTAGAGAGAAAGTACTAATCCAATTGCTCACTGTTGGTGTCCCCTAGATTAATGGCGAAACCAACTGTCATGCTCACCGGTGGTTCGGCAAGTGACAACCCTGCAGGTTGTATTCCATTGGAAAAGACCATATACTCGTTGTATACCTCGTCATCGGGAAAACCTGTAGGACCTTCGGGATGTGACTTTGTGACGAGTTTCAGTACATTTAAAATAGCCCCCATAAATGGACATTTTTGGAAATCTCAAAATCATTCTAGATGTCGATTAGTGACACTGTCCAGACTTCATAGGGATTAACACTTTCGTTCGATATTCCATTCTGCGGTTGCATCTGTGTAGCTTTCCTAATGGTGGCTGCGTGCTTTCGATCCATTCGCATTTGTTTGATCAGTCTGAGACACTTCCTGTACTACTATGTCACGTGACAAGTTGTTCGGCTGGTACTGAATCCTTTCTCAAAATAGGTTGATTGAGGGTAACAGATGGTCTTCAACGTTCTTTGTTTTTTCGTTTCGTTGCTTTTTTCGTACCGTTTTGTACATTTTACCCATATTTTTGCCTCTTTTGTAGTCTGAAATTTCCGATGACGGTAGACTCACTTCACATAGGAAACAAGGTGACAATGTAGTCCTGACAGAACTCGAAATCAATATAAACTTTGAACATTCAAGGGTCACGGGAATCCTTTCTCACTTTAAGGCAACCGAACAGTACAGAACACTAGAACAAGCGCTTCAGTGATATTAACTTGAAAACATCAAACTTTCGTGTGATCAACAGGTCTAAGTTGACCAAAGCGGTACAAGACACAAACTGTATACTACCCAGCTTGAGAGAGGAGAACCCCAACCAACAGCAATCAATAGTGTCTTCTCAGTTTACACCAAAAAGCTCATAACAGATCAGCAAATGTGGCGTACAACTCAATTGGTTTATTGCTGTTATCCTACTCTGATTGTGAAAGACTGCTGGGTAGAGGAAGCACAAAGAATTATCGCCAATTTACCAAAACGTCCTCAAAACATATACTTCTTGCTAATACACAACAATGCGTCACTGGAGTGAACGTTGAAATGCCATCAACTTGGATGGACAGAAGTAAAGTGAAACTGTCAAAAAATAGCCATCCAATCGCATGAAGCTGTCAGAGGAATCTAAACTGGTAGATGTAGGTGGACCACACAGTGTATTATCATTGTTTCTTGTGTGAATACATGCGATCAGTGCTGTTGATCTTATGCAGCAGGAGTGTATATAGAGTGGTACGTTATTACAAGGATTGGACTTTTCTCACTAACTACGATTTTGTCGCTGACTGATTACTCGGCCCATCACAAATTCTGTAGATCATCCATGAAAGTGAAACTAAACTTGGAATAGGTTTAGGTTAATAGGGATTTCAAAAAGTCTGGGAGACGTGGCTTTTCTGTTTTGTAAAGTGATGCTGCGACTAACTGAGTGAATGACATTTACACGTGCCTGTGCACTTCTTGTAATTTCAGTGTATGTCTGCACACGCTCGACATCAACAGAATGGTGAACAAACCCGCACATTTCAACACCAAGTGCCACCTACCTTTATCAGTTCTTCGTGCTTTTTGATGACATCATGTTTTTGTTTTTGAAGTCGTAAGAAACGATGCCGTCTAGCTGACACATTCGTATTGCACTTTGGTGTGGATGTTGCACTCTACAGAGGATAACGAGGAACAGGAAAAAGGCACCAAAGCAACAACAGACATTCCTAACCAAACTAGGGAGTAACAACTGTAGGGTGAAAAAACGGTTTGGATACTTGACGGTGTAGTACCTGGGCGACAACGCACCTATGTGGCATAAGATAGTCATTGTACGTTTGTACAAGTAAACGGTCATGTCATTTTAATGTACAAGTCAGAAAAAACAGGTTCTCTGTTTCATGAATACCTAAACTTACGTATGCATCACTCATCGAATAATTTGTGTGACTGAGTCTTGTTACATATAACAAAACAAGACAAGCATCCTGTGAATCACAATTCCGTTTCCGATTTCCGACTACGCAGAATAACAATAAACGATTATCGGATATGATAACTGAGTTATATATTTGCGTGCTGACGCAGGTTATCACTTTATTCAAAGGTAATTGTCGCCGGTTTGACGTTCTGTCCTCCGACAAAATCACATTTTTGTAAAGAAGTGAGTGTGCTGTTGTCAATGAATACCACAAAATGAATCTTGTGACCAGTGTTGATTGTCGACGTCCGTGCCCCAATCCCTCAGAAATTGATAGGAGATTCGACAAAACGTGCTGAATGACATAAATGAGAAATCCATTATCTACTCTGGCAAAAAAGAACAAGAAAATTGGAACAGAATGAGGTAACAATTTTCCAGAACTCTCCGAATTGTGCATTTTGCAAGTGGGTAACGTTCTGTTTCTTTGTGGCTGCAGCGGAAATAATCCGAGTCTTCACTTGAATGTGACAACAAAAAATATCTCAGTTCCGAAAACTTCTTGTAGGCCCGAAAGTTTTGAGATTCACATCCCTGTCAGAAATTTTGTTTGCTCACTATGGGTTCGACTTTGGTCAAGAAAAATGAGTTAGGACTCTGGAAAAGTTAATCGCGCAGGGCAGTTCAATTTTTGGGACTTTTCATTTGGGCACTCAGCGATACGTCACGTGCAAAGGTTGCTCAGAATTTCGGAATGTTGAACATATCATCATGCGCCTGACTACCGTTTTGCTTAGGTGATAAGCTGGTAAACAGTCGGGTAATTGTGCCAAAGCCAGTCAGAGGTTGGGAGGTTCTGTGGTCGACATGATGAAAATGCACGGAACATACTCCATGGTAGATCAGCTGGGGATCAGACCACACCTTTATTGTAAGTAAATGTTAGGCTTCTCATGACGGAGGATCCCTCGGAAAGAAGGATGGTTATTCAACTGAACCATGGTGACAATCAGCCAATTTCTAATGAATTAACTACTGATTCGAACGTGAATCACACCCAATCGACCGTTGTAACTGACGGATTGGATGACTGATATGTGCCTATTCTCATAAGAGACGATTGCTCACGTGTCAACCAATTTACGTGTTGGTTAGCTCTCAAGAAAAGCTGACGACTGAGCTCCGGCACAGAATTCAAAGGAAGCGTGTACCAGGATCCGGCGAGTGTCGGGCTACGACGACATGTGCGAGTAGTACACGAACAAATACTTCACGAAAGAAAAAAGTACAGACCACACAAGTACAGAATAACCAGAATTTAGACATATTTGGATCAGGCGTATTCGTCAAAAACCGCCTACAGTAGCCATCTCAAAAGAAACAGCGACGAGTAAGACCAAAGACCTGCTCCCAAAGAAGCACTATTTAGGGAGAAGCTGATTGTTTTAAATGATTGTTTCATGCGTACAGCCCTGTACATTCGGTCGCATCCGAAGAACACTGACCCACTTTTAATTGTCAGTGTGTTGTCAATGTGTTGTTTTAATATGGTCAGTGTGCCTCTTCAATATCTTCACGGAATTACTGTGTCAAAAGTAAATGAATGTGAAGAGCGCTAACTGCCGTTCCAAGAGCAAAGATCTAATCGAGTCGGCCATTTCATTTACAATGTTAACTGTTATGAGAACCGTAAGTTTTTTCCTGCCCGAACTCCTTGACTTGTTTGAATACGCAATACATGATATTTGAGAGATTCTTCGCTATAATCGCATTGCGAACACAACACTTTGAGGTAAAAGCCACTTGCTATTCAACATCCTGATTGCTACAGTCGCTTATTTGGGAGCACTAATTGCACAAATCGAACATTTTTATGGTTTAGTTCGTTGAAAGCGGTGGATGTTAGCATAGGCGACCCACCATTCTGAGTAAACCCCGCTGTTCCTCGATACTGGGGTTACGGCACCAGGTAGAACTAGGTCAGCTAGTGATGTCCCCATCAGTCATAGTGTTGACTAGCAACTGAAACCCATCATGTGAACCGGAATTTTTCCGAACCTATCTGGCCAGCTAAACACTGGGCTTGTTGTGGTCTGCGAAAGCGGTAAGGTCAAGCTTGGAGAATTAGAGTCAAAGGGACAGTCTGCGATGGAGATTTTTCTCCAAATGTTTTCGCTGCAACAGAGAATCTTTGTGCCAAGTTATTTCGCTTCCTTTTTTTAATATACTCGATGTGTAGTCACGCTATTTGCACTTTTATCCATACAGAGCAGCGCACACCAGGAATATCATTGTAACGCAGAATGGTTTTTGTTCCTAATTCCTATTATTCACGTAAAAATGGGATTGAAAATATCCCTGCCGTTTTTTATCAAAATTATCTGGGAATGGCAGTATGGTGTCACCCGTGTTAATAGGTTCTGGCATTTAATATAATGACGCACTAGGTAACTTAAGTGCTTTAAACGTTACGGAAAAAACGATGTGAAACTAGGGTATCTCAAGGACTGTTCAGTTTCTGGCACGAAACCCAAAGTATTTCACACCCACTCTGAAGATCTGAATTAAATATCACATCAACTTTTTATCTCTGTCGAAAGACAGTGAAATTCTTGTCAGACAGTCTGAGGAAAATTACTGCGACACCAGATTAGACGCGGAAAAGATGAAATGTTTTACACCTTGTAAAAGATAATCTCACAGGAAGAAATCGATTGAGAAGCCAAATGAGCTAAATCGAACTGGTGATAAAATATGTGATTGCATTCTTGCTTGGTCACGCTGGGTGCCTTGCGTCATTCTCAGTTAACCAGTAGGGATGTATAATGTCCCTGACGCAAGTTTTGAACCAGATTGTAATGTCTTCTTAAGACGTAATTGCGTTTATCGCCCACGATATTCACAATCGATTGCACAATACTGTCGCAATATATAGTCCTTCGCAAGACTCAGTAATTTGGTATGTACTACGAGGTCGAATAATCGAGGCTTCAAAAAGCACTTGAAGGACTCGCTGGACTCAATGTTCCTGAGGCGAACGTTGTGCGCGTTGTATAGGTAGATAGATGTACTATCCTGTTTAATTTCCTAACAATCATAATATCAGATTCTGCTGTAGTATATCTGGCGTTGGAACTCAACTGTATCGACAGTTCCCCTCAACTAGTTCTTCAACAGCCATCTGAAACAACACTTCATGGCTCTGCAGAGAACTTAGGATAATTATTCATTGATCGTAAATGGAACGGATGCAACTATACTATGTAGCTGAGAAAACGAAATGGCTTTAACTTGTAGATGACGGTGCATCAGCGGCGTTGCCGTATTTAAACGGTTTATGTTAGGCCATTCCGGAATATGCGAAATTTCATACGTCTCTTTAACGGTTCAGACAACCTGCTCTCTCTGCACGTCATTTTCTCGGCAGCACTGGTGACAGGTTAGCTGCCTATGTATTTCAGCTGACACAACGCGAACCGCAGCTTCCTTTCAAAGACAAATGAGCATATACCTTCACCGACTGACCAGCATAATCGCTTAACTGATGGAGGTTTTTTCATCTTAGTTGCTAAGTCAAGATATGGCAGAATCAGAAGGTCCTGAGCATTCTCAGGTCCCACATGATAACTGTTACAATGGGAACTTTTGCTTAGATCCTCAGGCAAGAATTCACGGTTAGGGCCAGGTACTTGCAAAACTTGTTCCCTAAGAACAGAATGCTTTCGCCGGTTGCCAGATGGTGAGTGCTTTTCCTGGTGTCTTCTCCTAAAACCCTCTCCTGCCAGAAACAGAAGTGCGAAGTTAATTTAGTAATGATTTGTATTGATCGACCTAGTAAACTCCTCTTTAATATTCACCTTTACTTTTAACTTGTTTAGCATCTCTTTAGCAACAGTACAGTTGTTCCTTAATGACATTTTGGGGTGATCAAAAAAGCTATTCCGGGGCGCGTGTGACAGGAAAGTTTTCGCGAAAGTTAGAAAAGGTTAATCACACGCTTTTACATGAATTGTGAGTCTTAGTAGCTAGTGTCGACATGGTACTATCTATACATGACTAGAAACCCCACTATTTGTCATGAGACAAAGCCGTTCCTGGAGTAGAGACATTTTCGTAGTAAACTTCCACAAGGAGCTGAGAACTTGCACTGGTGACGACGCCTCGTCAGAAAACACTACGCAGCTGGATATATCGTAGTAATGTTTGAGGTGCAGGCATCTTGCACTAGTTGCTCTGTTTCTAAGGGTAGTATAACGCCATCGTACCCATTTATCAGTGCCTTATTTTTATTGTGGTATCACCACTAACTACCGACTGCACGTAAATGTGACGTTGAAGTGACAATATTGCTTATTGAGATGTGTAAATAAACGCACAAGTGGCCAGTTTGTAGTTTCAAGATTTGGTGACTTTATTCGTCAAAACCTGCTCACTTACCAGTCAGCTGATAAAATGGTTACAAGAACAATTCCACGAGTAATATCATCTAGAAGGATTCAGTATGTTAAAGAAACTATTTTAGGAAGATGTACAACCATCGCGCTTATGTCTCAGTAGATTTAGTCCTGTAGTTGTGAGGTATTTTCTACTGCCACCAGGAGAACCTACGTGCCGTGGAAAGCGACAGAATGTTAACAACTTTTCCAAGCATTACCTGTTACATAAAACCACAAAAATAGAAATCTGCGTCGGGTGGTTGTTACTACACTTGGGTTTCATTGGTCCACCTCTGAAATCGATAGCACAAGACTAATAAGTTTTCAGAGATAGCATTTCTAATCTAGATGCTTAACCGATGGTTCACGATTATCAAACTAAGTGCGTACGGTAGAAGCACCTTGTAGCACATCACATGTAGAAGGCGTTCTACTGGCGCAGCCTATTGTGAAGCATCCCCGCACAGAATCCTGGCAAGTTATCAGCGGTTAAACATGCTAAAGTGTTTAACGAAGGTAGACGTGTAAGCCAGCAAATTCTATTTGTCCGGTCAGACTGTTTAGCACTGTTTGTTCCCAGCTGGCAACCACATGATCTTCCAAATTCCTAGCCTTGTTTCATGCATATGAAGATGAATGCTATTAATATGATATGCTTAAAAAATTAAAAAATCTTGCGCTGCAGCGTCAGTTGCCAAATTCCTTAGACCGGTCGGTACAATAAATATTGATCGAGGAGCATACATTGTGGTCCCATCTACGGTTTTGCAAATCCAAAGAAGATTGTAGTAGTGAACTGCTTTGAGGTTTATGTTTATAAATTTGACATGGTCTACACACCACTATATACTTGAAGTTTTCTTGAAAGAATTGGATATTTATACATAAAATTAAGGACTGCAGTTTGTGTGGTTGTTTTTTCTACAGAAACTTAGCGAACCGGTGTGTGCCGAGCTTAGATAGGCCACTTTTAAATTTTTGTGAAGGTTGTGCCTTTTTGTTTCGTACAAGTGCGCATAAATGTGGTTACTGCGTAAAACCACTCATGTGTTTTCAGAGAACTTTTTCTCTACACTAATTTACTTGTACTAGCTGTTACGTTTAACTTAGCAAGAGGCAAAAAACACTAGTCCACATACCATGGTCAAGTATTAGTACCATCCAGTCGTTAAATTTGAAAATAACTTTTTTGCGGAATAACGCTCAACACGGTGCTGATATGACTTGTCACATCAGACCATATTACAAAACATCTACTAGGCCGCCATCCACAACTAATCAAAAGGAGATGGACTATATTTCACGTGGGGCTAGCTGCGCACACTGAAACCTTGCTATTCATACCTCACAATGCAATAGGTCCGAAACAAACAAAAAACCGAGTCCATCGGCAAACGAAATGCTATATATTTTACTTTCAAGCGGGCTAGACAACAAACATCTTTTTTCCAAAAAGTACGATGAAAAACGAGTTTCGCCCGAATTATACAGCATGGTCAGAGCTACTGCATCAGATATTTACTGTAATCCAAGGTAAATCCCTGAGTGCTGGCAAGAGACGATAAATCGGCTCACTTTGCGCTAACCCATTAGTGCCGCTCTGGTACAGAATGGATGGCTGAGCGATGTATCACTGAGCGAAATGTTGTTGTAAAAATGGAGAACTTCCGCCTTTGTCAGTTGAGAGCAGATGATGCCATCTTCGGTAGGTATCACCCTCCGGAAGGATCACGTCACATCATACACCAGGTTTCGCTGGTTTCCTCAATTTAGCACCGGAGCTTAGAATCGTCAAGAAAGATCCACTCATTTCGGCTCGCATAGCACCTGTTAATATCAGTTTCCCCTCTCTCTCTGAGGTCTGAGATGTTCATAGTTTGCTTTTGTAGCCGGCCGAAAACTTATTACCCACAACTCAGTTAAAACACTTGTTCTTATAATGTATTCTTTATTTAGACTTACTGCATTAAAGCTTTAGGGCAACATGTTGACAAGTCTTATCGATGGATGCATTCCTTCTGATATCATCCTAATTTACCCGACATCTTATGTTCCTCGACTTTGAACGGAAGAAAGACTTTTCACATTTATGAATTTGACCAATCTGAGGATAAGGTGGGTTAAAACCGTCTACATTAACCTCATGTTATCCAGTTGATGCTTGCTAGGCTAGTTTCACCATGATTAGTTATCTTGGTTTACTGTTCACCTATTTCGACGCTCAGTGCGCGAACCATGACCGTTGCTTTTCAGGAAGAGGTTGAAACATCTAGGTCTTGTGTACCATAGAGAGCCAGTAGCTTTGGTTTTATTAATTAGTTACATTTTAATCCTCCCTTTCTCTCTGTCTTTGCAGAGATGCCCTCCTCGCAGGAGGCAGTTCTGAGTCAGCTGTTCAGGGTTTTCAGTACAGAGAAGGACAACAGTTTGATAACTAACATGCATAGAAAAGCAGCTTCTTAGAGAGCCTCATCATCATCATCATCGACAGCATGAAATCAGTGTTCAACACCGATGCTTCGCTGCCGTACAACCATGATTTATTTGAAAGCCTTATTGTGAAGAAAAAGAATAAAGATGGACGGGGAGGGGACTTAGTGCTGCCTTACCACAATCATTCCGGGGTGCCCACACCCTCAAACACTCATTCAGCCAATCTGGATAGAAACTGACAACAAGATCGCCACTGACATCGGTTGGCAGCCATATCTTGCAGCGTCTCCAACCAGGCGCACTGGGGATCACGCGGTCCCCATCCTGGAAGGCGAGTAGCACCGACAGCACCCAAATGTTTCGTGATTTCTTTCATACCCTTCTGCCAGGTCAAGGGTTGGCCACATCTCTGCTTCCGCCACTCTGAATTGGGCACGGAAAATAGCACTCTCTTCGGCAAACGATGGTTAGGCATGCGCAACACATGTCCCAACCAACGCAGCTTCTGGTGCTGGACACATTCCTCAATGGAAGTACCCGTTGCCTCAGTAAAATCCATACACAATGATTAGTGATTATTTATGTTTCCAAGGGTATAGGGTTTTAGGTTAATCGGCCATCTAGCTGATATCAGTTGCATGATTTGCATGCGCTGACTGCTCAAAGTGGGACTCACCACGTGACCTGAAGTGCAACCTGCACGGTCTCACACAAACAGAATATACAGTTTAAACAAACTTTTGAATCCAGCATAGTTGAAAAAGGAAACATGGCTGATACTCACTCTAGTGCAGCAGGGTTTATGCCACAAGTCCCTCACCTCTCTCGTGTCGGCCGAAGAGGTCAAGCGATCGACTGTTTCAAAATCAGTCATCGGCATGTCCGATAATGCTTGACTGTCTGTGGAACTGCCCAGTGAAGAAGTGGAGTTTGGTGTTGTTGCCGGTCTTGGTGTGTGGCGAACGCTGTGTTTGAGTGAACTTCTTGTAGTCCGGTAAGACGGTGTTTCCCTATCCTCCGGCGGTTGATCAACTGAAAGTGATGGTGTTTTCGGCTTGTCGGATTGGGACTTTGCTGGCTTCGCACTGTTCAACTGTACAGAGGAGTAGTGACAAAATGGGAAAGATTATTACGCAGCCTATGGGAGTAGATCTGTGGAAGGCTTTTAGGACCAAAATTGGGTTAAATCCCATTCAACAGATCGAGCGCTATGTGATGTAGAATGTGGAAACACAGCCTAGTGGAATAGGGCACTATAATCCAACATCTTATTTCATTAGGCTGTGTTTCCACTGCTCCCAAAGATCTGCGGAAGTTTATCAGGTTAAATAAGAAGAAGATGAAGTCATAAATTATTTACTGTCGTTTTGAAGTGAGAAATATAGGTTTATGGAGTGTAAGTGAAAAGGTACGCATGAGGTCAGAACTGAACCATCTACTGAGTGCTTACTGTGTCGATAATCTGGAATGCTGGACTATACCACTGGTTACCATGAGTGATCAGAACATTAGGGGATAGGAGCAAAAAACAATCTAGTGCTTCACGCCTCTCACACAATCCAGAGCAAGATTCTGTTTTGTCTTTTGAGGATTTTTAAGCCGTCTACCGACAGACATGATTTTTCTTCAACCAAGGTCTCTTGGAGTATCTTCGTATAACCTTTGTACACACGAAAATTCTAGCATGATTTTTTAGAACATTCTGTGATGATCCTATAGATACGGTTGTAATAATCTTCCTTTTCCCTCCATAAAGGGCTGCCTGAAGCTGCAGTGTCTTTTGCTATACCATAGTGGGCGGAGCAGGAAGCTAAGGACCGACACAGAGTCACGCACAGTGTGAGTCAAAATTTAGAGAACCGACGGCTCTGTATTCAGACGGGGAAGAATGATCAGGTAAACTTGTTGACCTAATCATTCAGCAGCAGCAAAGACACCCACATCAACAGAACTGCTCTTCCTCTTTTCTGTCCACGTTTCTAAGAAGAATCAATGTGACAGTCCAACACCACGTGCAGCCAAACTGACCTGGAGGTCAGTGGTTACCGAACGTCACTCTGAGACAAGTCGCACATTTGATTTCGGGCAATTTGTTGACAAGCCATTTGCGCATAGCTAGAATGCTTCATGTTTGCAATCGATAAAATCAGCTGAAATGTGAAAATATGGATTATCCTAATTCATACTGAACTATGCACTCAGAAGCACTTCATTCGTGCTCTGAAGCTGTCCTGGTTTTTATCCCAGTCGGTAATGCCATGGGCTTTTCAACCCAGTTAGAATTTTTCATCAATTTAGGTGGATTGATCAACCTTTGTCTCCACTTGTTGTCTTGCTCCCTATTCCTCTGCACACGTATAGCACAGAAACCTCAGCTGAAGGTCTTCTTTCATATTCCGTATCATTCCAGTTTTCGTTGCGTTCCTCTTTCGTTTACTTCATGGAATGCTTTTGAATTCCAGTACGTGAACTCTAACATTTAACGTGAACTGATTCCATTCCCCCTCTTACTAAAATCTAACCGCGTCCAAATGATACGATGACTGGTGAAATGACGAACACCGATGGTGGTGTTCCACAGCCTAGCCTCAATGGTGAAATGTCAGCTGCGTTTACGTGCGCATGGACGTTGTCTATTATGCTGTGGCGTTGAACTTGGTGCTCGCAGTGCTCTATTAGTCATTTCAGTCACAAAAGGCCAACATAATAAAAGGAGCTAGATAAACTTGAGGTTTCCACAGTCATAAAAGTCTTGTTGACGAACAGCGATTTTAAGCAAATCATCTTCTAGACCTGTGAGGACACACAAGCATCAGGTTATCTAATCTTAGGTTATGAAAAAAAGCCGTGCTACCTCAATTACCCCGCACCTAGCTTTTGCACTTTCTGGACGTTCTTTGGCTACTCAGCAATAATGACTGAACAGTGCAAAGCGGTTCCATAATTGCCCTAATAACTTTGACCGTCCATCAGATGCGGGGGCGGAGCTTGGATATCTGAGCAGACACTACTCGCATGTTACATCAGTAGCATACATCGTTACAAGAGTAGTTGGAAAAGAGATCAAATATTATGCTGAGACGTGCGTTTCTATGACAGAGACAAAACACGGCTTGGTGCTTTAAATGTAAGCTAATTTGAAGAACGATAAATAACAGTTTGGCACGCACAATTCTGTTTTATATTGTACTTCCTACGAGTGTGTTACCGTTGAGATCCTCATTCCAGAGTTATCGCTCGTCAAGAAATCGGATTGCCCTTGATGACTACCACAATTTAAAAGGCTCAGCAATCTGTGAATACCGTAAGTAGATGAACTCACAAAATCATGTTTGCTGCCCAAGGCCCGGATCACACAAACATCAGTAAGTGTTCCTAATATGAATCTACGGAGATTTTCTGGCCATTGGTTCCCACGCTGAAGGTTTTACTGTTTCACTACTAGATATTGAAAACCCTAGATGAGATTGTAAGACAGGCTTTTGGATGTCATGAAGATGCAACTTTTAGTTACCCGCTACCTAATCCGTGCAGTAAAGCAATTTCACTTGTCCACTCATGGTCCGCAATTGATACGGTATTCGATATTCACTGTCAGGAGAAAATGGAGACGCGGGTAAGGGTCGAGACAGAATGAACAAATTATACCTGATTCTTGTCGTTACTCACTTGTCGACAAAACTGGTGTTTCCCATCTCCGGCAGCGCGGGAACCCTTACGTGATAGTGCTGATGCAGCTCGGCTGCGTGGTTGGAACCAGTCGGTATCTGTGGTCAGATGGGATACATAATAGGAAACTTTGGGCACAAAAGACGACGGGACAAGATGTTTGACACGTTGTGCGTAGCGCAGAGTGTTCATGCTGTGCTCACAGCAGGACAGACCGGGAGAGACGGTGGCAATCATGCAGGTGCACGAACGCTTGCCGACAAAAGATTCGCGCAAGACCTGTGTGAACAAGAGGGAGAATTATGGGGACTATTTACAGTGAATAGTTGGTGAACAATAAATGCCGGCATTATGTAAAGTATTGGATCCTGCAAATATACGTAATTTGGATTTAGGTAGATCTCCTTTGTCGTTGTGCAACTTTGGCAAAGAGCAAGACGAGGGACTTCGTTTTACATAGCAAATAACCTCTCCTTCTTAGGGTACTATTATAAGAAACGTAGTCAACGAGGGAACGATCAAACTTGGGCTATCTTCAAAAGTTTCGAAGAGATACACGCTAAATACTGTCATTTGGCACACTAGTTTGGTGTCACGGAAGACTCAAATGGATCCAGTTGAATTTCTCGTTAATGAGGGTCTTATAGTGTGTTTGGTTTGCCGAAGAACTAAATTCCAGAGGTTTGCCACAAGTCAAAAACGATTGCCGCTCAGCTGAAGAGTGAAACCAAGTTTCAGCTAAGGAACTGCGAGAAAACAGCAGTGTTAATTTTTGTTTTTCCTAATGTTTTCTAATGTCCGAAATTGCCTACAAAGTGCTCGTGAAAGAATAAACCATGCAGCTGTCAGCGCAGGTGTTCTTTATGATAACTGTCATTCTGCATTGGTCCAACTCGGGAAATGAGAACAAAACAGCACGATTGAGTCCTTGCCAACGAACGCGCAAGAGTTGAACCATAAGCCTTAGAAATAAGGGGGTTCATGGTGCGAGACGCAATACTTTATAGTACCAGGACCCAGTGATTAGGTCGAGTCCACTTCCATTAGAAGGCAGTTTAACAAACGAAGACCTCTCAACAGGAACTGGCAGTGTGCTGACAACAACATGCCTACCAACACAAGTTAGCTAGGCGACACAACAAAAAACAACCATCGTGCTCACTCAAAACTTTATTTCATTCAGGAGCATCATCATGGAGTAAACCAAGAAATATCGCGGAAGTTAATTTAGTTATTTATATTTACACTTCTTTCTTCCTCTAGTAAATCAGTTTCAGGAGAGATAATTAGAATCAGTACGGAGCAACTAGATTATATTCAGAGAGCTTAGTTCTGCCACGCTCGTCTCCCCCATTCCGTAAGCTCACAGTACCCACAGTTAACATCCCCCACACGTAATGATTGCAAATTTCCCTGGTTTACTTGAGACAGCGTTGGCAAAAGCGTTAGCTATCAAAGTCTAGCAAATACATTTATCTATATATAGCCTTCATGTGTGGCATTTTACTTTAGAGCTATAGTAGACTAGGTTTTCGGATCGCAAGCAGGCGCCAATGAATTGTTCTCATCAAGAATCACCGGTTCATTAAGTAGTACACTGATATTAACGGATAGAAAACGCGCTGTTCCGCTCATAGCAGGAACAAAAAATTACACATCCTAGCTCAACCAAACACTTTCAATAGTTCGTCGATGCTGTTTTTAAGCAACAAAATACTCCCTATTTATGCAGTTTGTTTTATTCGACATAAGTTTTACGTGCTGACCATCGGTCTGCTTTTGACAGCTTTTTTATCCGTTATACCTCCTGGGTAATTAGCCTGATAATCCGTACCCCTTTTTCATCTTCCTCATCAGCGGTAGCCTCTTGCATTTTCTGTGCGAAAGCTTTCGCCATCATTTACTGTCGCCCGGAGCTTTACCACTGAGACAGTGTGCCGTGTTCGTAAATACCGTAACAAGTAGCTGGAAGTCATCCAGTCCATTTAAACAACACGAGGAACGGGGGTTCTCAGTTCACAATGGTCCATAGCTGGAGCATCTTGAGTGAAGTTCCCTACCTAGAATCACTTGAGCAGTGTATACGCACAAGATTTTTACTACTTAGACTTTAAAAAAACTTTGTCAGTAGGCGTACATATACAACGTTAAGAAATCAACAAAGGCCTAAGCAAAACCTGCCGTAAATAAAACCAGTTCATTATGGTTGGAGCATATTTCATCTAGCTGCATACTATAAGCCTTAAATTGTTAAACACTGTGAGTGTTAATTTTGTGACACTTTCCGATTGCAGTCATTATGCAAGTGTTGTCAGTGAATAAAAATACTCTGGAGAAAGCGACATGGTTTCACAGGCATGGACAAACCAAACACAGCCGATGATGAAGAAAAGAAAGACAATTAGCTTTTGTGCGCAGTTTCTATGCCCCTAATCCAACCGAAAAAGAGCTGACGTAGTCACTGCTAACCGTATACAAACTAATGAGATGAATCCTGGGTAAGGGGCAAATTTTCAGAAATGTAAGACATTCCTCAGTTAGCTGAAATGTCACCGATATGGTCAACCTTTTCTGCCCTGTCAAGTTTACCAGCTTTGCTATTTTAGGAATAACAACGGTTTCAACATCGGGTCTTCTAGTTGAAAATTTTTTAGAAAAAGCGGACGTCATCCTGCTGAACTTTTAAAAGAATGTTGTGACCGTAATATTCATCGTACGGTTTAGCCACATTAGATTCAACAACTTCCTGGCGGCCAGTATCTTTCAACCATGAATGATGACCACTCATTATTGATATACGCATCGATTCTCCTCTAAGGGATGTTTGGTCAACAGAACCAACTAAGAGGGTGCTTGCTCCATTATTTTGTTATTTCAGAATTTCAGAAAACCCGATTCAGTGGCTTTACGTTAGCTAGTTTCGGCTAAGCGGTATTTTTTGTTGTTACAGTGTTTCGTTTCCTGTCAGTTCGTTTTACCTTATTTGCACTGCTAAATTTTTATCTTGAAACCAAACTCGTGGATCGGTAGAAGCCTACAACGCACCAAACTTTAGGGACCTGCTTACAAATATTTACTACATATTCCGAGGAGCACCGAACAGAAGTTCTTACCTGATATTCTACAATTAGCTTGCTGGCTCACGTCTAATGTCAGGTATCTGGTGAACGCGGCTGCTGTGACTGATTAGAGAGCATCAGGTTAACCCAGTTTTGAAGTTAGGGAATCTTATTTAGTATGTGTAACCGAATGACATGATTTCAAAATTCACTAAGACTTTACCGAGCTTCGCTCTTAAGGCGAAAGATGTTGTTCTGACTGGAATTCACCGGCGACCGGTATCGTGCTTAGACAGCTTAGCAACGCTAGGTCAGATACGGATGTCTTTTTATTTAAGTTTTACTGCTTAGAGTAACCGGTCATAGACCCTGGTGTTGCTGTCTATTTGGAAAAGTGAACATCAAGATTGTTGTCCTTCATTTGTAAAGGACACAATGATACACAGTAGACACTAGTTGAATACGTTATTTTTTGGTCGGCCGATTCGCAGTATTGATTGCTCTTGCTCAGAGGCGGAAAAGTGATGCTGGAGGGAAGCGTCCTCCAGTGGGGAGAGTTCTCCCTAGTGTGGGTCTCCCAAAGAGAGTCACTCAATCTGAAAGAGGTGAGCACGGTCCTATAAGAGGTCCGAACTGTATCTGATCGTCGAGTTCCGTTGACTACTTTACCTAATGATCCTCTGTTGGCACAGTTGTGAATCACGGACCTTGAGGCGTGTGAAAGCCGTGTAACCCAGTTTAAAATGAACTTTTGTGATGTTCAACCTAACGCTGCGTTGCGTTTCGAGCTACGTGATGCAGGAACTAGTGCATACCTCGGCTTACCGAGGGTGAGAGCCAGGATGGCAACGTTTGATATTAAAGATAGAAATCAAGGGTACTCAGGGTCTACCGGTTGAACCATAATAGAAAGGTAAGGTATTCAGCTAGGCGGGTTAAGTTCGTACCAATATTCTGTGGATTAGTTGACCTGGCCTACACACTTGACAACGCAGCTGGATGCATTTCGTTTTCTGTTGTTATTACTAGACGTGACGATATTGCATGGCGTTGTTGGTACAGCGCACGGTGACAATCACTTGAAGTAGATAGTAACGTGACTTCTGAATGTCTCAGTGCTGCAAATGAAAGTACGGACCACCTGGTTGTCACAGCACGTGGTTACAAATTGGGAGCTGCAAGTAAATTTGGTGAATAGATCTTAGTTCTTCGGCTTGTGCAAAGCAAGTACGGCATCCGCATATAGCAATTTTTCATTGTTATATTGTTCTTGGTTTCTGTCAGGACAAAGTGGTTTGATGGAAAGAGGGCGTGCACCTCATTCAGTGTAAGCTGTAGCAAGCACTGTGTAGTTCCAGTTGGCGTTGTTCAAGCGTGTCAAAGAACTGGGTTCTGTGATACATTTAGGCAGTAAACGGAACATTTGGATTTCAGTAGCTTATTCGACCAGCGGTAGAATCGAGATGATAAAAACAGAAGATAGTTAGTGAGGGTGTACTTGCTTCCTTAGTCGATGTTATAAAACATGAGGTATTAATCAGCTATTTGGTACTGCTGCCCCTCTCTATCATAGGATATGGTGATCCTATCCCAACTGCTCAGTAGTAATCTGTTCTTTCGGCCCAGTCGATTCTGCGGAAATGGATACGTTGGTCGCTGCCACTTGTAGTCACCACACAAGTACACAGGTTGAGTTGTTCAGGTGCTGCACATGACACCGAAATATGTCATCAACGGTTTCGGGTGATATGTAAGCTAGAAAAACACTTACATTGTTGGATAGAATGCAGTGTCGTTTCGCTACTGGATAACGGGCACATCATCAGAAGTGACAAGGCGAGCAATTCCATGAATTCCTTGCTACCATTAGAACTACGAAGTATTTACTACCACATCCTGAATGAAGTACATACAATGACGGACGCCCATTGTGAACTCCAGCTGAAACTGTGTGTATGTACGTAGAATCAGTTGATGTTTCCTCACCACTGTCAGCCGTGTAGTTATGCTGGGTTTTTCGTCATTCTCTGCAGTAAAATTAACCAAATTAACTCAAAGACCTGAAATAACGTTAATATCAGGCTAGACGTGAAAGCCTAAAGAGAAATTTGGAGTAGTGACAACCTTTTGAACTCCTTTTTTCATTATTTCCCTTTTTCTTAGCTGGTCTGTCAGCCAAAAAAGTCACTAGCCTCAGATGGATCAACGACCCATCCTAGCTAGAAAGTACATAATTTTTCGCCATCATTTCGCGGACCTTCTTCAATTCGGTGTCATTCTGGAAACAGGTTGAAGCTGAAGCCTCAGTTGATATGGACTTTGATTATTCAATGGGTTGGAAATCCCAATATTGTTGAATTTTTTTTGAGAAGTTATTCCCGGTAAAAAGTGAAAATATAACCTGGCGATGGACACACCTGTTGTAAGATCGACGGAAATTGTTCTGCAACGTAAGGAATACGCTTGAAATCGATTTGGTTCTTTTAGTCATGGATGAGCATAAACCGTTGACAAAACTCCATTAGTTCCAAACCTAATAGAACCGATTTTGCCTGTATAAAACAAAAAACGTAGTAGCTAAAAAAATTAGATAATGCCAATTTTTGTTGCAATGAAGTCCGGCCTGGTTAGCCCACAGCATCCTCACTATTAGTTTTTCCAATCACGCCGTCAAATTTAACCGATAGATTTATGAGAATGTACTACACGTGATACTTCAGGACTTTCCTCGCTATTTTTATTTTAGACCCGACGAAAAAAGATACGTCATTTTACATTCTATTTTTTTGTCCAGAAATGACTGCTTACTGTCAGCTGCTCGGCAAAATTCGGTTGTGTGTAAACAGGATTGGCTGAAACAGAAGGGGTTGTCAGACTACGGGTGTTTCTAGGTGCTGTCATTCCGATACAGTAAAGCCACAATTTATTTGGATCGGGAACCTGTTTATCCAATGTCATGAGGAATTTCGAAGAATTTCGAGGGCGACGGAAACTGGCGAACGCTGTGGAGAGGGACTCTCGCGGAATGTTGAATTTTTCAGAGAAGCCCAAAGAAATTGCCGCGTGAGTATCTGAGTTTTGATGTGCTTAATTCGAATGCCTTAGATTTCTACAGTCAAACAATACAGTGCTCTTCCAAAAGGCCATTTGCCTGGGTACAGTGAACCGGTTGGAATAACATTTTGTTCTCTTCGTCAATACTCGAGTTTTAAGGCAGCTTGTCTTTCGATGGTCGGCTTTGTTGTCGGAGTGGAGTTTACTAAACCTTCTAGTGTACCGCATGATGCCATAAAATGCCATTCTTGTGATATTTTCTAGATAAATGTGCCGCACAAAAACTGTCTTGTGTTTCAGCTGGTACAGTATACGTAGAATAGCAGCGCAATTTCCTGGATCTACATAAGATTGCTGAAAGCTTTTTAACAATAGTTTTGCTCTTCTTGGGCTTTCTCTGGTGGGAAAATTAATCGTGGGCTTTCGAACAACTTTCGGCAACCTCATAAATAGCATGATCCGTCGAAACAACTCCCTGTCTATGCGTGTCTGCTGGTAAAGTGGAATCTATCCCTAGAGAAAAGCCCAGTTACAGAATGCTCCGATAAACTCCACTTAGCTACATTCTAAAGGCTTTTACGCTCATACCGGCAAAAAATATTCAAGTGGGCGAACAAATATGGAAACCAAATTAGGCGTAATTCCACATAGTAACTTCACTATTGGATCTATGCCTAGCAAGTTGCGTTCGCATGTTCTACATAAAATAACTTCATTTAAAGCCCTGATCACTCAGGAACTGCCGCTTTTTAGGTCAGCTAGCATGGTGGTGTGTCACGTTTGCCGTTTTCCTGAGTTCCGCTTATCCAGACTTGTTGTGGAGTGGAAAAGAACCGAACGCCTGATGCTTGACGGATGGGTTACCACTAGATGGTAGATTGGGATGCGGTATTACCGTTAGACCTTTAGCCAAAACTCAGAAACATCGGAAGCAGAAGAATTCTGCGAACGAATCAGAAATGGAATGGCGGCATTGTGTGGACAACTGATGACCTGTGGAAAATCTGAACTGACTCACTTCGTTTTCGTTGTCAAATCCGAGCCAGCATAAAAAGGATCATCAGTGACCAAGGTAAAAACGAACAACAGCGGCATTTTTCTGGCATAGACGTCTGTCAGAAAAGACTACCCACATCGAATTCTGGTTAAAAAACAATAAATCAACTTGTTGGCGGCTCCGCTACTTTTACTGGTGCTAAAGCGACCGGATGATAAGGTGTTGACTAGTTCTTTGAACCTAGCTATTGACTTGTAAACCCTTGGCCACTAATCGCGATCAGGTTAAGACTGATGAGCAAAACGTTTGGAAGCCAGTCACCGAGATCATCAAACAGCTTAACAGTCACTTGATTGATAATCGATGGCTTAATAAACTATGTGAGAGTCACCACACGAGAAAAGACTGCAACTGATGTTCATGTGATACGGTCTTACGGATGTGCAGGTTAACTTAAGTTACGGGTTGCTAATATCTTTGAACCGTGGTCAATTCCCTAATACAACCCAACTCGCGTGTCATTCAAGGTTCTTCTGAAATGCAGAGAGTGTAATGAAGCTCGCAAAACGCATTTTCGTCTCTTCAACAGTGCACAGCTTGAAGGCGAACAAAACCAAATGCATCGGAAAAGCAATAAACCAGGACGCTTTAGTCGTAAATGCCATGCGCAGAAGAATGCGTAATGTGCCCCCTTCGACGTCTATACGTAACGCTTTAGGGCCGAAAATACAGCGCCTGATTATAGCTTTCCAGTTTTTCTAAACAAGTTGGCAGTTTCTGAGTTAAACCATGTTTAGACTCTGGAGTTGTCATTATGCCTGCCTGGTGAGTTGAACCATAGGGTTATTAATGGTCAACTAATACTATTCAACATATCAGGTCCCATTTACGTTGGTGGATATTTCACCGGGAAGTTATTTGTGTGGATTATGCTTTCCAATAAATGTACAACAATAACTTTACTGAGACCGACGAAAACCGTTCTTTCCCGCAAAGGTTAGCTACAGAATGGGCCATATTGTACCCAGTCCACACCCCAGTGAACATATTGTGCTCGATTTAGCAAAGGTACCAATGAGAGGCATTGTTTTACTGACAGGTAAGGGAGTAGTAATTTAATGCTCACGTGCAAAATAGGCTTCCTAATGCTGTCGGCTGAGCCACAAATATATCAACAGCAATTTAGTTTTTAAACGTTTCATTAAATTAAGCTATCATCTTGGAACAACCGGTTTCATTTTCAAATGTAATTATGGTACACGAGATATTATGCTCCCTCCTCTGCAGATAGACGAGAGACAAGAAACAGCTATTATGTCCCTTAGGATCGGTCCACGAGAATCTTGGCGTCTTTGGAAGTTTTCTGTGACAGGCGACTGGGTATCACTTTGACTGCTGTTCGTCCTTGAAAAATTCAGTAATCTTGACCACATGAACCTAAGATATAATCATGCATCCACAAGATACACCTTTGCGCTTATCATCAAGATCCGTTTTCTGTGTACAAATCATTAGACAAACGCAATGATTTGCGAAAGACCTAACAAAGTCAAATTTGAAAGCTCCGTGTTCTGAAATAAATCGGACCCTGATCATACTTAACTGATTAGGAGTAACATGGCAGACCACCTGGATTGCACTTTGTACATTCACATTGTGCCTCGAATCAGTAGATTCGCGTTGGCCGCACAAAGTTTCACAATCATTATGCCGTCTAATCTGGATACTGTTTCGAATCCTTCTTGAAGGTGTCTCTTTGAAATAACAAAATGCGATGCAGAGCATGGGCAATCGAAGCAGTAATCGTAGAAGCTGGAGGTGAATTGCCTCTGATTCATCACAGCACTCGAGAGGCGATTTAAGAACGACTCAGTTGTATAATACGTTGCTTTGGCTATCCTTTAACTAGCTAAGATTAAAGGGTCATCCTACGGGGGAACGCCTTTTAGACGTTTAATTCATAACGAAGCCTGTCTTTTGTACAAGGTCAGAAGAAAATTAGCCTTCCCATTATCTTACTGATTACCGTGATACGTGCTTATTTGTAACAAACTGGTGGTCAACCACAGAAACCAGGCTTTATCAGCCACATCGTACTATCATGCTGTTTTCCAAATTCTTAGTTTTCCTGTTCAATGGGATTTAAAAAACCACAGTTTTAGGGGCGTCACCTAGACCTTTGAAGTACGGCAAGGTCAGCGAAAAAGTGTTCATCATTATAGATTACCTGTGTAAGTTTACTTGTACGAAACGGCAAATAAGAGGTCGTGTTGTTGCCCATGGCCCGAATGCACTCTTTAAGTGCCAGTAGACTTTTGTTGATTTCCCCACTTTCCAGATGCTGAAAGCGATTCAACGTTGAAGCGCTATCCACACTCCGCTCGTTTCCCGCCAAATCAACCAAAGAAAAACGTCCATACAACGGGCCTGAATAATGCGGGTTCGGGTACGTGCATGGTGTTGATGCGATCTGATAGTATCTCGGTTCACTGTTTTCATCAATTTGCTGGAATTGGCGCCGCTTGCGATCTTCTGGAAGTCGGTTGCGAATGTTGATCTGTTAAAAGGAAAATGGCTACTGAATAAAGTTCGCTATTTTCCAGAGGAAAAATTAGCTCACTTCGGAGAATAACCTCAGAGGGGAATATCGATGTAGAAGTGTATGTGTGAGCAGAGCGAAAAGTTAGCCAGCTATAATGGAAGGATGCAACCAACGTGGTTGATATCCACGTCAGCAAATCAGTTTTGTACAAATTATTTGCCAAATGTTTGGTAAAGCCATTCCATAAGAATTTTGAATTCTCATTCTCTACTGTTGCATTTAGCTGAGAACCACTTGTCCTACGGCTTAAAACTGACGTGCCTGTTCGGAAGAACCTAGTGTTAAACCACCCTTTACCCGAGAGAACAAGCTTTACAATGTGCATACCCTCAGTCCCCCTCATTGCTTGCCCCAAACAAAACGTTTTCACCGGCAGCTGTTTATTGTCGCACATTGAGGTTACTATTTCACCTGCGTTCTATGCCCATTTTCAAAAACCCTTTGTAACATTTTTGAGCTCTGAAACAGTTATAAATTGTCTAAAACATTTCACTTGGAATTTGGTTATACACCGTACTCGGTAATTCAGTGATTTTGTCGAAATATGGAATTTCTCCGAGCCGCGTGAAACAAATGGAATGTACAGAAAAATATGGTTGCCCTGAGCATCCAAATATGATTGAAGGTTTCGTTCAAACGGTATGTTGGTTGAGGCAAATCTGTGGATGGCGCGCGGCAGAAAAGCACAAAGTAGCTTGTTGTGTGGCATTCTGATAACAGGCGTTCAACATAGTAATTACGATTTAACACTTCGTGTAGATGAGCACCTTGTATTTGTTTGTGTAATCGCACATTTAAAGCTGGTTTGTTTTTTCGACTCTCCGAATGGAAAATTTCGTTTCCGTTTAGCCAGTGGAACAGAACCACAAGCAATATTAGTAGAACGCATGTGCAAGCCGGAGTGCCTTGGCACTGTTGCAACTGCAAACAAGACCCGATTTTCATGGGTTGTCTATTTTTCCATTTGCTTCCAGATTCATTCGTAGGTTCCTAATCTTTTCAAAGCTTTCAACATAGACAGAGAGTTCCTCCATAGCAGACATGGATCTTTTCGTTAAACTTGCTGGCTTTTGCACTGAGTTGAGAGTGCGAATCACTTCTAACTTCTTTTTACACAAATGTTTGCTTTTCTGGAACCATTTAGTAACAAAGAACGACATTTCCGCATAAGAATACACTGCTTCATCAGAATAGTGCTCGTCCTCAGACTGCTTTTGCGCTATTCCCAAAACAGCACTATCTTTGAGAACACACGTTTTAGACCGCAATTTGGTAGTCTCTTCTTGGTTGGTCTTTCTGTTTACCCAGACTGAGACTGGATGCATTCAGCGAAGAGAACTAGTCGCAAGAAAGACTCTGAAGTTCATCTTGACTGAATTTGGAGGTAGTTCAAGTTGCTTCTCGTCAGAAAGTAGAAACCTTCTGGAGATAAAATTAATGGGAAACCACAAATGTAAGTTTCAATACGGTCTGGTAAACACAAAAAAGGCACATATCAACCTTAGTGACGAAAATGCTTCATTCTTGGAGTTAGCTCTCTCAGGTGGTAGCCTGTCCTACTGCACGGAACTTGGGATGGAACTATTTAACCTTTTTTCTTGGGAGTACAGTGTCATTAGTATCCCCCTCTTGGGTAAGAGCACAGGTTTTCCAAATGTTTGTTGCGACATCCCACAACTCCGGGGTTACAATTTGTTGTGAAACGACAAGTCAGTGTAACCGGCGAACTCAACAGCCTGTCTAACTTTTTCTTAGGAAGCATCTATCTTTTAGTTACCGACAACTTGTCCCTCAGTGTCAAGATGAAATGTCAACCCTACGTGATGACGCAGTTTCTGCGAATTTAGGGACGACTTGCTTCCTGAACACTACTACTATTTCGTAAGTCATCGCAAAGTGGTGCACAACCACAGGAAAACCATGGAGGAGGAAGTTTCTAGTGAAAGGTGGGTAGGAACATAGGGGACGGGACTTAGTCCTCAGCACTCTGTCTCTAAAGGAAACGGTAATGAGCGAAATACCACTGAAATAAGCACATCTGATCACCACGTTGGGGCAATACGGCCTCGGTGGGATTGACGAAACATCCTCTGAGAAGATCGCCGGACGCAAGTTCAGCATACAGCGCCTGACAAGCGGCAGCTAGTTATTCGACATAAGGGGTGACAGTAATATTTCCAACCACAAGCAAAAACAGAGTCACATTAACCCAGCCAGGGAAACGGGAAGATCATACAGCACTCACTTTGACAGCGGTCGCCTTCCTTTCGCGTTGCTTCGATATCGTGTTCTGATCTCAACAAGAACTTGGGTTTGAAAATACTGTTTTCTTTGGTAAACGATAGTCGGGTGTATGTAATACATGACCCAAATTCCTAATCTAGTGATTCTTATCTGATGCTCTAGTGAATCCGAATCAGCACCTGTTCCGACTACTCCACAAAACAGGACCTAAAAAGCCTTCTCTAAGTGATTTAATCGAAAAGAACATTTGAAAACCAGTGCATGATAAAAATCAGCGTATAGTTCATTAGGCAGAGTGTTTCAGTAGCTGTTAAGTTGGCGTCCTGTCTATTCCTTAAATTTGACCCGTTCTTCTGGACCCATTGTCTGTGAGTTTAGATCCCTTCAGTTGACGAAGTACCAGTAGGCCCTTCTGCTTTCAGGTGCCATCGGGTTGCTGGACCATGGAAGCTTCCTCAAGCTGGCTTCCATTATATTGCAGCTCCTGTAAGACGCAATTCCAAAAAGATGAATTAGGATTTCTACCTAATGGAGGGTACAGTGACCACATCTTTACGTCACGTCAATCGCTTGGGCAGTGTTACACTTAGCGCGGACCAACAATCCCGGTTCCCTTCGACTTTAGAGGAGGCTCCGATTCTCTGGGTAGGTCGTTTCTTATAAATATTCCCATTCGGATGGACATACCATCAAAGTCCTAAAATATTCTTTGTACCGGTTATTCCCGCACCCCCGGGTGAATTTTGAGTGTGTGGTACTGTCCAAAGGAGTTCCTTAAAGGTTGTTCCCTCTCTGCATACTTTAAGGAATCGTGCATCTTGGTATCGGATTCACGTTTGGAGGTAAAATAATCGACTCGAATTGTCTGAACGAATACTAGTTGTCCGAGCAAAGTACTTTAACCAGAATATCAGAAGCAATCCCTTGTTTTGGCCTACTTTTTCACTCTCAGATTGCAAAGCCTTATTTCAGGATTTCCCATCGTTTTATACTTCTTTGGAAACTCAGAATAAAGAACTTGATTTTCTTAACCTGATAGCTTACCTTGGCGTAGGCCGTCAGTGTACTGTAACGGACGAAGTCAGTGCACGAATCATCAAGATGCGAGCGATGTTCGAAAACTTGTGTCATTTATGGCATTATAAACCAATTTTTCTAAAGCTGAACAGCCGTGCACATATAGGACATTTTTGAAAGTGGTCTTAATTTATGGTTCTGAAACATATGGTGATGATGTTCTAGTGTGTTTATCTAAACGTTGTCCGTAGTCGTTTTCCTCAGGGATATAGGGCTTCTTCGATCCACTCTACTTTTTTTCCTTCCACTCTTTACTAAGGCTTTCACCCCTCATAATTGCATGACAGTTAATCACCAATAGGTGCTACTGGTGTGCCACTATCAACGATGATGATGGTGACTCGCTTATGGGCCGTTTCATCACGCTTATGCTGCGGCCAGTTAATGTCTACCATATTATGGGTACATCAATGATCAAATACCTGTCTTCAAATAGGATAGTTCAATTTTTAGAGCCACGGAATAGACTATTATAGAATTAATTTTGTAGGCACGATGCTTTAGCATAGGTCACGTTCATTTCTTACTTCGAGTGTTGGGCATGTAAAAACCTGAGAGCACTGGACAGATGTGCGGTAAATTCAAACCTTTTTAAATTGTACAATACATTCACCGTTACCTTACCAAGAGCTTATGGTTAACTGGACAACTTAAGCTGCTTTGTCCATCGTGATCGAACAGAAAGCCAAATTTTGCAGCTGACTGCCCCCACCTTTCAACCGAGAAACGAAATGAAACTGACAATGAAAACAACAAATTAGGCGAAACAAACAACAATGAAAACTAAAAAGCAACGATTTATACCTGAAAGATTGCGTGTGACCGGCTAGACTGTTCATTGGCCAGAGTTTGTCCGTTGGTTCTAAGTTGATAGCCGTGTCTCAGCAAACCCAGCGTCGTTTTAGCATCTTTCACCAAGTACTCACGCAGCCCAAGCAATTGCACTGAGCCAAATGAATCTTCCATCACACGGAGTTGGCGCTTTTGGTTGAGTAGATCATATACCTGATTAGGAAAGCGTGGACGAATCACAAGTGAAATCACTATAATCCCTGAAGAAAACTAAGAGGTACGTCAAACGGGAAGGATTTTTCAGTTCAGTATCACAACCGGTAGTTTGTTCTCATCCGTTAATGAATGCTCGTTAAGAGCCTGTCAGAAGCATTCAAATTTCAAGTTCACAGCTGTTGACTGTTGATCCTGGGTCAGCTGCGTGTAACTGTCAGTCACATTGTCACGTGGCCGATCTGTCGGTCCCTACATGCTAAAGTAAAAAGGCAGATTCCCTCAACAATGAAATCTCGTGGAAGCCTGAGTACTGCTTATTCTGAGGAAGAACGTCATGCTACTGGAAGGAGCAGCTCCACCAAGTCTCAGAATCTAGAAACTTCGCTAGGATTTCACATTGATCCTTGCAAATATGAGATCACCTAGTCATCCCCGTTATAATTACAAATGTCCTACCAACCTAAATTGTTCAAACAGCCCCGATAATTAGTTTTTTCTTCAGATGTGGGCAACGACTTACTCCGATACTGATCATCTTCGGCACAAAGTATCGTCACTGGAGTTTCCACGTAGACATTCCTCAACATCCAAGGACTAGTTTATGATTCCGAGTTGCGAAACAACCCACATTGAGACTCTTTCCAGTAAGGCCTTTTCATGGGGCGTTTTTGATGACCATTCGAAGAACAGTGATGTTTGGAAGTAGCCATGGTTTAAAGGTAATTTGTATCGCCGTAAAAAAGGAATTTTCAGTCTTTCTGGAGGTTAGAATCTATACAGGACTGTACTATGTCCAGAGTTCCTGCTACTGCCATCATTTCAGACGAGGCCTAGTATTTAACATCGCGAATTAGCTGGCAAATACTGAGGACTAATAGACAATTGTTGCCCAGGTTTGTAGTTTTTCTGAATTGCGATTTGAGCTGGGTACCTAAAAGCAGATGGTCATTATATCTAGTCTATCTATGGGAGATATTTCCCCACCGGATACTCATCCATGGCTTAAAAACGTTTCTTCAGTCAATCACCCATGTCGTTTATCCTTATACTACTAACTTTGCAAATTAGAAAGGATAAGTTATATTTCTTATGCATTTTCGCAGAATAAAGGCCGCCCAAATTATAGTTTGTTCCTTTGAAACACCCCCCTACGAAGAGGCGAAGAAGGTACCAAAGCTGGTCCTGCAAAACGGTAGCATCGAACGACTCCTGTTGTACATAAGCTAATAGGTTATCATTTTATATCTCATTCTTAGCGTTTGATTGCAAAGAACTGAAGCAATTGTATGTGTATGTCTTCTTCGTAAGTCCGAGCCAAAGCAACACAATGATGTGTTATTTTAACGATCGTCTGTCGCTGTAAAAACAAGAAAGTAAACAATTCTGAAGAGCCCATATTTAACTGGCTACTCAAATTCTATCTTATTAAGGATATACATCCTAAAAAAGTGGTTCACACATAAGACAACCTTTGCATGGTCTCTCGAGTAACCGCTACAAAGCGGTACATCTCTAACTCAAACCTTCACTAAAAGAAGCTAGATAACTTGCTTTTGTGAAGCGGCTGTTCCAGAATGCCACATCTCTATCTGAAGCTCCTGCACAGCGTGTTAGCCACTGATCCGCCAAGTACACTGACTGTAGCTAACAGCCGAAAACAGCCGGGGTAGGTGCACGGAGGATCCTTCTACCCGTTTTATCTCTTCGATCGACAGCTGAGACTGTTGCAATCCGTCCACGGGATACCCCACAGTGTGACCTCACGTGACCAGTACGTCTTACTTCACACCCCATGCTTTCTTCTATGGTCCACACACAGCAAATAGGAGACCATTTGCTTCATAAAAGCTCTCTGAGAGAATTAAACTGTTATGATTAATCTTACTTCTGGTTTATTCAGTTTTGTTTTTATCAGAAATCTATTCTAAGCTAAGTGCTTTTCTCACACTACGGAGAGGAGGTCTCCAGTAGCAGCCTGCACCGTTGAACACCGTGGGCACTTTTCTCTACATGAGGGGAATTCAGTAACGTGTTTTTCAGCAGGGTTCCATCATCCCTACACACTTCGTTGATCGCAATTTGACAAACGTTGAAGTTTTACTGGAATTTTAGAACTTGGAATTCCTGATCACAGGCTACGAACAAAACGCCGCTAAGTTAAAAGCCAAGAATATGCTATTAAACGATGGTATTCACTTAGTCGGTCATTAGGACTAGGCTAACTTGAAGCACACATTTGACGGCGGAAGGAAATAGTTGTCGTGAAAATAGTCATCCTGGACGCCCTCGCGGACGCTGAGTCTGTTGTTCGTATCCACTGAATTGTGGTTACTTCGGCCCCTATTTGGTCTTTTAGTGGCCACTGCTGACTGTTTGCAGTGCCCCGTTTGTTTGTCTGCAGTACTGACAAAAACAAATGAAACTTATGACGGTAAATTGCGTTGACCTTCACTTGTACGTTGTCAAATACTGAGATGATTGGTGGGCTGGCTTTGGTCACCACTCGGACAGCTAATGGTTGACTGTGTTGCCTTGTAACTGGATGCAAGCTCTGCGTCGCCTTCTACCCCTACAGCAGTTTATGATTAAATTTTGCAGCAAACTAGAGAATCATTTAATGTGTCGTAGCTAAACAGAAGGAGTGCAATACTTATCTTTAGGTTAACAAACCTCCGGAAACCAAGGTGTACTTGATTTCTGTACATAGCTTTGTGAACGTTTTTATGGACGGGCGATCAGATGATGAACCGCGCACGAGGTGGCGGTATCGAATCAAGTTATTTAGAGAAGCTCTGTTTACGTGGATGTTGATAGTAACGGCAAGTTTTCATAAATTCCAACGAAAGGGTACCTAATCCTTGTGCTGCAAGCTAGCCTGTTAAAAATATGAGGAGTTTGATGGATAGAATGGAGCTTAATAAGTTGGGAAATGAATTGGTTGACTCCAGGAGGAAAATTTCAATAAATGAGTAATCCCCGGTATTTTCGAAATAGGTATTTAAAATATTTTCAGCTGCCTCAAAGAGTAAAAAAGCACTTTAAATACGCCAACAGAAAAAGGTTCACCCACCTTGTTACAGTAGATTTCAAAGTAGTTGACGCTGACCGTATACTCCTCAGAATAGTTCATTTTTTCGTAAAGGGCAAACAAATCTTCAACTAAGGAGGATAGGACAAGAAGTAACAAGTAAGTAGTCGTATTATTTAACCCAAACCACCGGCGAGTTTGATGATATTCGAAGCGCCCAGAACCAGTCTGAGAAGAGAGTGGATGTGGTGAGAACCGGTGATTGATTTCTGCACAAATGGCAGGAGCTTCCTAGTGTGCAAAACATATTTTCTTGGTAAAGTTCATAATTTTGTTTGCGGTCATTCACACTCGACGTGCCGAGTAATGAGAGAACGGGGTTGAATCACTATCTAAACCATTTTTAGTTTCTCTGTATGATATAATGAATTTAATGACAGTAAATCTGTTATATCCGTGTACGCAAAATTTCACAACTCTTTGCTCGGAACCATTCATGGGTACGCTCCATCGTATGCGCTTGAGATATCTACATTGCCCAGTTGACTTTTAAACGTTTGGCCCCAAAGTGGACACCGGGATCAAACACAAACTATCATCGATATAAGCCAAGGCTTCGCCGGTTCTGCAAAGACGAGGATTGTAGAAGAGCATTCGTACATCATACCACTGAGTAAAGTCCGCCACAATGTTACCAATATGCCTATTGGACTAGCATAGGACGCAGAATTAGGTTCAACTTGGACACGGTGCAACGTATGCAAAGATTTGCAATCACAGTAATAGAGAATTTATAGTCACTGTCATTAGTAACTGCTCTGTGCTACCTCCTTTCCCGGCCATAACGGTAATGGTTGCACAGAAATGCAAAAAAGGTGACCTTTCATTAAATTGCTTGACTAGAACGTCTGCCTGTAAGCACAACCTTACCGTGCAATCACAATGAGTCGCGCGCACGTTTAAACCTCTAATCCGGAAAACCAAGGAACTGTGTTAGCGAGTCTTGTGTCCAATTAACAACCCTATATGATGGAATCAGCTTAGTGTATCACAAGAAGCCAGACCATCTTACCTTCTTTCTTTGACAGAAAATATGAAATAGGTCGTCTTGCATGACCCAGTCTTCCGTAGGAAAGGCTGTGTACAAAGCTTAAAGGCTTGATAGTGCTGTCGCAGATTGTGATTGATAGATTAGCTGTATATCTAATGTTGTGACCACATGAAGCGCCAAACATACGTGTTCGTGGACTTGGGTTTCTGTGGGATCAAATCGGACACTACACAGAATTCGTCCGTCTATGCAATTCGCACGTGCAGAACCAACCAGTCCTACAAGCATACGAATCTACACATGCATAATTATTGGGACTTGGGCGAAATCAGTCATATAGGAATTAGGAAGAAACTCCTCAGACGGTGCTTTTTGTGAGAACCGATTTCATCGCAATGAGATTTTGTGGCATCGTGAATCTGCGGTCACAGCAATTCTACGTGCAAACACGCCCAGACGTTCACCTACGTGTTGTTCAAGCTGGAAATGGATTATAGTATTCTGAGTAAACTGCTTCAAATAGGAAGAGACCGGTAGGGACAGTCTGCGAGTTTTGCACACAATCTTTGTTATACCTTCATCGAAACTCTCTGTGGATATCACAAAACATAGATGAAGAAGGAAATGCTAGTCACCCTAATCATCATCCACGATTTTTGAAGTTTACGAAGTTTTCTAAGTATACTAAGCTCTACTAACACTTATTTTTTCACCTGGATGGTGAGAGATGTGCGGCTCGATGTTACTACTTTTGGGCTACAGGTGACCACAAGAGAAAAGCACTCTGATTGGTGGACCGATCACGTTAAATCAACATCCTCATCGACTTTACTGATATCTACCATGAATACAAGGTCATTTGCCATCCGCTTACGTGTGCATAGTTTGAGAGATCTGAAGTCCACCAAATCCCAATGTTAACTAAATAGTTTTCGGTTTTACCTGATAAGAATCGAAACTCTCCCGCTCAATCACGGCAAGTCGAGTTCTCAGACGTACGTCGGCGCAATCGACAGACCACTGTCAGTCCGATTGTCACTCCATTTACATTAAAATTGCACGGTAGGGTTCCTCTCTTCAAATGTACATAATAACTGCTCCAGATAAGTGATTCCGTCTTACGTACGAGTGGAAGTTGTGGCGGTCGAGAATGCTAACACTAAGGGGGGCGGGACGCAATTGTGTAATCAGGAAAAGAGGCAGAACAGGGTTGAAAAAGCCAGTTAGGAAAGTTCCGGTCTTTTGAGGAAAGGTGTAGTGGCTCATGAGCCAACCACATACACTCCACATATTTGTACAGAAAAAATGGACGACTGGATGTGAGAATACATTCGGCGGTGAACCAAAAGAAAGCCGATGAGAAGGTAAACCTTATGTAGTCTCTTGGGTGAGGAATAACTTAATGTAAGGGGTTGGAATGTAGTGGTCGTTACATTAGGAGTCCAAAGACATAAAAATTGCAGTGCGATTTCGAATAGCTTCCGAAATTCTTATGAGTAATGTGTTTGACCAAGAAAGTGATACTGTTTTGTATAGATTACAGTACATAATAGAACAGGTAGCAGAATGTAGCACGGGGGCTGGGATACTGCCAGGTTTCCCAAGCCTAGACAGAAGAAGTCGAGATGCATAGGTCTGTTTTGAACCACGGACCTTCCGGTCAGTAACTTCGCCCTCTAACCGCTGAACCATCCCGCCCCCCCACCTAATAGAGCACTTGGTAATAAATATATTGGGATCGAAAACAAAATATTGGAATATTAAAATTTAATAAAATATTACTGGTAATATTGCAAATCTTTTCCAACTGCAGTAGATAAATAGTTAAGCAGGATGACGCAATAAATTCGGCTAACCGCCGCACGCAGCTGGTTTTTGTATATTGTGTCGGCCAGCTCCTATTCTTGAACACCAAGCCATTGGGGTCATGTAAATTCCGCTAGCACAGCGATTTGACAGAGACACGAACGGCTGTGACCCTAAAACTGTTTCATGGCTATTCCGAATCAGAAATAGTGAAGCCACAGTTTTTTATTAGTATAACAACATGCGTGTAAAAATTTTGAAGAATAAGGTTGGAGAAATATCCTCGAAAACTCCTTTGATAGGTCGATATCCTGGACTGGTCCCGAGACTTTTCCTTGTCCACTTTTCTAAGCTTTTGATGTCAGCTGATCAAAATAATATTTCATTAGATTCTGGGATGCGCTTCTGAGGGAAATTGTCCACTACTATCCCTTTCCATACATGTGAGTTTGGTACTGGTTATCAATATTCGTGGTCCGATAACGTTTTTGTTGCTTCTATGCACGTTATATGCTATGTTTGATCAAAGGAAATTTCTGTAGGACTGAATTCCGATGAGATTGCACTGCTTGGACCCGTCAAAATTAGTGCCGGGAATTTCATAGAATACCTCAGACGCCACGTTGAAGTATTTAACAAACGAAGCGCATGGACGTCAGCTTTGGGTTGGGGGGGCACTAGAGCAACTGCATATCACATAAATCCTGAACTGACTACAAGTGGTGTATGTGGTTCGTTTATATGACTACTATGGTGATCAGTTATCAGTCCAGCTGGCGCTAAAAATGTCGTGTAAAGCTATTTTGCCTAATAAGATAAATGAAGCAATTGGAATACGTAAACATGAACAAGTGAGAATTGTGAGGTTGAGAAGAGGCAATTGTGACGAAAATCACCAAATACAATTGTTTGTGTTAGTACAGAAGCGCTGAATTCCTCTGGCCTGTTGCTTGGAAGAATCTTCTTGACAATTTCTGAAGCACCCTTGGAGCTTATCAGTCGTCCGACTTTTTCACCCTATTAAAGCATTTTTGGAAAGTCAAGTAGACAGCAAATTACTCTTCTCTATGATTGCATTCTACTTCGCCATTTCATCGCTTGGCCATAAGTCCCACCTGTTTAAAATGTCTTCCAAATTTAACAAGCTAGACAATTTGTTGTTTCCTTGTGTTTGTGTGTCACACTATATCACCCAAGTCAAGTCTGCATCGAAAAGGTTATAATTTACTCCAGATACATTTTGTCTTTTTATCCGTAGGTCCGTTTACCCGAACACTCATCATTTTTTGGCTTTGTGCGCACGCACACGGCGAAGCTGCAAAATCTGGCTAGTGTATCCGACTATAAGGAGCGAAACTGACCCAGGAAGGTTCCCTCCATGGGTAGGTGAACGGTGATTTTAGTGTTTGCAAGCGCTGGAAGGCATACGAACTACTCGGTACATCTGCGAGTACCGTGAGGTGTCCTAGGAATTACTTTGCATTAGAAAGGCCATGAAGCGCGATTTACTCCTTGGTTTGGTCGCTCAGGCTTTTGTTCAGTCTAGCTATGGGTTGGTTAACAGTTTCAGCTGGTGGGTCCCAACCCCGAAAAGAAGCTAGTATAAGCGAAATGCGGCGGTCCACTATTGAGGAATGGGACGTGTGCTATGTGAGACAAAGAGAATTGAGCAATACGGAAGTTGAATGTGAAGATAAAGTTTTATCCCTAATTGGGACACGAAATATCCTGCGGATGAAGCTGGATGGACAGTGTAGGGCCATTTGCATCATCTGCATCGGGACGATTCAATAATCACTAGCCAGTTTTCTAATAGCTTGAGGATGAGATTGAATTACGCAGCTAGCTCTAGATGGAACTCTTCTGGACCGTGCAGCATAGGGACTTGGTGGTCAGCAACCAGGTCGACGTGTGCTTCCTAAAACACCAAGACATGGCAAGGGTTAAACCCTGACAATGGAAAAGTGAACTTTTCGCAGTTGCAATGACAACCGTTTCCTACGCCACTCAGCTGACGAGAAAATCGTTGTCCAAAAGCTATCAGCAACCCCAAACAAATTGCACGACGAAGATAACCGATTGCATTAAATTGGAAGTCCGTTTCAACCTTCTGATGCACACCGATAGTTACAACGCCCCAAATATCTGGAGCATCCGCACACTAGTGTAGGAACCGGGATATCGCATCCACTTTCTACGATGAAATCTGCTAGAATCATTGAAAACACGGCGTTAGTTCAGTACAACAAATTGTTTCTTCCTTTCTTCTGGTTATAGCATTTTGATCTAATCAGCGGTTTGTTTTCTGCTATGGGCTCAGTTCACATTATGTAGCTTTATGTATGCCTTTTCTCTAAGATAAATAATAGTAGGTATAAATTTGAAGCATCTGACAAAGGTCCACACAATGACCAAAACGCTGAGTTATAAAACACTTTGCTTTCAAGATTCTGACTTATCTCCAGCAATCAACAGATTTAGACAGTTGAGCGGCGTCTACCTACCTCCACAACTTCATGTTCTATGCTTATCAACAAATTTATGCGGGAAATAAGATGGTGTGCCATTTACTCATATCAGTATAATTTCGACTTTGGCGCAGTCAGTTACTCAGTGCTCTCTTTCAAGAGAAATTCACGCCCCCAAAATTGTTGAGATAAAATTCACCCCCATCGACCAGACCAAGTAAATCGAATAACTAGATGCGATATATGTGAGGACCCTGCATCCATCTGCTTTGTTAATCCAAACCGACGTACACCTGTGAACAGCATATAGTTTCAAAACTGAACTGCACTGAATAAAGCTATGTTTAGCTCCATCCCAACTTGCATTTTTACATCGCAAATTCTCTTCAGGTTGCTTATCAGTGTGCCGCAATCCTGCGTGGGACGCTGAAGTGGAGTTTAATGCGTGCCTCAAACCGCAGTTCTTTTTATCCAAATCTCACGCAACCACTTCAGTCCACTTTCTTACATTCAATCCACGACAGTGCTTATTTGGGCCTGCAGAACCCGCCTACCATTATAGCTGTTCATTCGCAGACCTCTTACAATGTCTCTAAACCAAGTTCTTCTGAGTCATTAAGCTGTTCGCCACCTAACTCTTGGTGACGGCTAATCTTATGCTCATCAAAATAAATCAAAATAAGCCCCCACTAAATTCAGTGGATCTTATTCACATTGCTGTTTGCAACTTCTTCGCTCCATAAAATTGTGCTGCAGGTATCTTTAGCTCAGATCTTGTCTTCTGTTTTGGCTACCACGGTGACCGTGTAGTACTGATGTTTTAATTCTGGTAAGTGATATAAAGGCCTAACTCGACCAACTGACTCAGAGGAGACCGGACTATGAGACCCATTCGGGAGTGGCACTCACCGCATAAATGCTTGGAGGTGACTTGTTCCGTTACGCTCTGAAAATCATATGTTTACAGCTAGCTCAAACTTCCAGCTCAGGCGCTCACATGCTGTTATCTGTAGGTCATAACCTCTAACCAGAATTATTAGTAATAGTGATGGGGATGGTGACTAGGGGACGGTGGAAGAATGCATCATCACAGATTTTAAAACCTTCTGCTTGAGGTCACTTGTACACCCTAACGAACACTGGATGTTACCACGATCAGCACCTTACATTATTCTCTGATAACTGTACCAACAAGAAAACGGCCTTGACAGTGCACACAGAGCCCTAAAACACCGAATAATGGAGGATCTACGAAATTACAGACAGCGCAGGTGAGTAGCAAAAGCTGGATGAGGAGGGTGGGTGTTGGTGAAACGGTCCCCAAGATGGGGATGGGATCTCACTTCGTTCACAGAAGCGTTACCTTAAACGATGGGCTAAACTCTTTAAACAACAGTTCAGCTGGTTCCCATTAACTAAACCTCTAGAAGAAGCAAATTAACCCAAATGAAATTTCGGCACTAGTCCGTGACAACGGAAGTTCAGCATAGGACTTCGTTGCTTCAGTGTAACAAAGCATCCGGTGGTTAGCATTCTACACTCAGGTAATGCGGTGACGGGTCCATTTGTAACTAACCTGACGACCATGCTCTAATGCATCTGCAAGGAGGACAGAATAGCGACAGAATGAATAGCCACAACGGTAACTTCTGTACTCATAGATGATTCAAGACCTCCGTGGAAATTGCTTCTGACTTGGTTGTTCGTCAGAAATTATGGCAGCGTATTGTAATGAACCAGTTTTATACGTTCTCTTCGGTGGACGCGTGCGAGCCTACAGCAAAGTCTATCTAGAGTCCATCACATCTAATAATATCAGGCGAGCGTGATGTGCTACCCTTTCTGTTTGACCTCATGAGCCCTTTACGTCTACAAAGAGCTAAGAGATACTATCAGCGTGGATCGGATCAAAAACCCCAAAATTCATGCTTGCAAATGAACCAGCTGATGTGGTGGATAAGTTTGTCTGTCCGGGCAGCTTAAAAGGTCCTAGAAAACTGGCGAAAGATCGAATCAGTTCCCAAAGTTGGAAGTCCAGGGTAAAGTCTGTCAAACTCCAACACTTATGGCGTCAACGTGATATTAGCTTGGCCATCAGAAATAGTGTACAGTGTCATGGTCGATCTGTCCTAATTTATGGATCAGGCGCTGCGTAGTTGCTGCATAAAACCGATCTCCGAAGAATCTTGTGGTCAATCATCGGTTACCCCCAAGAATTATGCGGGTCTGGTAATGCTTACGTAAGCCGGATGGCTTCTAGAAATGTTCGCTCCCCGATGAATCAGGTCGCCAAAATCTACAGGTTTGCGGGTTACGCCAGGTACTTTGTATGTCAAACGGTAATGTGTCTCACTGAGCCCTCTTAGCTTAGCAAAATTTCTGATGGAAACGATCCAAGAACAGTCCAGGACTTGGCAGGGAAGCATGAAATCCCGTACTGGTCAACTCGATCGCGAACTGGGATGAGACCAACCAACGTTTGGTGACTTCGACTGATAAAGCTATGCCACACCGCCAATGGCAACCGTGAACCATAGCTATCGTCTTGACTGCGTAACTCCCCAACTCCCTCCCTACAGAACCATTAAAGCGAGTGAACTCATTAGGCCGTCATGTCGTTTCTTGGTGAATGAGGCGATAGCAGCTGGAAACCTTGGACTTCGTTACAGGGTTTGTAGCCGAAAAACCGAACTGAACTGCACCACAATACCTACCGCTCACCGATGATTCTACGGAAAACCAAACTACTCAATGTCTCATTGTCTACTCTTAATTCTAGCGGTTCAGTTCAGCCGTATGCTTGAGCGTTAGATGTGTGGTAGTTTCGTTAGAGCAGTGTGCTTTTTAACAACAGACCGATGGTTTTCTAGGTACGTTTTCACGATTCAGTGCTGCAATTACCATAGCACCAAGCCCCTGCTTAAGGGCTCGCGTCCAGCCCTCTTGGCTGGAATTTTAATCTCGTGGTCACAGCTTTTACCCGTCCATAAGTTGGCCTCACTCGTCTCGAACATGTACGCTGCAGACAGTTCTTTGCAGCGGAGCATTAAATGAGGTCTTCGAAATTCCAACATTATTCAATGTTAAGCGAGTTTGTTCAGCTGGTTAATCTCCTGAAATGAAAACCTTTACATGTCTTGGTAATTGTCGGTAGTCTTCCGTCTCCCCCCAGTGTTTTGATCGGGGTAATTAGGGTGGAATTGATCGACTAATGTGGCCTGACGTTTATAGACTTATGACTGATCACCTAATCATTGAAGCAAAAACCAGTGTACACAACGCACCTATCAACTACATAAAGTGAAAACGGGATTGATCAAAATACATGTGTGCATCTGTCCGTCTGGATTAAAGAGAGGAGAAATTTCCGCTGAAAGTCAGGAGAGTCATCAACTTTGCTGAAGTAGTTACGATTTGTGAGCATTTTTCGCAAGTGACATCTTGACACTCTAAGACTCGGGAACGCAGTACATTTTCACCGAACTAGTTTATACTCCTGGCAGATTCTGATGAAAGGTAAGATTTATGGGACTTCATGGAGACAATCTATGTGTTACTGTGGGACATGTCTGAACAGTTTACATTGTCGTTCTCCACCACTGTCTAATCAAATAATAACTGCAGATTTCCTGTCTGAATAGGTTCAAAAAATAAATAGTCATTCACGATGTAAACTGTACGCATGATATGAATGCGATGCACAGTTAGCATTGGAGACTAACCTTGACTTACCGACCATACCGTATATACCACCTTCCACCACTGGTAGGCGGCTGGATCCGGACTTTGGTCCACCCATGGTAAATGTTTTGCCGGATCCTGTTTGACCGTAAGCGAAACAAGTGGCCATGTAACCCTGGAAGATTAGCTTGACCATCGGAGCTGCCGTGTGTTGATATACCTAAAATGGCAACCGCAAAGATCACTACTGATTTTGTTGTTATGCGTTCCCGACTTCAAAGCTCGGCTCACAAACCGGTTTATAGGCGAGGCTTTAGCTCGCAGGCACATAGCCTTATTCATGGTGATGGTATACTGTTGCTTCTCTGGTGATCACCATAACAACGATTAACAAATGACAAGGAGGCTAGAGTTCTGACGTCCAGTGTAAATCAAATTCTGGACAAGCCAACGACCTTTGTAGCCTCCAGCGTAATTGTTATCTTTACTACTGACTTTTGTCACAAGCGGGAGCGGATACATGTTCGAATGTGGTAAACCTGGAGACTGTCAAGTAGGGCACACACGCTTTTTACCGGATAAACTTTTTTCCGTTGTCCTTTGCTTTTCCACTCGCAAACACTTTTTTTAACTTCTACGATTCCCTAGATTTTACATTGACATGGACAAACTTCCGTTGTCTTCTGTGCCTCCTCAAAAACGAATACGGCGCAAAACAGAACATGGCTTTATCACCCTTCCGGTCGCTTTGCTTTAAATCACGCGTCAAAACTTAGGAGGTTTGAATAACACACTAGCATGTGCGCCTAAATTACGAGAATTTGAGCACCAGCGCCAGGTGTACTGTCATTCATTGGTTGCAGGACACCCCCTATATTGCTTCACAATGATTACGGTAAACTGATAGACCTAAACCTTCCATTCGTGTTTGAATATTCGTGAAATCACTGTGATCCTATGCGTTACTAGGATCCACCAATTTTCCGGATATTCTCCGCTCTCGAATAACTTCAGTTATTCGGATTTGTAGTGCCGAATTCAGGTAGATTGTTCGGTGGCCTGACAAGCAATTTCAGTTTGGTTTCCACATAGTTGTTAGTGAATATCACGCTCCGTTCTGAGCTGGTGCAAAACGCTGCTAAGGCTAGTCAGAACTTAAGGCTATGAAACGTACTTTTTGGCGGGTCGTCACTAGACGAAATGATCGTTATCGACAGCAGCATCAGGGGAGAACAGTGGTGCTTCACTGCTGTACAGAAAGCTAATGGGTTTACGGAGTTACCGCTTACAACGGTATGGGTAGCGGAAAAGGAACGAATATGTGAGAGAGAGAGAGACAAAGAAGGGGGCGTCAGCGACAGCCGGTTATCGCCTAACCGGCTGTTGGCACCACGAGACGGCCTATGTGACATGAAATTTTTTGTAACTGTGCAGTTCGTGGACGTAGGTGAGCTGGGATACTGCCGGGACACCTAGACCTAAACAGGAGAACAGTTAATTTCTTCAACCAAAGCCTCTGGTTCAAAAGTCTAACCGCAAGGTAACGGTGGCTGGCGTAAGACGTTCAGGGCTGCGTACATTTCTATGGAGCGTATTCCAACCTCCCAACCTGGATGACACGGTATAAGAGGCTTTGTAAGTGTCAGACGTACGCTCTCCAGTATAGCTTAATGGTTTGCGGGGATGAACAGACCGTCAAACCACGGTAAGTGCAAGTCTGTTCGTGACGCACTACAAGGAAGCGCTTGTCTGTGGATTGCTCAACAAATTACGTAGACTTTTCGCCTTTTTAAGGTTCTTCCTTTTAATCCATTCGCAAATTTCAACAACTTTCTTAGGTCTTGTTATTATGTCTAATATTTTGAATGAATTGATGGATTGAATAACCAAAGGACATTCCGACGGTCAGATATTCGTGAGGTTCAGCTTGGATTAGGTTGAGTATCCCGTTAACACCAACTTAGTCCGTAGGTAATTATATTTTGCCAGTTGGCCGAAGCCTGGTATTTTAGGGAGCTTCGCCCACCTGATTATCCTCAAGAAGGTCGGTAGTGTACCGTCTGAGGGTTTTCAGCGACCGTTTAAGTAGTGTAATGTTATGTCGAGAAAATGATAATTGTTTCAATAGGGCAGCCATAGAAAGGCACCACTTTTTGTACCCTGTATCTGGAAGAAACGGAAGGATATATCATTCTCATTCTTGGATATCAGTCTCTTACACTTGTGATTGGAAACGGTGTGACCTTCTTCTCACTTGAATGGCTGAGTCATACATGATTCCCTAGAATTGTGTTTTTGACACGCGGAGGGCCACCTGTGATATTTGGAACATCACCAACCACAAACTAAATATCTTCTTTGTAATTACCTACTTGATTTTTTTTATCACGTGTGGTACTCAGAAATTGTGATGCACATCAAACTTTCCTTGCTAGCTATCTGTTGCTTTTCAGAAAAAGCATATTACTTTCTCCGTCCACAATTTTTTCCAGCTGTATAAGTTTACCCCACATTCACAATCACGCTAGTCAGCCACGGAACTAAGCCTTGAAAAGCTCTGGATGTCGGTTGCTTATTCTATGTCTTTTAGTTTATCCGCTACTGCGGCATCACGTACAATCAAGTCTATAAGAAGAAACGGCAACGAAAGTAGTGATACTTTGAAGATCTGTTAATTTTCGAGATAGGTTAATAAGTGGTACGATTTCACGCTAAGCTTCCAGGAGAATCTCGATTTATTTTTGTAGGCTTACTTGGACGTTTTGGCATGCATAGGTCTTGCACAAATAAAATTCAGTTAGAGTAAAATAGAGTTCTGTGAACTCGATTGGTGGTCGCCAATTCGTGAATTGGAAATTCCAGCAAGGTTTGAGAGATAGATTGGAGGCCCAAAAGTAAGAACAGGGCATGCAAAATTACAATAACACGCATGGATTTCATCTAACTAGTAGTCAAAAGTCCACTTTGACGCCCTGTGTGTAAGTAGTGTAAGGGAAAAATTGAAACAACCGCGGGTCCAAATCGGATTCGGCTAGACATTCAGCAGACAATTTGCATGAAATATATGAAGGTCACCGCTAATTCTGGTTGATAATTGAGCAAATATATCCACCAACATTCCGCTGTATCACAAATGCATTTCAATAATCAAAAAAGGGAGCAGTGGAGCTTTTCTCAGCAGCTCAAAAAATACACTATCGGAGCAGCAACTTTAGTTATGTGGTTAACTGTAACAAGAATGGTCAGGGTCTGAAAGCGTGAACTACCATTAGTTACTCTTCGGTAAGAAATTTTTAGACATGCTGGGACCAATCAGGGTTATTGGAAGTGTATATCGCAATTACTTTACTTGAGGATAACAGCCTAATTATCAGTAAGCTATGAGACGGCACCGAGTTCGTGGGGTCACCTTTTCCGAATGGAATAAATCCATACATCTTGTCACATCACAATGAAAATTCCTCAGACCTTCGAATGAAAATGTCACCTCGCCAGAGGAAATGAATGGATCTTAACAGCCACGCAGCTAAGGACTGCTGCGCTAGCAAACTGGCTGGATGGAAGCCACAAAGAACTAGCTGACAGGATGAGTAAAGGATGGATGGAATAAAATTCACGCAAAGTTCAAAACTATTCAAGCACAACCAGGTTGTAGGAGTGCGTGTAACTGGTCAGCGCTGAGAAACCACAAGGCCCTTGAGAGCCAAAACTAACAAGCAAATTTTAGTTGCCTATCGTAGCATGTCCTTTATATCTGTACAGGGTTTAGTGGTGCAACCAATGAAATATTATCAAACGCTGGCCTTCCGCGAATTTGTCTTCCTACCTCAAATCATGTGATAAATACCTTGAGGTAGAAGCAAATAAAACCAATACTTAGTTTTTGGAAAGACAACTTCAACTTACCTCAGCTGTATCTGCATGCTCTTCGAAGCAGTGGTCAAAGCGGAAACTGGTCTGTTCCAAGTACTCGGTCAGATCAAATCGTTGTCTTGGTTCGCACAAGACTATGTGATCCGGTGCGGGAATTTTCAAGATGTCCATGTCACCCTTGGCAATTTCTTTAAAGGTCGACATAAGAAAGAGAAAGACGGATAAAGCAGTTCCTTCAGCGTGCCTTGAAGTGGTTCATCTGTTCTATTTGGGTATATTAAATGTTCCCGGCCTATCAATAGGCCGTCTGCAAACGCTAATTACCTGAGACCGACTTACAAAAATACGGGACAATGTAAAGGCAAACATCATCTAAATTTAGTCACTTTTTATTGGACCCTATTATGAAAAGCTTTTCATGTATTCCTGGTCCATTCTTTCCGCGTTTTTCGCGTCCTGGTACAAAGCCTCTGACACCATAAATTTGCATGGATTTCACCTTAATTAGCGCTCATCAATGTTACCTACCCGGAAGACCGGAAGGAAATTTCTATCTATTTTGGGCGCCAAGTGTTTGTCGCTCCTGTAGTGTACACCTTGGGCTAGTCACATCACAGTTCAGGAAATTTTTTCAGTGTCCCTGTTAAATATTCTCAAGTTATTTGCAATTTTTTTTAGTATGCATGATTTACATACACATTGGTTCTTCAGGCAATGCAACAGTGTCATCCACTGCTGTTCTATGCTGGCGTTTTTTTAATACTCTGACATTTTCCCTCTGGCGTTCGTCTCATGGGGTCCGCTCAACTTAAACTATGTGCGCCAGCTGTGTTAACATATTGTCTGCATTTTGCGCACATATTAGGAAACGAACTGATGGAATTGTCTGTCGCAGACCTTCACCTTTCGAAACACAGACGGTCTTCATTTAGAAAGTTTATCCAGAACATTTCATTCATCAGAGATACATTCTTTATGGAAGAACTAAGTCCTGAGTTTTTGTCCACAAATAATAATGAGATTCTTTAGTGCAGGGCTTATTGTGCCACGACGTTAACCAGCATTAACCGCATATGCCTTTCTAAAAATCCTGTGAAAACTGTTACAACCCTCAACTCCTTGGATAATAAAGTTATCTGAGAATTAGTCCAAATAATCAAGGTTAACACATTCTTCTGGTTTGTAAAAACTGACGGATGGGGCAACAAAATTCAGATAAAAAAATCACTTTCGCGCTATCGCGTGCTTGATGGCGAACGAGAGTGGTGTGAACGTGAAGTCTACACGTCTGGCAAACATTTACAAATAAAGATGCTGTCCAGTCAGTTTCAAGCGTTCGTGGTGCTGTGCTCCCGAGAAGTCCCGCCAGGCAGATCAGTCGGTCGAGCCTATCAGGAGAGCTGCTTGGTCGTCGTTAGAGGCATTATGCCAACCAATAACAGTGCTAGAGCGTGAACACCATCACCTGTTTGCACGTGATAGTTCAGTTGTGTCCAAAGTGCGCTGGAGGAGTATTGGTAACACACTCGCCTCACACATCAGACGTCCGAAGATCAAAATCCCGACACGCTCAAGGATATGCGTTGCTGGTGAGCTCTGCTGAGACCAAAATTCGAGTCCAGTGCCGTTCCTCTGGCATGGAATTACCAGAATAATTGCGTCATGAAAGGAGGAGAATTCTTTGAGCAAGATTGCTGTGAACGCTAAAATGGTAATATTTACGAACGCATGCCTAGGTATATTGGAGCCGTTTGCAACACATGGTGCATTCCTTCACCCGGACCGAGTTTTGAACGCATGTGTATCAACTCAGTAATGATGTTCATTTCTTGACTTGTATGAATATGTAGCAACTGGCTTTCGTACACGGCCTACTCCAGACAGCAACGAGAAGTTTGTTCCCCAGGGTCCAACCATGGCTGTCTCCATCGAGAATCGGAATTTGATTCTGAAAGCAAGGTCATATTAATTAAGTAGATTATTCCTACTTGCCCGTACCTACGGGAACAACGTTGACAGCAAGTAGGGTTAACCTCTTAGGAATTTGAATTATTGACAAGATTTCCTCACCTCTCACTGATAGTAAGATTATTTGTTTTGTCTTACTACTCACGCATATTCACTCAGTAGTCTGAAGTTTTGACGAGTTCTTGCTGTCTAGGCAATTCCAGCTTTAGCTTGACGCATTAACAGACAGCCACGAGGTAATCAGTGCATTCCTTAATCGTCGGAACTATATTTAAATCGGTGATATTTTGATTCTCCATGTGTTTTATCAGCATCCAAACAGAACATCCATGGGTTTGAAAGATCCATTTCTTTCAGCGGTCTCTGGGTTGAAAATCTATAGGGTAATTCATCAAAGCAACTGATGCTGCTGAAGATGTCAAAAAATATTTACGATGGTGGAAGAAATATGCCCAGTTAATGAGATTATGAGCCAACTCCTTTGATAACCAGGAGGCACACTGAAGTTGATTTGAAGGAAACTAACTTTTTGCTGTATTATCGACATAAGCAGTGCAAAGTGACATATTTCATGGTAAGGAACAATCCCTTTGTGAGTACCGGAATTTCTGGAGAAATTCTCTTTCAAGATCTATTATTATTTCACGTCTTTCTTGTTTGTTACCTATTTGACGGTTTGCAGAGAACAGGATCGTGCATCACTATGCAGATCAAATATACCTACAAGCAAAGTTACTTGTACAACAAGGAGACTCTCATACCAGAGTTAGTGTAATATGTTTAGAAGGCTGTTCAACAGTGTACCCACCGAGAAATCTACATCGGAGGTGGCTGCTCTACCTTTTAGTTGGACATTCATCCGGAAAGTGAATTCGATACTAAAACGCTGAAAAGCTTTGCACAGCCTTTCGTTCCCGTCGGGGATCATTAGCAGGGTGCGGTGACGGACTTGAATTTGTGGCTTTCTGGACGTGATCTACTCTCCGGCGACAAGCGAGTAAGCATTGAGTTGAGGAACTTGCATTTATTACACTTCCTGGCATTCTTCATCACGTACTTAATCACTTTTACCACCACCATTCTATTTATTTTCGCCACGGAAGTATGAGTAAGCTGACTTCAATATGTTCTTGATATCAAATGTACGCCAGGACACATGGTACATCCCAGTCAGCCCAGTTCCTTTCCTGTCACATTCGGTCACGCGGTGTGGCTGCTTTCATTGCGTCTGTAATGTGAATACTCAAGGTGGATGAAAGCGGTCGAAGCCAAGATAACAATTCAAGGGTCACATAATTTTGAAGCAAGCCATTAAGCAGCAGCGTGTTTCTGGGGTAGATGCAGAGCGCCAACCATTGGTCGGTTGTGAAAATGCGTCATTCGTCGGAGCCCTTCCTCTCGATTTCATACATACAACTCAAGCGTGTCATTGAATTTTCGGGTACTGTTAGTGTAGAAAGTCAGTGCACGCAGCCTGGACGAAGAATTGCGCGTTTCCATGAGGAATCCGAACGCAAATGGATAACCTGCTGACAAGTGTTTTTTTGCCTACCTCATGTCCGTGAATAAGGTCTACTAACTTCCTCAAAGTCATTGAGATATGACCTGTTAAACTTCAATCTAGGCGCATAGACTATTCCCTGGATTGCATGGTGACTGCGTCCCGACCTTGAAAACCCGTGCAATTTCCGACGGTCTCGCCCACTGTGCTGGTCAGACGGATGACTGCTGCGTTCCTGATTAGTCATGGTCATAACTGGGGCAGCTGACACTGAAGGTGATGTACCTGTTATAGCGTCGACCAGGTGAAATGAACCGTTTCCTGGTTGTTGTTCTGTTCGCGGAGTTTGGCATTTGGAAAGCAAACGTTTCATCACCAGTCGAGTTGACATCGTCAGTGCGGGGTTGGTGGACTCTACCTGTTCTATCTGACATTGGGTACATAGAACGATGCAGTAAGGATGACCCAGATGCAATAGCAATGAGGCTGCACGCTGGTTTAGTACAATCGTCCACACAGTGAGTCCAGTGACCGAAGGGAACGTTTTGGAACTCCTTGAAAAATATTGGTGGCTTGGTAGGGTGGAAAGAACAGACTGCGTGTTCCTGCGGGCAATTTTTTGTGAGGCTCTGAACAAGGCAGAAAACTTCCCGAAACTATTACGGGACAGTATATGCGTCACAAGATCATGCAGAAACGCCGAATTCAAAGGTTTGTAAATTTTCATTAGTAGCAGCAATTGCAGTGCGACAATCTAGAAATTTGATAAATTTCCTGCGTTGGTTCACAGACAACAGATAGTTGTTTTTCTATTTAGACCAGTTTAAATCTGAATACAAAGGTTTTCACCACTGGGTTCCATATCTAATGGAAGCCACGGCTCTGCGGGCCTTCTCACATTAAACCCGAGGCTTGGCTGATCTTCCTAGAAAATAGTTCGGCGCCAAACTTCTTGGTTTCGTTTTTTTTCGCAGAATGTAGCGGGGCTGCATTGTTTGAGTGATATTCCAAGTGGCCTTAACATGTAAGCGCCACCTTCATAACCTCAATTCGGTCTCCGGTACAAGTCAACACGGGTCCAGCCGATGATGGAGCTATACAGCGCTAAGCCCAAACTTTACACATATCAGCAGGAGGCGGCTGTCTGCTTGGCCAAAATCCAGCCCCATGGACTATTTCCTTTAAACTGCTTGAAGAAGCATACCTGCGGTAATCGATCAAACAAACTCCTAGAGCTATAATCGAACATCGTGAATGAGTGTGAGATCCTCCAGACGACTTTGGAAGTAATGATGGATAGTCAATCGAGGAGTATACCTTGTTGTGGCAGAATATGGGAGGGCATTCTGAATATGTGCGTCAAGATTATTAAGCAAATGTCAAAGTCGTGAAGTATTTTTTGCCAAAAGTTTCAGAAACACAGACCTAGTCGAAGCGTTTCAAAGGGGATTAAGATGGTATCATTGTGCATCAAACTGAGTGGCCGCAGGATTCGGAGAATAAATTGCGTCATGTGCTATTTTCACAATGGAACTGAGCTTTTCGGTGGTGCTTCCATTTGGCTGGTCAATGCATCAATTGAACGACTCATTGTCTTTCTGTTAACAGTATAATTCGTGGCAGTCGAACGTCGACTTGATATCAGAAAGCTAGTTATGCTCACTCAAATTGGTGTATTCTTGAATGATTATATGCTGCGTAATTTCCCTCCCAGTTGATCTTTAAGCATGGTGAAACCTTCAGCAACATAACCTCGCCAGTAATAGCCTGCGGTCACTCTAAGCATACATTGAGTTTAGACTCCCTATCGAGCACAGTATAAAAAACGCCTATATGGCTCTCGGATTTTTCTAATCCGGTTCAACCTACGATATTGAAATTCCAAGAATTCACACAGGTAGGCTCTGTTTGCTAAATTCCCAATAAGTGTCGAATCTGTACCGTAACTGCAGTTTATACGTATTTAATATGTGCGATGCTCAGTGGTTGGTAATCACTGACAAGCTATGACTCAGACACGAGCAAAATATTGAGTAATTTGAACCGATTTTGGTGTAGTGATCTCATTCTAGTTTCTATTGGCGGATACAAAAATCGCTTGTATCTACACAGCTGTTGGAATATACACCAGATTCCTTGATGTAATATTGGTCGGATAGGTTTCCTGGCTAATAATCCCAGGTAATGATGGCAGAAGGAGACAGTTTGCGTTATGTGGTGACATTTCGAACGTCCTTATCAACCACAGTAGTAAAAACTCAAGATGTAGATTGACTGAAAGGCACAACGTAAACCTGGGTCACCCTGACCAGGGAAGACCCAAGGTCTGGCTCAAGTCTCTTTGTTAACAAAAAACATGAAAAATCATTACATTTTCAGTCTCAAACAGACGATAAAAAGTGATAACTCTGCACTACCTCGGGTTGTCACCTGCCAACAGAGCACAATCTCTTAGATTGAAGGCATTTTTTCCTGCTCTACCTCAGAAAGTTTCCTCCTCTTTTTTTCCGGGTAGTCATATTTGGGAGTCTGATGGCACTATGTTTTCTGCCAGATTGCCTGAATGAGTGTTTGCTGGTGTAGGCACCTCGGAATGATTGTAGTAAGACAGCACTAAGTCCCTTCCCGTCCATCTTTATTCTTTCCTTCACAATAAGGCTTTCAAATAAATCATGGCTGTACGGCAGCGAAGGGTCGGTGTTGAATACTGATGTCATGCTGATGATGATGATGATGATGATGATGATGATGATGATGATGATGATGATGATGATGATGAATAGACGGCAGTCGGAGAGTGCTGGCGCTTGGGAATGAATTGGCACCCTCTAAATTTTGTTCCCTTAGGTGTTCTTCGTTGGTTAGTTGGCTGATTTTCAAGGAGAGTGAAAGGCAGTTCATCATATCGGCGAAATCGTTGAAAAATATGCAGTCACTGCAAAGTGTTGTCAGGATAAAATAGAGTTGGTCGATCAAGCAAAAACCGCTCACCGCAAGCGCGTCACCTCAATATGTTAACTATACCACGTTCGAATTCATGCCGTGATAATGACACCTGATTACGAATGAGCAATCACCCTGACTTCATTGTTTTTTTGTTTTAAAATAAAATACATCGAGCAAGGGACAGCTCTTCCATATCTCTTCTTCAAACTCAGACATACAATTAAGAAGTCGTAAAATCGACAAAATGCAAGACAGTTATATTCAAAGTAAAGTTCACCAGTCAAAAATTAACTCATGGTTGGTTAAAAATCACAAGGGCTACGAGAGTCACTTGACCCTTTCGGTTGACTAGCTGGTCATATGTGCACTTGCTACGAATCACTTTTCATCACAAAGTTCACGTTGTTAAATCGCTAAGCCAATGACTTTTGCACTGATCGGGATCTTTTTCTGATAAGCATTGGCAACTTTTTCCGGTTCTTAGTAGACAGGGATGTTACGGCATTCACATGGCACATTTACATTCAGGAAACGACTAATATCTGGATCGAATGGTTGCAAAAAACCTTACAATAGGCTGAAGATATATAAAATAACCTTATTATATCTAAACTCCTGAAATTTCGTATCATTTAACACACTGCCTCCTAAATATCCCACCACCAATGAAAGAAAGGGACCAGCAATTTTCAGAAGTTGGGTCAAAACTTTTGCGTCTTCAATGGCTTCAACCGTGGTTGACAGTTATTTTTTGAAGCTGGTACGATGCATTTGAGTTTTTTCGAGACAACCCAAAATTTCGCACAAAAAACTTGCCACGTTTCTGAAGTCTTCTGCTAAAGTACACTGCATTTCAACTGACGGTCGAGCTTGCTTGATGCATGCTGTCAAAAAGACTCGCTGTTCGACCGTGAGTTCTCCTTCCTCCTAGTGCCCCGGGCACAGCTGCTTGCCCGTCGCCTCCTAGCTGTATTTACAGAAACCGTAACATGACGATTGGATGACCAGAAACATGCTCTAATAACTCGGTTTTTATAGAGGCGTGCACAGTATGGTATTGAGGATGCGGCTTTCTTCCGCAATGCTGACAACTTGACCTTTCATATCAAACATGCAGAAACTGGCATCTTGATTGGACAGGGTAACCAACGCAGACTGACTAGCACGTGGGTCAGACTGACTGATGCCAAAGTGACATTTTCGAAGGATGATTTATTTTTCAGGCGGCTGATGTCGATCCATGGTGGGCGCTATGAACATAGTCCATTCGGGAAGGTGGTGGTGAATGCAAGTCTAAAGAACCGACATGCTGGACTTCAAATTGGTGCGCGTGCACATGAGATAGGTTGGGTAGGAGAGTGCTTTTTACTTGGGGTAGAGGACTGCATTTTGAATCAAAATGACAGTCGAACAAGTTTTTCCGTAGAAATCTCTACAGCAGATTTGAATACATGATTATTTTTAGACCAGACTATTTCAGTTTTGTCTGCGGTCTTTTTGAAAATCCCTGTCCTTTTGTGCTCCAGATGCATCTCTCATCCTTAGAAGTATTAATCCAAGTCACTGGTATATTGTTCTCATTTTAAAAGCTTCAAAAATCCACATCTTCGAAATTCCGGCACGTAAGTGAAAAGACCGTCTCTGACCATCAAACAATAAGACAACACAGCATAAATAATCACCCAACTAACGCCGAAGAGTATATTAGATAATTCCACCTACTATTTGGGCCAGTTTCTAGTTGCTAGCACAAAAACACTACAGTTGTTATGTTGTTGGATGAGGCGCCTATCGATGTCACTGGTATTCCACAAAGTTCAAAGTTCTGTGAGTAAAGCGACATCGGTGGAGCTTATTTTGAACGCACTTTTGTTTTATTCATCGGATTAGATCGACTCTATTAGCAAGAACACACGAAAGGAGTTTTTCCAGCTTATTTCCACCCACATCCAGTATGTACTTTCGTCACCCTGAAAAAAACTGCGCTATTTTGGACATGCAGCAAACCAAGTGAATCTGAATCGACCTCGTCTATAACTTCTGTAAGAGTAAAACAGAATGCCTTCAATCAGGAATCAACTAATGATTGTTAAATTCGGATGGTTGTCAGTCGATTATTCCATCCGCTCTATGGCAGCGCAAGAGATTTTGGAATATTAATGGAGATTTCATCCAGTAGGTGAAGCCTGTATGGAGAGCCTAGAACCGCTGTAAAGATGTTTCATTCTTGCTGGGATTCAGCATTTGGGCGCACCCCATGAAACCCCAGAAGATTTTGAAACCGCTTCCTCCATACTAGTGATTGAACACTTAGACGCTTCACCACGAGTGCTTCTCGGCCTTCAGTAAAGCTTGACTTCACTTGCGAAGGGTAATCTAAATGTAAATTTCCCGAATTGCCCCAAATACCAACAAAGTAGAATAGTGGTAAAGTGTTAGGATATTGGAACTTTGGGTGCATTCATGTGTAACTGATCGGATGGTTGTTGATCTGTCCGCCGAGCTTGGCAACTGACTTGGCCATTGAAGGAAACACCATCAGTATGCTGTTGAACAGTTAACTTCTGTCTTCGAGCTTACGCGTATGTAGATTGCCAAGAGCAAGGTTAAGCCATAACCTAAGTGGCTATTGCTATTCATCTCACATAGACTCTTACTGGTTTGGTCGTGATCTGTGCTGCGTTGTGGTCTGCATTTCTTTCCTTTGATTACTCTACTGGATGCTGATAGTGTCTTTCATTATTTTCCTAGACTGCGGTTTAACTTCGTGAGTCTGGTTGTTTAATTTGTATGTCTTTTCCATGTGGAAGGTGGTCGACCAGAGGTTAAACAGTTCACAGGTCTCTTCCATTCCCCGAAATCTCTTGGGTGGTCCATGATTATCCAACAGCTCAGCGATTGCTGTCATTGCGAAATGAAGGTCCACGGATGCGAACAGTGAGCTCGCGTCAAATAAGGCCATTGTTTTTCCTGTATTGTTGTCGTGATTTTTAGTTTTTACGGGAATCGTTGTGCGTTTTTGACCGAATGTCGAAATCCAATGATAAGATAGTTGACCTTTCTCCATGGTTCGTTTGGAGGGTTGTAGGTTAGTAGGCCTGGAAGTGAAACAATAGGCCGTAGTTGCGTGGTTACCCTGTGTATTTTTGAAAGTCATCAGAAGCGTAGGGTATTGGATTCTTCGGCTTTCGTTCGCCACTATTCCCCGGTTGTGATCCTTTGGAGATCCTCTAGTCGCTTGGGACTCTTATTGGTTCTCTTCCCGAGTTTTTTATTTTCTCATCCTCCTGAGAGGCATAAATCGTAGCTCTGTTGAGTAAGACTTTTACGTTGTTCTCGTCAGCAGGTTGCCAAATGGACAAATTCAAACGGAAGCCTATTAAAAGGCTACGCATTCTAACCTATCACAGCAACCATCCAAACAGTCACAAACGGCGCTGCCTTCGGGCGCTATCCATTCGCAATAAAACACACTGCAACACCGCTGAATCCAAAGAATAAAGATCCAAAAGAAGAGAGATGCTTATTTAACGTCTTTTGGAGGAATAGTTCTGCCTATCTGAAGAGTTCAGCAGGAGAATTCTGCGAAAATGCAACCCAATCAATCCAACGACCCATAGACAAAGCAAATCCATTGCGCTGCCACACATCAAGAATATTTCGGAGATGAATGGAAGAATACTATGAAAGCCTAATATAAGCGTGACCCACAGAACTACAAACATAATGCGAAGAGTAACAGTAAATTCAAATAGAAGACTTAATGCAGTGAGAAGAGACAAAAAGAACGCAAAACTCAGTACAAGAAATATGAGGAAAACTACGTGGGAAAAACAGGGTGGAAGCTGTTGCTCAGAAGCAATGAACACAGGTTTGCTACTAAAAGGCGCAAACAACACTTGCTCGACTGGAAAGAACACGAATTCAACTGGAAATACGTCGGCAAACTAGGGCAAGCAAGAAGACAAAAAGAACGTCAGTTCATGAGGCTTGTTACTCCACTGATGGAGCAATAAACAGAAGCACTGAGACCGACCATACCTCTCAACTTCTGAGGACAAGGGCAATCTAGAACCATCAAACACTGAGCCAAACCAGGAATCAGAGAAACCACTGGAACTACAACAAAAAGAGATCTAGGTTGGAAAAACATCGATGAGACCGGAATTTGCAGCCTTCACCATAAATCACAAAGTCCGACAACCAGAAGAGCCGAAATAATGGGAAGCCTACAGACAGACAGACCAACCAGCCTTATGAAAATAAACCGTAATTTGTAAATGGACCAATGGGGATAAAGTTAGAAAATTATTAAAATGGAAGGTACACCACCAGCCAATTAAACTGTAGAAGGATGGACCACGACACAGCACAGATAACGAAGGGATCAACCAGAACAGGAAACAGTATACGAAAATTTCAGCGTGCAGAGGAGTGATCGAAAGCAACAAACACAGACCACAAAGCAACACAGATCACATTCAAACCAGTCAGACTCCAAATGAGATGACCATTAAAGGTTCTCTTGGTAAAATATATAAACGCAACCACGAATAGAGGAACTACCAACCCAATAGTGTCTCCTCAAAAGAGGACGTAAAGGTTACAAGCCAACTACCAAGGTCGACGAACGGATCACTGAGCACATGATTAATTACAAAATAGAACGTCTCCATTTTTAACCTCGTGTTATTCTATGTAAGTTAAACTCTGATAGAATTCTGAAGTGTATTCTTATGGGTGAATAGAAGTTAGAAGTTAGAATAGAAGTTAGATAGAATTCTGAAGTGTATTCTTATGGGTACGTATGTACCTTAGAATTTTTCATGGACTTACTTTTGCAATGTTCTCTCTTATTTTGATGGGATTTTTCTGCCTAGTTGCCAATAAGAAATTCCAATAGTATTTTCAGTCTCACGGGAGTTCGTAAACGAACTATATGGCTTGCGAGACAAGTGCATTCTAGATACACTGGCTTCTAAATATTCAAGCCGATAAACCGTACCGATTTGTCTCAATTTCTCGAGTCTTCTTTCCAACTGTTATGATCGGCGTTCTTGTTAGAACGGTTCAGCTACCACATATGTTGAAGTTGTATTTGAATTTGGTGCACATGTGTTTTACACAGTTGCGAAGGTCTTCCCCGTCCCACCACAGTTTATGTGGCACAATTGAAGCGACTGATCATGTTCTTATAATATAATTAGCTCTTTCAACCTCTCTGTTGCACGCTAGTTTCGAGTAAAGATAAACCAGCAAATGCGTCGTGATACCTAAAAAGCAGTCCTTCAAAGATAAGGATAAGTCACAACCGTTTTCAACGGACAGCCCACAAAAGTCGTCAGTTTTTACTACTATGCTCTTGTTAGTAACCAATTTTCGCTTTATGGCATACAGTAACCCAAAACGTACACTGATGGCAATAAGGCAGTGTAAAATGGCTGCCCAACCGCAATGTTATTAATTAACATCTTGATACATTTGGCATCCACATATGCCCTCCATATACCACAATACATAGTGTAGTCAAAATCAGCACCAAGTATCACAAAAGACCAGTAGACTGGCATTGAGGCCGTGGCACAAAAAATCAGGCGGACAAGCATAAAGATTCGAAATTCGCAGCGAAACAGCTGGAAGAGAGTCTTTTCAGTGTGAAGGCTCCATTCACAACGGAGACAAAATCTGCTCCATTACAGCATGCAGAAGATACAAGCATGATGCCCACGATAAGAACGATCAGAACAAGCTCCTAGTTTGGTAACCGTAGTTGCTTGCCATGCTGAATCACAAGTCCAGTTAAGCTTACTCTAGAGAAAATCTTGGTTTCGGTGAATGTATCAAACACGCCAACCATTGCAAACTGTCTCACTCTAAGTATATAAAAGCTTTGGCTTTGATAGATCATATGACAAATATATCGAAGTCTTGTTTTGGTGAACTTGGAGAAAAATACCCTTACAACCATGATGGTGGTAGCTGTCCGCCACCAAGAAGGTCAGGTTACTATGAACAGAACTCACGTACCTTGCAACAGGTACGAAATTACCCACAATAGTCTTCTAGTCAGGCGAGACGGAACCCCCGGGGTAGAACCAAGTCTTCATACGCCAACAAGCCAGGCTGCTGGTCTTTTGCAATGAGACAAACGCAATTTTTCCAAAGGGTCACTGGCTTCTAACATTGGCAACATTCGACCACAGCTGGGGAAAATGCCCTGTTTCAAATCAAAACCAGCTACTGCCCAGCTTGTGGGGCCCAGTCCAGATCTGTCACAGGGGCCACCTCAAACACGTGAATGACCTACTGAACCAGTATACGGAAGTCGGCAGCTCCCTTTTACGGAGCAGGTAGACTTGTTCTCCCGAAACACAAACAGCTCAGTACGGCTGTAGGTTTATCCTCTCGAGCGACCTTTGCAAGAGCCAACAACGACGTCCTTCTGTCTTCAGCATTGTTTACCTATACGGTGGAACAAAGCACTTACTTGAAAATTCCTACAAACAAACGACGGAAGCGTTAAAAAAACTTGTCCATAGGAGACAATAATACACCAGCAGAGTAATCCCCATTCATGGGACCTTAAAACTCAGAGTCTCCAACAGTACGGTAGAGAACTCAGCAGCTCTTGCCTATCTGAAATATTCAGACCCAATGATAATCGTACTACGTGTGGTCAGTCATGGGAGTGACTGCGTTCCGAAACAACCACATCCATGCTTGAGGCCTGGTGCGTTTGCTAAACGTCCTCTCTGCTTGAAATTTTCGTCCAGCTGACAGCAAAAACCTCCTACTCCAGCAACTGCACTAGGTACCTAACGTAATATTTAATAGAACGATATCTCTTGAATCTCTTCACACTACCATCAGTTTATAACTGGCTCAGAGGAAGAACACTCTCAAAAGACTAGCGAAATTTCCATCTGCGAAGTCGTCACTCGAGGAGCCAGTCCGTACGTGATCGCGTGGCTTGGTTTCTGTGATAGAAGGATGAAAGACGCCATATCCTACCTAAGTGAGAGTTAATACCACTGCTCGCGGTCGAACGGTGAAGTCTTTAAACTACTGTTCTGGAGGTTCAGCGTTCGAGACTTCCTGAATTCTTGTAAGATTTGCACTAATGATGATTTCCGACAAGGATAAAACAGCTTATCGGCTCTTCAGCGTAGGATGGCCTCTCCATTAAAACAGTCAAACGACTGAGGAACAATCGGTTGAAATAAACTACGATAATTTGAACTTCATGAACTCCCTCCTCAAACCCGAAACCTTTGTTTGCATGCCCAGAGCTGATCGTCCCTCCACGCTTCCTGTGCTACCTAGTACATGTGCTTTTTCTGTCTAACCTCATTCTATTTCTCTCTGCTACATGTCGTTTACGGGCTGAATTACTTTGCCGCTGTACGCTAATCCCACCGTTATTACTGAAGCCCGGTTCACAATAGGAAATTCGACTGCCAAAATACCACTTCCGGTCGTTTCCTCATCAGAGGTGACAGAATTTTGGTATATAATGTAAAGGGCATAAGGCTCTACCATTTGTCACAAAACCGTAAATCGAACACCGTAAATCCTTGGGTCCATAAATTTCCCATGCTGTAGAGGCTTCTGGGGACTGACGGCGAGGCAACCAGTTGACATCACCTGAGAACTGAGGACACTCTTGGGCTGGCGCGAATTTATTACTCTCAGAAAAAACGACAACACAACGCTCCACGGGGTTTCAGAAAGCCCGCAATCTTCTCCTGTTAACCAAACCATTGTTGATAATGAAATTCTGAAGTCTTTCAATGGTCTTGGAGAATACCGACTAAGTGAACCAACTCCCATACAACTTCCGATTGATAAAGTCGATGCTTCATTGTTAAAGCATTCACCTGTCTTCGTTCAAACCCAGTCATCAGTGGTCTCCAAACAAACAAAAACGACGAGAATTTTTTGCTGAATTTTGTACAACGCCTCTAGGTTTCCAAAAAAGTAAAATGCTTGAGAGGATAGGGTAACGTAATGGTTCAAAAGAGCTTCCCTTCCGAGATATTGAGCGCGCAAAACCTTTGTCTCAATGTTTTCAGGACCTTTTGACTTATTCCGAGAACTCAGACGAGGTGCCATCCTTCAGTTTCCAAAGAAAATAGAAGAGCTAACTTTCCCCAATTACTTAATTGTTACTATCTCTCCTCCCAAAGGTTGCGCAACCCATCGTGTCTAACCGGATACAAACTAACCTTGAAAACGATAGGTGTACATATTCGTATTAGAGAAGAGGAGTCTTCTATCATAAGTTTAGTGCTGGCAAAAAAACTGAGGTTACAGATGTAAGCGTACTTCTGTATTTGTTTGATATGGCTAGGTTATTCAGTGCTTTCAATCACGGACACCATTATCTCCTTCTTCGAAATCTCGCTAGAATTGTAGTTTCTTAATTAATTATATAGTTATATATATAGGGTTAGTTAGATAGGAAATACGAAATTAATGGTGCGGTTTTCGCTCCTAAAAGGTAACTTAAAAGACCCATACAAAGTTAGTCTCTGTTGACGAATGCTGCCTTGGGTGAGTACTATCCAGAATGCTGAATAATCTGCACACTTTGATTCACACGGTCCTGATGCCGTCCATGGAGCAACCTCATGAAGCGCATGGTGAAGAGGTTACTTTCACTGTTTACCATCATTTTCTAGTGTCTTTGTATGGTCGTTGTTTTGTTCACTGAGCTAGGCAATTTTATTGCAAGTGTTTCATCACCAATCGAGGTGACATCATCAGTGCGTTGGTAGGGGGCGTGGTGGAGCGTAGCGATGGGTTGGTGGTTGTGCGTTGAGTAGTGTTGCGTGTGTGTTACTATGCATGCTATTGGCCGGGGTTGACCTTCGGTCACGATTGGTTGTTCGTTCGGTTAGTTTCATTGGTTGTTCTGTTATCCCGTGCCCTGATTGATCGATGACCACGTGAGTTGTGGGCCTGGCCTCCCGTGCCCTTGTGCTCTACTACGCTCCTTTAAACGCACCGAAGGTCAACCCCGGCTAATAGCGTGCATAGCAACACACACGCAACACTACTCAACGCACAACCACCAACCCATCGCTACGCTCCACCACGCTCCCTACCAACGCACCGATGATGTCACCTCGATTGGTGATGAAACGTTTGCAATCAAATTGTCCAGCTCAGCGAACAAACCAACGACCATCTATACTACCTGAGCTACCAATATTCTCCCCTATAGTGTCTTTGTATCTTTGGTATATAGAGAATAATTAAAACATTCTGAACAGACAAGTTCTTAAAAGGAGTTTCGGGAAAAAAAGGATGACCTCTCATCATCCTTATTTTGTGAAGCACAAGCTGAATAAATTCACTATGAAACCAAGTTTTGAAATTCTATTCTATTATACTCACCACGTTTATTTCTTGGTCGTTTTCTGACACAGACAACAATGCGTCCTCTCTTTGTTAGAGCGTTTACAACCGAATCGGACACTGATGGCTTCGCTACTTTTGGCAACCTGTTTACCAAGCTTGTAGTCTCCTGCTCCTCTTGCTCAAGATTGAATAATTTGACATCGTCCACTGGACCTGGGGAATCCTCCGGTGCCGTTGTATTCGAATCAGATGATGACAATGCAGTATGCTGGCGGTGTGTATGTTGACTTGGACGGGTTGTTCGCTGAGACTGTACTGATCGGCTGCTAAAGTTTCGCGTGCCTGTTACTGGCTCGGTGCAGCAGGAACGCATATGATTGACCTTCTTCGTCTGATTTCCACTGGAAAGGACCGACGAGTCTCCAGAAGCTGATAAAATGAAATCTTTATGCATGTCTGTTGGAGAACCAGGTTCGGAATTGCAATCGATGCTTCCCACAGGCTTCTTGCAGCTGTTGATTTTCCTAAGGCAGAAAGTACTGAGATTCAGATCCCGAGGAAACATTAAACGTAAATAAACTGGAACGAGTTTAGTGTGACTTGATTTGATAAACTATAAGGTTTCGGTCTTCTTTTGATATGATTCTTTTGGGGTGATTACCATATCCAACTACCTGAAGCCTGATGCTCACTGAGCTACCGTCACAACTAGTTGTGATTCTGAATGGACTGGCTGATGAGACTATCAAGCCTCTGATTCCCTGTCCATTGATTTTGATCCTTCGGAGATTATGTCCGTTAAAAGAACCTGTACAAAGGTCATTAAAACATCAGTGCTTACAAGCGTGGCTAATGCCCCCCGGTACTTTTAATTCCCTTTAGTATCCGGACTGCATACGTATTTGATGGAGTACTGGTCACATTTTCGTACTTAGATTTTTTGTATGCTGCACAAACCCCGTGGAAATTGAAGAGACAGACAAGAGTCAGAATGACTAGGACGGATGATGTTCTACTCTGTTTCCCAAGCTTCCTCCGCGTGACACACACTGATCAATCAATAAATAATCTTGAACTCAGTGTCATTTACTGTAAGTCTGCCACCATTCATGAAATCCTTCCAAGATATCGGGACCATGCAAATGGTTACCAATATGGTCTGGCACCATCAAACTGCAGAGAGGAAATGCGACAATCTGAGCGCTTTGTGGCCTTTTTTGGTGATAATGATAATAATAACTTGAGAAAAAGATAAACAACGCAACGCCGACTTCGAACATCTGGTGTAGGATGATCACCATGTACATGGGAGTCCTTTTATGCTATAGCCCTTAAAACTGACTTTTACAACCTTAGTGCGTGTACTTTCCCCAATTTCGTCCAACGACTAGCTATCTCTCATAAACCTTGAGTGTACTGACCAAACTTTTCACTTCATAAAAGTGCACCCTAGCTCACCTCGTCTAGACCCCAATCACTGACCAATCAATGGTTGTATCTTTTTTTAAAATCCGTCACTTGTTTGACTCAGCACCGGGCAGTGCAAATTCAAACTATATGCGATGTCCAGTTATTTCAGTAGAGTTTGGCCAGTTTAATTTTTTACTGTTGTTGAGGAAAAGAATAATGGAAAAACGGTTGAAATAGGTCAAGTTGCGCCTTTTAAAAACTCGGTGACTGCACAACTTCTGTAAAACTGATGTCAGATTCGGATAAAAGTTTCTGGGGTCTTGCCACTAAGCCTTGCTTGAAATAAAGGAGAATATTTAGTGGTTGATTAGTTTTTGTGACGAGTGTGTCCGATGATCCAAACAACCAGTCGTCTTTGTCTGCCCTAGCGCGGTCATTCGAATAAACCATCCTAAACTGGCTTACTCTGTGAACTTTATCCTCCCGTGTGGGAACACTCTACTTTATGGGCCAGCCAATCAAGAGTCGTAGTTAAAAACGAGATCCATATGCAACATGATGTTGAAACTGCCTATTTTTCACTAATTTGTTAGCCGAACTAAGGACATTAGCCTTGTCGGTTATGATTAGCTCTCTGGAAAATCTGGATTTTGTTTTGAGTATTCCGAGCAAATTTAATCCGACATTTTCATACATCTTACTGATGATACCTTGTATATTTCATTGCTGACAGTGGTTTCATTCAGGCAGCCGGTCTTATGGAGACTACCTTCGAAAGAAACACTGCTAAGAATAGAAAATTTTTCTTGGTAGATATATGTCATCTTGGTAGCCATTACCCACCAGGAGAAACACATATTGTTCAGTGTCCTCAAAATAACTTTCAAGGTGGGCTTACTTAGTCCAATTGAAAACTAGCATAAGTCAAACCCTCAACAAGTTCTTCGTCAAGCAGCATCCTAACGTTTGCCCAAAGGCCAACTTCGAATTACAGAGTTACACGGATATTCCCGCGAGATAATGTTATTATCCTTTGAGAGAAGTTTTTTTGGTTTCTTGAATTTAACCGAATCTAATTAACTTCGAAGTGTTTTGCCAAGTCTGCCCCGATAAATCTGATCAACAACCATTTTTTGCCAAAACTAGAAAAACAGCACCAAATATAATGCTCTCCTCTGCGTAACCATTGTGAGATGCGTCAACGCGCATTGGTGAAAACCATCCTGGATATTCTCGTTCGAAATCGTGTATGAACATAATTTGTTCTTATTTTACCATGACTTTACCGCTGCGCTCACTCAAGGCTGGTAGATTTATTTGTTCAGCTCAAGATTAAAGACACGTAAAATATGGTGCTGCAAATGAATTAGTGGACGCCATGTTGTGTGACCACTGATTCTGCCGTACCAGATCACGTGATACAAAACGGTAAGTCCATTTACGCTTAGGACTAGGTGCAGGTTAGTCAGCTGAGTTCAAGTTACTGTCAGCTGATGAGGATCGGTAGAACAAACTGCAAGAGACTTGAAATACGGCAAACCTGTTGGAAATACGTGGATGACAGGCTCATATACAATGGAAGAGTAATGAACCTCCGACGACACTCTTCTTCTTATCATTTCAGTAAACACGGTGCCCAAACCTATGGAGACTAACCCGCAATCTCTGCGGCTGTTGATCTCTGGTTTTGAAAACCAGGTAAGGAAATAGTTACACTAAAAGTATTCCTCTTTAAAACACGTGTACAGGCGAGCGCTTTGTACGCAAAACCGTCTTTTTGAAGGGTCAAACGAAATGAGTGTGCGTCCGCAACAAGAAGAAGTCAACCCTAGTAACTGACACTGTACTCGGAAACTATAACCACTTCCTTGATGCTAAACTGATTCAATAGTTGATTCAACTGATGCCTAACTGCTTCTGTAGCCTTGATGACTGGCGCCTCCAGTTTCAGTGTTCAAATATCCATCCAACGGTTATGCACACATAAATGATGCAGGCCGCTTTGATCTTAGACCTGTGAAACTCATACTCACGCGTTATTCATTTTTCTGTTAACACGTAGCAGTTGCGTCGTAGTCAGGACAAAGACACCATGGTATAACTTCTTTGAGTTAAACTGGTCCCTGTGCGGACAGTCAAGATGTAGGTGAATGACAACGGGGCGCCAGTATTATCTGTGGAAGAAAGAAAACGAATAGTTATTAGTTCAGTTTTGTTTGCTTGGATAGGAGTCTCGCTTACGTGATACAGTGACCAGCTCACACCATTTAAGAACACCGGCAACACGTTTTAAGACTACTGCAGAAATGCGCCGTTTTAAAGCCAAGCGTGAGGGTATTAGGAATCTTCAATGGAGGTTTTATCATGTAGGTGAGGCCAATCTATGCGGAAGGTCAGAGAAGCACTTTACAGCAGTTTTCCTTATTGTGACCAGCGAAGGATAAGCAGCACTGGAAACCCGTCGCCCATGTGTTTTACAATTAATTCAATCTGTAGGCATTAAAGCTTTCCAGCAATTGTCGGAGCAGTTGCTATCGTATCGTATGCTTTCCGAGCTGGAGTTTTCCCTTCATGGTTATCCGTTACTCGTTTTTATGTTGTTGATTTATAACCGCGCGTAATTGCTGAGTAATCTCAAGCACCATTAGCATACTTATACCGTGAGCAGTTAGGAATCCAGTCAGGTATCAAAATTTAATGGTCGATTCAAGTGTATGTTTCGTCCAATATCGTACTGTCCTCAGATATACAATTTAATGAAGAGGATTCATCGTTGTTGATCTGCATTGGAGAAAAGGTCGATATCGAGCTGAATTTCAAGTGCCTCGGATAGATTTAAAATACGTCCAGAACGTTCACGACTGGACAGAGTATACAAAATCCAGATAACTGAATTTTGGACCCAACCGTAAGTAAACAGGCTTAAACTGACCATATACTCGGTGAGTGGATGAGCCAAAAGGAATTTCGAAGGAATATGAGAAACAGATTTCAAGAGAATTGGAGTGGCTGCTTCCATAGGAATCGCGCTGTGGACCCTTTGGAATTGACCAAAGCCGAATGAAACTGAAGTCATTTATTCAATTTTCAAAAAAGTAACCATATAGTTTACAAAGGCGGTGTATACTGTATTATATTTCATGCTTTCCGTCCGGTTTTCCTTCTTTTGAAGCACGGTTCTCTCATAATGGACAACGAGCATTTCATGATACTATGGAGACCTAAATGAAAATTTCCCGCAGAAGCTTACAAGTTTAAACATGTCTTTTTTGACGTTTGCTTTATTCGTAAAAGTATTCTTCCCATTTACTAATCGTTCACCGATTTACTTTCATCAAAGCTGTTTTGTAGGACATCACCGGGTCTGTCATTACGCAAAGAAAATCTTCAACAGCAAAATAGCAACTGAAGATTTCTGATAAACCAGCTTTGGCATGCTCACCAAGTGTCACACCCTCGTATTCAAAAGCACTCCATCGATAGGAAGGAAGGCTTTCATTTATATTAATAGGCTGTCGCAGAATTACCACATGCAACGTGAAAATTCGTTGTACCAGTGAAAAAACAAGGCCAACAGAACTGGTCCTTCTTCGTAGCAAGGCGCTTCAAAGTCAGGCTTTGTCCAGACCCTTTAACCGGGCCAACAAAGGACCCAGTGCTTGACACCTGTTATCACCCTCTTCTATCAGTATACACTTCCCAGCCAAAATAAGACAATGCAAAAATGGAATAATTTTAGCAGAGACATAATACACTACTCAGAAGTTTGCTGAAATCTCTCCGGTTTTGTCCTTCTTGAGGCTAATCAGGTTGGTACAGTCCCCGAGTATCCTTCATTTTATGTTCAACTGAACCTAAGTTTTACGAAATTTGACTTATTCACTCGTCTGCATACCAATTTAGTTTTGTCGGAAGACTCACTTGGAACCCAACTGAAGCCCTCGTTTAAGAGATCGTTACGCAACTGAATGTGCTGCACCAGGCTGCCTTATTTTTAGTTGGCACGACATTCTAGATATCGCAATACACTACTGATGAGACTGCTGAAAGCCTCTCGACAGCCCACGCGTCGCGGTGCTCATCAGGTGGATGCAGTCTCCAAGTTTCCGTCAACCTTATGTTTTAGATGAACTCCAATAGCATGAAATTCGTCCCTCGCACTCATCTGCATAACAATATGGTTTTGAATAGAGAGAGAACACCATAAATAAGGGGTTCTGTTAGGTTCCAGGTGAGTCTCCTGACAAAACCAAATTGGTTGGCTAATCGAATTTCAACAGAGGTTACAATTTTTTTGAGAGACTTGAAGTAGAATGAAAGTGGCCATTTCGTGCCATTTCCGATACACTTCTCTTGGCATAAAGTGAAATATTCTGGGTTACCCGTTTGATGACGTTCATAAATGTGTGATGTAATATCATGTTTTAGGATACCCCAACAGATATCAAGTTATTGCAACTAATACTTTAACGTTCCCATTAGAACCTGTCCAAGCCACGCATCATGTTAAACTGGTTTGTCTGAGTTCTCCTAGAGGAGCAACTGTTCAACCCAGTGACAAATTTCTTATGGAACATTCTGCTCAAACTACCTTGATTTTCTGAGTCTTCGTAGTCTAGAGGGTGTCACCTTCCATAGCTTGTTGTGGTGAGCAAAATGTTACGGATGTTTACCGAGAAAATAGAAGGACATGGCCACTAGAGATTTCTGCTCAGCATCCGTGTTCCGCTTTTTAAATTTCAAACATTCAGCCTACTCACAAATGACTTTTCATGTATATTCTGTCTCTCAGGTTTACCTATATATTAAACTGAAAAAAATATCAGTCCAATGCTGTTGTCGGGTTTTTTTAATCTTCGTATTTGGACATTTGGAAAAAACAGAATGCACACCAGAGGATTCTTCAGATCCAACCGTTGTCTGTTTGTGACAGCCACCAGTAATTCGCATAAAGTCAAATTACCAGGTTATTTTAATTTGGCTTCGTTCAGCTGCTGGCTAACTTTTCCGTAGTTAGCTATTTATTCCTGACGCAAATTCCGAATGAAATCGTTTTAGCCAATCTAGTTTTAAGTGCTTTCACAATAATGTATACTGCAAGCACTGTCAGAAAATAGCTCCAAATAAGAGCATCGCACTGCAAAGTTCTCTACACTGCATAGAGCTTTATTGGTATTTTCAAGGGAACACAATGCAAATTTTCTTTAGAAGAGCATTGTGCGCATCCTGATCAGGCTTTCTCTTTCAATTTTCGTGGTACTTTTCACCTTACAAAGTGCATCTGCTTTGCTTTTAGCTGCCTCACCTTCGGGTGGGCACGTGTGCTACACAGTCCTTCCCACACCAATGTAGAAAGCTTTACTGAAATGTCCACTTTGTACCAATCAGCCTTTGTTCCTCTACAACATACAACTCATAAATTGCCCCTGAGTTTTCCAGTAGAAGTCGCGTAGATGTTGTTTCACTTGGGTTCGTCCACTAAGCTATCTGCTTGATTTTACAATCTGGGCCTACGTAATTGCAAACGACTTAGATCTTTTTGGGTATCCCATTTCTCATGTCGTAGGTTCCCGGGAACCCCGGGTACCCAAATCTTGAAATCGTTACCTAATGCAACGTAGACTCATTATTTGACAACTACACTAATTTACAAACCAATCGGGGTTAAACTACAGACTTAACTGATTTCCAGCTAAATCACCCATTTGATATGTACTTCTTTAGCTGAATGCGTTGCAAAAAAGCCGCACGGTAATCAAGATATAGCAGTGTACTGTCAAGTGGAGAATAAGGACCATGGAAACTCGGGGGCTTTGCCTCGAGGGGGACAAAACTGGTCGTGGGCTGTCAAACAGTTTTCAGAAGACTTATGGGTGCTGTATTACGTTTAGACAGCCCGCTGCGACTTCTCGAATATTGTGTCAAATGAAACGAGATTCAGCTTTTTTTCCAGGTTTGTCCACTTGGAGAACATCACAGACGAGAGATATGGCAAAGATTTAGTTGTGTCACCTGTTAAAACTAAATAAGTTTGTACATCAAAGTATCTCACGAATCACATTTAATTTGGGTGCAAGTATCACGTAAATTCGAGGGGAACTCGGGACCTGCGCCTACGTGGTGTGCCTGAAGAAAGACAAATTTGGTCATGAACGTCCAAAGTCTTTCAGTGACCTTATGAGTACTGTGTTCCACATAAACAAGGGCAGTGCTTCCACGGGCCTTTGATAAAAAGGGTGACCAAGGTATATAAACGAATGACTGCATATAACCCTTTTCGGATGCGCACTGAACCACCCAGCGCACATTGCTATTTGAGCAACCCACACAGTATTCTGAAAAACTGACTGATAAAAGCAACTGTGGCTTGCGAGTCGACGCGTACCCTCATGTGCACACGTGGTCAGTTGTCATTTTTATTCTGAACAGGTCACTTCAGTTTATTGTTGTTGACGTTAAAGTGTTCCGTTCTTCCATAAATTTTTGTTGACACTGTGCATCTGAATGGAAACTGACCTGCGCACACGGTCTAATTAACCCCATGAAATGCCGAAACTACTGTTTTACTGAGCACACCAGAAAAACTGGGTCTTATAAGAGTTAGCTCTTCTGAAAGATGTCTTGGAAATTTGTCTTTAAGCTATTTTACCATCCAGTGAACAAGGTTAAGAATTATTGGAACAATCAACTCTCAGGCCTCACTTCCCTGAATGTGGATTACCACATTCTCCTCATAAACCACAAAGGGTTCAGACTTCATTTTTGGGTTTTGGAGTGATGAATATGTCATTCCCCTTTGTTGTTTAACTTTATCATATTTTACTGTCCAACTATTAGCGAAACACCACAAATAATGTTTAATAAAATTGGTCATCCGTCCCCAAAAAAGGCACATATTAAAGTTATGTTGAAGACAAAAGTGTCTCAAAAAATGTCTCACTATTCCTCATTTGCCGTCCGTTCTTGTATGTAACTCTATCCAGTTGATTCCTCTAATCAGAACACGGGAGGAGTTAGTCTGGAGAGCATATCATTTTCACACTCTCGGAGAACAAACTTCTGAATAAGCACAGGGTTCCTTCTGGTTATGGTGTTGGTAATGGCTTTCAAAATGGACAGTGTTCTGCATCTTTAAAAATATCTCCAATAACCAATTCCAAGATTATATCCATTCGCTTTTACAATCTTCGAAAAAGGGTAGAATCAACAGTTACACACGACACCAGATGAATGCATAAGGTACATTCCCTTGTGGGAAATCACTAAAATGATTGCCCATAATCTGCTTCTATGACAATAAGATGTACTTTTCCTTAGGGATGATACAGATACAAGCAAACAACTTTAGCTAAGCGAATGGAATATTTGGTGAAGTTTGACAGCGAATGGAACACTGCGCAAGATCACGTTACGGGCAGTATGTACTGTGAAACTGAGTACATGATTTTCAAGGTCATCCTTGTTCCACATTACCTTCTCTCTCAGCAAGCAAACAGTATGCCAGCAACCGAAACGACAACTCTCGATTATTAGACTTCTCACTAGATAAAAACAGTGTTCGGCCTAAGGCAATAGACTGCTAATATAACAGGTTGTTTAGTATTCAGTGTAGTTCACAATGCCTTGACATAAGTTTTATTTTGGATTGCTCGTTCGGGGAGATAAAGCTAAATTCCGGACCCTGTTTGTTCTGATTTGCTCCTCACCAATTCTGCATAGGACCTAGTAATTTCATGCACCCTCAGCAATTATCACTTATCTGGTGTTTGAGCAAATTGAACTCGTAAGACTTCAGCTAGTTTGCTGAAAGTGCAAAAATTGGAGACTTTTACGAATACTTACCATCCTGATTTGGAGTCCTCATGTTGACGAACTTGAGCCCCACAGGTATGAGGCCTTATTGCACGCCGTCACAGCTTTCGGCTTTTTCGACGGTGAGTTGATCTGATAGTGGTTCAGACAAGTCTGAGGAGCCACAGTCGGCGCATAACTGACAATTCACAATTCCTGAATTTCGATAAACCAATCTTATTCTAATTGCCGTCATCTCAGCAACCACTATAGCTCATCATCACTCAGAACACGCGGCACTTTAATACTCACTGTTTTCGGGCACACTTTGGACACACTTTTGATTTTATCCCGCCAAAATTTTTACCAATCTCTTCATCTACTCATTACGTGTCCTGTATGCATGTTTGCCCCTAAGTCCAACACTCTGTCGAGTTATTTTTACTGCCCCAGGACAATGCTTTGGTAAGTGGAGTAACTGACATACTGAATGTACTGCCACCAATTATGCAAGGTTTCACTGATGTCGACATGCTACTCAGCTGGCTTAATCGTAACAGAGGCATTTAAGGGAGTCAGGTTCTCCTTTCCACCAGAAAACTAAACAACCACAAACTATCCTTCTTTTTATTGTTACAGCGGACTGACACACCGTTTGTCATATCAATCCCATAAAAGTAAGCCATCTCGATCGACAAGACTGAAATTCTACTCATCATTAAATACAAGTTCGCATTCATATTACTATGTTTGAACGGTAAGCCTCACCTCCTGGAACATCTGTTCTGCTGACTATGCATGATCCATTGGCCGCGCCAGGATTCAAACTACACACAGACTTCAAACGTGCAAAACAAGCGTGTTACCACTAATCCATCAGCAAAAGTTAGATTCTTCCAAATTACTTATCTTCACCAGGCAAATGTTTTCACTCTTGAGATTGGTTTTGTCCAACGCCTGGAAAGACTACCATTTCTACTCTAATTTTGTTGATACGTCTAAAGCTAAAATACAAAGTTAGGGACGAACATAACTTCTATAGGAACTAGTCAAAAATTTTATTACTAAACTCCTTCACTTAACCTTGAGGTTAATTGCATATGCCCGTTGGTACTCTGTGTGACAAAATAAAAAACAAATGCAGCAACGTACGTGTTTCGTGTTTTCGTTTACCCGTTGAAGCTTGAGAAGAACACTTGCTAGATGCAACATGATCTGCCTCTACCCCTAAGTCCAGGGATAGTTTTAACTTTATGTTGTCAGTTTCGTAGAGGACACCCAATGTACTGGCACAATTTAAAACGCCCATACATTCACGCATAAAATTCGGCATCACATATGAGCCTTAATTCTGCGTGCCTTGATTAGGTCTGGAAAACTTCGTCTACCAGAACCGCTGACAAATACCTTTCCTGACAGCGAAAGATAAGCAGCGAAGTCATCAAACTTCTAATAAAAACACTATGAAGTACATATCGTGTGGTATTCTACATTTCCTGTCACAACTCTGGGAAACAATGGCGGTTACCGCGGTTCACTTAAATAACCCGGTTTTCCACAGACAAAAACAGCCCCTCCTTATGCTTAAACCACACAGACCAGGCTGAGAAAACGGTTTATCAGCCAGACTGGGGGCGTATCGAATTGTAGTCATCCTGGTGGCATGCATTACGAGTTGATTGTTATCTGACAAGGAACAAATAAGCAAATCAACCTTCCTAGCATTGATTTTTTGTCCATACCCACGGATTAGTCGCTGAACTGATTATTACCGCATTCCAGTCAAACGTAGCAGTTAGCTTCTGAAATGTTCATATGCGTTTCCGGACGCAGGGATAGATCTGGTCTACAAGACAACTAGAGCACTTTAAACGCTTTAACCGTTCCAGACCACTATTCCACTCCCCACACTCAAACACTGATCTGATGTGTACCTATCACCAGATATTCGATGGGAAAGATGACATGCTGAAAAAAATCGTCCAGCTGTTACACCCTTTCGGTGACTAGCTGCCATACCACCAGAAGGAAGATATGTATCATTAGTTCTCGATCCCTTCGGAGTTTTCCGGATGTCAGTCAGTTTTGAAAATCTGACTTAAGTCTCTCAACTCCTCAAATATTTGGATAAGTAACGGCTGTACGTGATTTACCCTTGCGTCTGCGACATTTTTGTCACTAACCACAGTCAGAGTGAGCATCAGTTTCTACCTCACCTTCTCTCATCACGTTTCACAAAGGATGACTTTACAGTTAATGCAGGTGAGTGCGAATTTGGTCGATCTTCCACTGGTAACTTGGGGATCTATCTTGCTCGACGTGGCATCCATTCTCCGGCTGATAAGTTGTAAGCAGTCACAGAATTTTCACCAGCCACCAACGCTTGCAACCATCCGACAGCTTATGTGCACGGTGAGCTAACGGCGCCGATTTTCGAGCCGGTGTGCCAGTTTACTGTGGCTCCTCAATTATCAACCCCATGGCGTTAAGAATACCGACCCTGAAGTATTACCGTATGTGCTGACTGTATTCTGAACAGTACAAAATTCCATGGACCCAGCAGCTTTACTACGTTGCTTCCAAAACACCATATGCGTGGCCATGCAACCATGGACGGTATCCGTTGACATCTTCATCCAGACTAATTTTGCGGACCAACTAGATGTCTGCAATGCTGGGTCTTTGAATACCTGCAATTTATTTAATTTTATTTATTTTGTCGTTTATTATTTATCGTTTATTTATCGTTTGTCAGTTCCGCTATCCATTTCAAAGCCACTAAATACAGAGCATTTGTGTACCCCTGTTAAGGACGGAGACTGTCTCCATAAACAAGCATCCACGATTTTGCTATTTAATTTTTAATTCACATTCGGTGAGTCTGATGCTCTATCGCGAGTATCGTAGGAGGACGCGAGGGAACTGACGATTGAATTCAACGCCGTTACCGCTGCATTACAAACAGTCCCAGCTTTATTGGTCATGTCAGAACAGTGCACTACGTTCCGACCATCAGCGGGTACCTATGTCTGTGGGAGCCATCCTTTGTGATGTCTCATTAGGCTACCCCAGGTTGACTGTTTTGACTTTTCATCAACACCTCTCTTTCAGTTTGTTGCTTCTGGCGCCTAGGCCATCGCCAAGCTCACTCTCTACAGGTATTTTAGACCCATTAGGCAAAAAGATACCAGGTTTTGACGCCTGTTTGCTTGGTTTGCCAGGAGAAAAAAGGAAAACTCACGCCGCCGTCTCAGTTGGACGCCTTTCGGTGACATCCTACCTCACATTCGCATGGATACTGTGAATATTCTGTCCCATTCTAGAGATATACCAGTAAACAGCTGGTTTTGTAGGTAAAATAAGCTTGTTCCAAGAAACCGAAGAGCATTGCGCAACCGTTTTATCCTTACTGAAAATAATCGGCAATGCACATCTCACAAATTTGAATTAGATTCGCAGTAAAAACCTCCCAGCTAAACCATTTGGCCATAAATGACTGACCAGCTCCGTGACCAGGTCGCATTTAGGTAGTATATCGCGCCGCTCTTCCTTTAACCAGGACATCCACATCACAGTGTCACGCGTTGACTGGCTCCCGGAGTGAAGACTTCGCAGATAACGGACTGACCGATTTTTGGAGTTATTCATTCTTCAGGGCTATTATTAGCTTTCTGACAGTAAAAAGCGTTTGAAATGTTCATTGTTTTGGGTTTCTTCCGATGGATAAAGCAGCCTACACCGAGACGCTCAGAATTACTGTAAAGCGGTTTCATCTTTAGTAAAAATAGTCCGCAAAGTGCACCTCAAGACTCACTAGGGGGGACATGTGTTGGGTGCGTCCAAGTACTGAGAGATTGTTACCAGTCACTCGTCGCAGAATGGTTAAGTCTTCAACGACTGGCCAGGAGCTCGAGAGTGCAAACCTCCTGGGACATTCGTGGGCTACGCATCGCCGACTATTCTCGACAAGACTGAAGGAGTTTCACAATGCTTCTTGGTTTTTCAAGATTAACTGACTTCAATTACTGAGTGAGATATTCTCGGAAACTTCAAAACCTTCTCATGCGACCGATAACTATGGAGAAGTGACGTAATTTTTGGCTGTCCTCAATCAGTTTTGCTACTGTCTCGAATAACCGCATAGCCCGATAATCTCACCAGAACGAGTTATAATACATCCATCAAATGTCAATTTGCCCCTAAAGGTGTTCAACGACTTTTTAACGGGCCATGTAATGCATTTAGATGTATCTCTTTTGTTGGCACCTTAAAAACACGATATGCCGTGATTGTTGCTTACCATCCACTTGCTCACACAAGACCCACGGAGGCAACGGATGCAGATTGCGAGACCCACCGAACGGGGGTCCTGCCAACTGTCCTGGTTGGTACCCGCGTATTTGTCAGCGCTGGCATAGAGACATCGAGTATCCAACTCGTAATCCTCCAAACTCTGCTTATTTGGAGATTGATTTCTGGATGATAATAAAGCAATGTCTTGCGATGTCTCATATGTCAATCAGCTGGTTGTCTGGATGTATCGCATGCTCCTCTCCAATTAACAGAAGACACCTCCAGTCACCGGCCCTCAGAGCTTTCAGCGACCTTTTGAATAGGGTGTTCTGTTTGTTTGTGTCAGACTTCAGTTTGAACTTAGCCCGGTAGTCAAAAATATCTCTTAACTTCCCCAAACTGCCGCAAAAACAACTAACGCGGCAGAACAATTACGGACAAACTTCCTAGTAAGATCTTTTTAGTAGGCGACTAAATGAAAGCTTTCTATGGCATACAGACGCTGCTGAGCGTACGCGTACTCAACCAACTTAACTCTAGTAAGCACTACCCGCCGCAAGCATGGCCTTATTTTTTTCTGGCAAACGGGTTGCGACGCCTGCTCTGCAGTAATGTTTGTCCTCTTGTGGAATTGTTAGCCAAACTTTCAGGACTCTAAAACAGAGATTCGAAATCCCTGTGTATTAGTTTGCTCTGACAGAAAAGTCAATAACAGCTGATCTTCAAAACACAAAAGCGTCAGCTGGCCTAATCGAATGAATTGTAGACACACCCGTTCCGTAACATGCCCACTGACAAACACGTTTTTCTTGCTGTATTCTGTTGGCTATGCCGGTGGCTTTAAATATTGCATAGTGCTACTCGCAAATTTAGAGATCAGGGCTACCTAATTCCTCGTGATTTCGACAGTGTAAAGGCATTGTGTTAGGGAGTATAAACTTATGGAGGGTAAGATGTCACCAGCAGATGTTATTACTTCTTGCTTAATGGCATCTTGTTATCCATTGTGACTTTCTGATAGAATAGCCGGCAGATTTGCTTGGAAGTCGGGGATCATACTCGTTCTATGGCTTGATTCCATCGGCTCAGGGGTCACCGGAAAGTCGCAAATCAAGGTACAGAAGAACAAAACTAAAAGTTGTGATGCACAGAGGTGACTTTCGCAAAGTGCGATTTAGAGTTATACTGATAATGAAAGCTGTTTTATTCCACCAACATCCGTCCCAGTTTAATTAGGGCCACTTTTTTCGTAGGTAGCCAGTCCCTTAAATGAGATGTTACCTTCAACTTCAAGGAACACTTCCAAAAGAAATAGACACTTCCACCCAGCAAGAAAAAATAAAAGACTGGAAGTGACCATCTATCAAAATACATTCCAAGGACAATCCTGAACTAATAGGGAGAAGGTTCTGCGGGTGATCTGGCTTTATGCCTAGATCACCCGATCAATGTTTAGCACTAGTCGTCTCCCTCGATAAAAAAAGGAGGCGGATGAGTTTGGTGCTCCTGCTTTTAAGCAAGTTAGTTGTGGAAGACTGTATCCGCTTAAACATACACAGCCTTCAAAAATAACATTAAAAACTAATACTTTCTGAAGGTTGATACCAGAGTAACCCTGCAGATTTGTATTCATGTGGATGAGAAAACTGTCAACTCCACTTTACGTTTACATCAAACCAGACTGAAGTTGAAAGTGCTTCTTTCTGGGGCTAACCCGCAAGTGCTAATCAAGCAAACGCATAAACGTGTAAACGATAAATGCCATTGCGGTATGTTCCACAAGGCTTTTCCACAAAATAATTGCTCTGGAAAACATCTAGAACATTAATGATAGCATAAGAAACCTATGGCCTTTAATGTCGTATTTTTGCATCCACGTAGTCGCGGCATTCCCTTAGTTACTAAGTGATACAGCTACCAAAACCATTTGCTCTCCTAGCACTCAAAACCAGAAGAGCAGACAAACGCAAGTGCGGTAGTATTCAGGAGCAAGCAAGTTAAGCCGTAAGTAGCGGCTGATGTAGCTCAGTTTTCTCAGTTCTGTTGTCATTTTTTGTGCCGAATTCCAATAGTTAAGGTTTCAAGTCTTAGCCTCTTGCACGAGGATAATTAAACAGTAAACAAAGCAGGTCGAATGAACCATTTTAGCAGTTTGAGCGCAGTCTCTACTTTTTAAAGTGCAGCTCGGTTTTGTGAGGCCTTGGCACGCCACTCGAGTGAGAGGTGTTTCTATCTTAAATCCGCTTGTAATTATCAACGATCAGGTAAAATATCCTCAGCCTCTATGGGTACCAACGGACCATTTGGAATACAATGTTTTAGCAAGTGCTGTTGTGGTGGTTGGTAGTTTCACCTAAGCCGTCTACTCCTCTACCCTATCCCATGCATCCTAAAAATATTCTCCATCCTCGTCTGTCGTGATGCTGCCTCACACCTTATAGTCAACCGCAAATATTAAAATTGTTTGCCCTAGCCAACAAAATAATGTAGTTACACACTTGCTGAACGGTTTAGGTTACAGTATCAGTCCTTGTGAGATTACATTGCCCTCTGACAGTCGTTCTTTTGACTTAACCACGTAATGGAAATTTTTTAGGTTACTGACTATACAACAAAGATGGCGAAAAACTAACCCCTCGTAAACTAGCAAGGACAGTTTTATAGAACTGTCAAACACTTAACTGAAATTTACGGAAACCACATCCACCTAATGTCCCTGACCAATTGACTTTGCTCAGCTCTTACTTGCTGGATACAGATAACAGGATTTGTTAGTTACAAAGCCCTAATGCTCCGATTTTTGTGAGCCGTTGTCCTTAAGGCGCCGTCGCAGAAGCCTCTTTACTTGTCTCTATATGAGCTTCCCGATCACCGACACTAAGCTATCTGGCCGATACCTAGTAGGGTCCTGTGTGCCAAAACCTCTGTGGACGGTGCCATAACCTTCTTTGCTGACTAAACAAAGATCACAGCAAGAACTGCAACTAAAACGCTCTTTAGCTAGCGGAGTATCTCTTAAGGGAGCTTATCTGGTCTAGAAGATTTGGTTAGTCTAATTAAAACAGAATCCGGTTTAGTTTTACAGCCGTGCAGCCAACTAATGTTCCTCCCTGTTCTCCAATCAGTCATGATTCTGGAACGTAACAGACCCAGGAATACGTGTAAGCTAGTAATTATGTTTATTTTGGAGTGTCGCCTACTACTTAATCCGCATTAGCCCTCCCCACATTAGGTGCCAGGATGTTCACTTTTGGAGGGTTCTCAGCTAGCCCCAAGTGGGCTGCCAGCCTCATGAAATCACTGAGAGCCAAGAGCATATTGTACTCAAATTACTGTGGACTATCGTTAGCCTTATTAAATAGTTTGTCTATGTAAGGTTCTAAGTGTCCATGGAGACGTCAAGTCATTTTTCACACAGGCTAAACAACTTAATCCTTGAGTGCTACTAGCCGTTTAGTCCAGTCGTTCATCGTGACACATCGGGGGTTCCGGTTCGACTCTTGAAGCTATCCAAATAGGCTCGTGTTGTTATTTTAAGAACTCTCAGAAAAGAAAATCATAACCAAGCTGACTCATTCTGGCGAAACATAGTACCTCGCATAGAACATCAGCCGCTCTTTATACTGGTCAACAGTGCCCAAACATACGACATTTTGCTACAACCCAGCTCTTGAGTTTGATCGTGGTATTGGCAGTTTTAGCCAGAGAGTGCTAATTCTGAATCCTCAAACTCATCTGCCAACTATGCCTCAGTTGGTTTTATAAGATCCGGCAGAAAAGTAGTGACCCAAACAATTCGACTCATTCAGTTTTCAATTCAAACCACTCATCTCGAAGTGTGCTACCTAGATCACGATTGTCAGGTTCTCCAGCCCGTCAGTATGACCGATTGGCATGCAGGACTTACTTTACCCCAAAATCTCAAATACAGAGCTTTTCTTGGGGATGACGTATGGCGCACTTCAAAACTGTACCATCATGAGATAACAAAGAAGGCCGCCTTGGCCTGCAGTCTGCACTCCCATCTATATTCTCCCTAATGTCCATGGTCTTCAGCGCCTTGACTCCATTCTTTGTCCTGTCCAACTACTTGTTTTCATCATTCTTAATCCTACCGTGTCTGCTTTTTTACCCGCTTCAGGGCCAAATTGTCTGATTCAGCCATGGGTAAAGCCATAAAACACTTGGATCCAAGAGGAATCATTCCATAATTTGGTGTTGGTGTGGTATTTTTTGTTTACGCATCAATGCATCCTCCGTTTATATTCTCAGTTGTCGGAGCTAGGTTGTTGGTTGTTCGGCGGGAAAAACCACGTGATTACGCTGCAGTTTTCACCGGTCCTGGGTGGCTTACGAGCTGCTTATGGCGATTTGATTTTTATCAGCGTGTGCGGGATAATCGTCCGTGAATCTTTTGGCAAGGTCTCTTCTGGTGTACCACTGCGTTTCGTAGGTTGTCCGTATGATGTCTATCTCCTTCCCTTGAACTGGTTCTGCTGTCGGAGTAACTGATTCTATATATGTCACTCCAGAATGATTGATTATTCCTGCAGGCAGTGCAGGTGTGCAGAAATTGATCCGGATCTTCTCAATGATCGAAAATAGCTTCTTTAAACCGTGGAACAATCCATACATTCCTACTAAGAGCAGAAATCACCGTGTTGAACTTCCTATTGGTTCCACCTGCACAAACAACGCAACCATTGATGTTGTGAGTCCTCTGGAACGATCAGGGAAAGGGAAGTTCTAGATGTGTTTGTTACGCCCTCTTACCATCATCAACATGAAGGTCAGTACTACCGTGCATCACTGCACGGAGTTTGATGCTTGCGTGAGGAAACGTTAGTCTGGAAATTGAAATCCTCTTGTTCTCTGTAGGTCAAGATTCAGAAACATCACCTCAACGCATCTGAATTCGCTCACATTCCTGATCCATTATCAGATCCTCACATGGAGTCCCTTCATCGGGAGGTTCTACGGAAAAGTCAGCTTCCCTGAGTGTGGGTACGACTTTCTTCGCCAAATGTATAAAATGAACCATTTAATTAATTAAATAAACTACTAACAACCAAACAAAGAGGCGATGAGTGCTTCAACTGGAGGGGGGCTGATGCTATTACCATAAACCCTGGGTCAAGCTGTATCGAACGCTAAATTCCACGTTTAGGACTTAATGGTTGTGCACCATAGCTAGATGATGCTTTAGATAAATGTGCGTGCAGGTATATGCGTACATGTGTATATATAGGTGCATGTAGTGGTAATCCTGGGGAACAATTCAAGCGCGGTTAGTCGTAAATATTTCAAAAACGTGCCTCCTCGTACCGAGCTATCTGGACTTCTAATCTTTAGGTAACTTAAACAAGAACTTTTCGTCGTTTTCAGTTCGGAGTTCATAAGGTTACTTGAGCTCAATTAGGTAGGCAAATCGCAGGATACCGTGACATTTATTCGTCTAATTTTACTGTGCAACAACCTTTTAAGAAGCTATCGGTCCTGGGTTAGAATTGCGTTCTTCATTTCATCTGTTGAATGATGAAACTCTGGCGATTTAAATATTCTTCCAGTCATCACATCCCCTGTTTTGTAAATTCGCATGCACATGCCTATTAAAATTTTATGTTATATTATAGTAGTGATGTGGCACAGTTTGATCTACCCGTATACCAGCTCATTCACCCCACATATTTTGATTCCCAAAGATAGTAACAGGGACAGTACCCAGCTGACGCATTTAACCGGTCACTTTGAGCCTACATCCTCAGAATCGATATCAAGGGGCCGTAGTGGGTGGCTTCTAGAATCATCTTTCTGTGCCAGGCTTTATGCTCAAAAATATTTTTCATGTGAGTTGCCGAACGTTAAATTTCAGTTCGCTTACGATACTGTTTCTACCATTATGTAGTGTTATGATTAGAAAAGTCCACATTTCTTTTCCCTTTGATCCGCAGTCAGGAGTGCAAGAAACCGGTATTCCAGGAGCAAGGTTGCATGGCGCCCCACAGAGCGCATCCTGAGTGAGCAGCAACATGACACATGATGGCGCAGGTTACTGCTGGCGGCCGACGCTAGCTGTTTTAATGTCAAGGAAATGAAACCAGAAAAATCAGAATACTGAGCCGAAAAAGCACGAGTATCCCTGTTAAGCGTCCTCGGAGTGGAACCTGTACAATGAAGAGGGCCCACAAGAACGGTTTCCAATGTCCCGTGAATCGGGAGCGTAAACCAGGAGAGAAGACCAAGGTGGCGACCACCTATGTTTGTCGCATCAGCCAGCTGTCGTGCTCAACCCCTAGCAGCATGATCTCCATCCAGACTTAGTGCCACTGCACCGCTGTGTTCTTATTTAGCTTACCTAAGTAGGTTCTAAAACATTCTGTTGCACTTGGTTTCATTCAACAAAATAGGCAAGTGTTATTTTTTGCACGTTTCCTTTCAAGTGAGTAGAAAGTTTTAAATCCTGGCTATTGCGGATGATTGTATTTTAACAAAAATAATAATAATGTTTATTCCCAACTAGTGTGTGGCATACCGCCAAGCATGAGCACATGATTACAGTCAGAATAAAGCACGACTATAAGGTTGGCGGGTACTGCGGATTGTGCAAAAAAAGACAGTCATATACAGGGGGCAAAATGCGATGCAGAATCGGTCACGCCTAGACCGGCATGGAAAAGGAAACACAGTTATCAGGAGTTTTTCTGACTTTTGAGGGAACATATCAAGCTGAAACAAGGTCAGATCGTTAGGATTTGAAGGTGGCGGGCAAAAGCAGAACGAGGGAGAACATCACCATCAGGTCAAACTTTCTTATGATACAGCTTCCTTCCGAGACCAAAACAATTGGCATTGAGGTAGCATTAACCACGTATATTTTCCTAATATTTTGCGCCCTTCCACTTTACCTGAAAACGGATCACAACCACGCACTACATACAGGAAGGTTTATAGTTGCATACATTTTACAGGGGGTACCCACCATTTCAGCAGATTCTCTGAGGCCGCCATCGTCCATGAAAGCATACGGATTATCACAGTGGCTTGAAATGAAAATATCGACCATTTTTCTCAGCCCACTTTGCGGCTGGCACCCAAAGACGGCACACATTAGTCCGAAAAATGTAGGAAAGATGTTCCATTTAAGGTTGTGCTGGTGTTTGTCCCGTCAAGCATTCTCCAAAAACAATTAAAGTGATTCAAGTAAGGTCCCTGAAAATGTTACCGTTCGGGGTATCAGCCAAGAATAGAGGAAAAGACAGGTCTAGAGAATCATCGGGACCGCAAATTATCGTTTGGTGATTTCCATGGATGAATAATTGTGGTTAGATGTAAGGTTTAGAGTGTGTTTTGTTTATTTCAACAAGATATACTATGACTTCTATGTAACCTGCGTAGCGTTCTGTTGCACTACTGAAATAATGCTTCACCCATGGTCTTGTGGCCGGTTAGCGTGGACCCTCATATGCAACGAGAGAAAACTGTGAAGGAGAACAGTATAGGAAAACAAAAAACACTGAAAACAGTTGCAGTGAATACCTCCAAGCTCTGCGTAAGTAGCTTGCGCATGAAGGTCATTATAAAAACATGAAAGTACTAACAGTCGTCTGTGTTTCTCCCTCTGAAAAGCGCATGCAAACTGCGGCCTGATGGGGTCATCACAGTTTGATAGTGACGAGAAACAGCACAACGAAAGGGAATGGAAGATGAAGGGGGCATGCTTATCACGTGTTAGGCGATCGCAAATCGTGAAAAACACAATCTGGGATAATGGGGCAGGAGATCTAGTTATTCAGTGATAAATTCGGTTTATTTGAAATAAAGATTGAAAGCGTTGCTGACTATGAGCGACTTTGGACAGTTCAGTTGAAGTCCAGAGTCACAAAAAGCGTACTTGGAGATGCTGAGCTTTGAGATAAATTACAAATCACTTCTCAGAGGTGTGATATGCACCGAAACTAGATAGATCACCTGCTACTGCTGGCAGCAGCCCAGATGTAAACTTTGCTTTGGAGGGAGAGGTAGCGCTGACTTAAAAAAATCATTGAAGTTGTCGACGGAACAGCCTGAAATTGCTCCGAAACAATTAGACAGTTAACTCCAAGTAAAGGTCCACTCGAATTAGTATGAACTCGTCTCGAAGGTTGTTGGACTGACTGAGCTTGCCGATATAGTATGGGACATTTACCAGGCCACTTCAGGTGTGCTTCCGCTTGACGAGTCAGCAGTATACTCAAATATCGATGCTAGATAGAGGTATAAATATAGTGCTTCTTGCATATTACTGAGGGTCAGTGGATCAGTGAAAGCAAGGTCATGGCGAGAGTAGCTGCGTAATGTTGAAAAGTTTAGAAGTTAGCAAATGCAGTCACAAGCAAGCAGGCAGGTTGTTGGGGACAATTGTAGAGTGAATTAGACAGAAAACGGTGGTAGATTTTATTCTGTTGCAGAATGTCCTCAGAGGGACGCCGTTGTTCAAAGGTGGATTGTTGATGAAAGGGACACCAGGCAAATAGGGAATGATGCTGAAAGACTTTCCGAGATAATGCATAAGGATGGCAGTCTAACTCAAAATTCCGGTGTGAATTGAAAAATAAACTGAGAGTATGAGTTATCAGTCACTGAGCCACTGCTGTCAACTCCAAGCAACGCGTTGTGCATCGAAAAATTATGCTAGTGAATGCTAGTATTAGAGGAGTGGCAAATCCCCCATATTTTATATAAATGCGGCCATCTTCGGGTGCAGTAGAAACGGACTCATGTGTCAAACATGGCCGACGAATTGGAATCAGTGTGGTGCAACCCCAAACAAGACGAAAGTGGCAGCAGATTTCTACGTCGATGTAAGCCGTGACCGTCACGATGTATCTGCAGGCTACAAGATACATTAAAGAAAACGGACACCGGGGAAGCTTTCCCTTTCCCGCACTTCTTAGCGTTGCAGGATAAAACAAATATAGTCATGACAGGTCCAAACCGGCGGCTACAGGCAGACAGCAGTGGCGCTTTTTATGGGTTTCCTTAATTAAGGACTTCCCTTAAAACAGCCGGCGATAAGAGAATCACCCGTCCTGTTAGATTGCCGGTGTATATACCAACGCACCATAGCGCATCGCAACAAGGCTGACCATTTTGAATTGCGTACCCGACCACAATACTGGACTTCCGTCCCTCGAGCTTCCTACCAGATCTGGGAGGAGGGAAGAATCTATTATTTCAGCTAGTGTGGTAACTAAGAGTTTTAGCTGGCAGGTATCTTGCTCAGTCAAGGGGAAATCCAGGCCAGCAAAACATTTCGGCTGGCTCGAACAGACAAACAGTAAACAGCTGGAACAGGTGGGTAGAAAATAAGAGGGCGGCTATCATTGGGGTAAAAAGGGTGGAGCGAGTGTGCTCAGAGTCTGTGCATAATAGCTAAACGACGGAGCGCTAATGTAGATATACTGTTAAGCAGAGACGTGCCGCATTGTTATGTGTGTGATTGAACGGGCTGTGCGGCAAAAAAGATTTTCACCCAGCGCGCACACTCACACCGACTGTTTCTCTTTACATGCAATGCGCGTGATCAGAAGATGTAGTTCGGCTCCCAAGAGTGCAAAACTACGACTTTTTGGTTTAAATTAGTTAAAGGTTCGCAAAGCGATGCACCGGACAATAAACAGCGTCGACAGATCAATCCGACGACTAAGCCAGGCTTGATGGAACGAAGTGAAAGTCATCTACGCATAGAAGCACAAGGCCAAAAGTAAGGAAGAATAACGGGGTTAGCAGAGGTGGGCATGAGATTGATTACGACCGTGAGCTCTAGACGGCCTTAGCGACAGCTTTTAAATTTGAGAAGCAGGTGTAAATGCAGTTTCCGGAAATAAAACTTCGGCAGGAAGCATAGGGTTACTTAGCGCCACTTACTCCTGAAGAATCTAGCTCAAGATGCACACGGAGTAGACAGTATGGTAGTGCTTACGATGTCAGAAACAAAGACCTAGTAAATGAACACCGCACACTCTACAGCAGTTCGGCATGCTTGCGAATACTGCGAGGCGAATTAAGGGCAAGTACAATTACCTTGCAACTAGCTGAGGTTAAGTGTCCTGGCCTTCCTCCTGAGTCAACTCACACAACTGTGCAATCACTGCCGATAACCAAGTCCTTCGATGTTCTTTCCAAATGCCGTCTTCCGCCAGATCACTGTGTCAAGAACGTAGTTCTGGTATCTGCTGCGTGGGTAACAGTTTGAACATGGACAAGATGCGGTCACATTAACCAACCCGGCAGTTGGCTGAAGGAGAGCGTCTCAAGATGTGGTACCATGTGTGTCCTACGAAGTAGTCTGCGTGCGAATTTGCTCGGCATAACTCTCCCTGATGTTCACCGTTTGACACCGATGACGCTGCGCGCATGCACATCAAAGTTAACCATAGTGGCCCTATATGTTTTTCTATGTATCCGTGCTCCAACCACGAAAACAAAAAATATCATCGTTTCGACCTTTTATCCGATAATCAACCAACGGCATTTGGAATCTGCGGGCATTACGAGTGGACCTCAAGTCAAGAAAATTCAAAAACCTCTAGCTGTTCCACAAATTCAAGAAATCCTTAAAGATATATAATATTTATAAAGGTACAACTTTTAACCTAATTTTACTGGAGGATAAATATGGGCCTAGAGGAAAAACAAACGCAGTGAAGCATACCGAATTTAGCCATCATGGTATGCACAGAGTGGACTGAAATCCGGTACTCCTCTGGGGGTTCAACACTGCAACAGATCCAATAGGCAAAAGCACATAATGCCACTTGTGTGTGAAGTGCATCGGTAGTGTTCACATCAGGAAAGTTGAATGCTACAAAGGAACGAACACAAATAAGTGGACCGAGCGTAAAAATATTTTTGAGCGGTGTTCCGATAGACTATCCCTAAGCCAACTAGGCCACTTGAGGCAGAAATCTCAAACATTCGACTACCGCGAGAAAAGGTTGGCTTTCTATTAACTAGCCCTTATAGTTAGACTTTGCCAACAAGGTAATGTGAGACTAACATGTTCGCTCCGTTCCACAAACTCACTGGAACGAACTCAGAAGTTATATTCGAGCTAATTCCAAAGAAAAATGGCCGTTCGAAGTAGGGCTTGTATACTATGGTAACACAATCAAAATAACATTACAAGACATATTGCAATAAAAATTACCACTTACAAGGGGAGATATGGAAAGTAAGAAGTCAAGACTACGCCAGCAATGCAGACTGGAAGGAACGCATGCGCTCTTGAACGATTCAGCTGAACCAAACTCACTAATTCAGACTCCACTGTAGGTAGAACCACGAATAATACTTCATTCTAAGCTGCAGAAGTTTAAGTCATAAACTCTTCATTATTAGAATAAGTGATATTTCCTTATTCACAGCTTGACCCCGGAAACCAGACCACGACGACCGCAACATCGCCAAACCTCAAAGAAATCTACAAGCACAATCTGTCGAACTTTAGCACCACCAAGCCTGCACGTTTATGAGGGATTCTGGTGGCCATTTGAGCCAACCTAGCAGACACCCTATCCAAACATTTAGCACGTGTACTTCGAGTTGCTTTCCTGTACGATAGATTTACGCTAACGTGAAACTGATGCTAGATTCCGTCTTATTACACCCCTTTTGCATAGCTAAGACTAATCCATTTCACTTCGAATGGCCGAAAAACGTATTAAAAAATAAATAGTAACGGAATCACTAAATGTACTCTCTGGCACAACTCACCTTCCGAGCAACGACCAACATGGACTCGCATATGGACGCTGTTGCCTGAATATTCTACCAAATATGATCATGGCTAAGCGGGCATCAGGGATACATTTTACCCTGCAGACGTTATTTTTTCCGATAGCTTACAAGTATTCATGAACAAATAAGTCCTTGATTTGCTCTCGAATCCAGAAAAATTGAGAACCCTACACTTGCTCAAATCATTTCGTGGACTTTTCAAGAATACGCCATTCATTGTCAGTGTACAAGGCATCTTAGCAACCGTACATCCCTTAATTAGCGGGATACCGCAATGATCTGTACAAGGTCCGAAGTTAACTAATGCCTCCATAAAGTAGGATATCCTCTGGGCCATTCAAGTTCGTCATTCTGCACGGAAGACTTTAAAGTCCGATTGCCACGGTGGCAGAATGATACTGCCATTGGACTTTGATGCACCATAAGAATAGGGGCCAGCAAATAAGCTCGCACTTAAAGCCCAAAAATGTAAGATAATCTACTTGCCATGCAGGTGAACTAAACCTATGAATTACGAGAGATCACAGTTGCGAGTACTACCTGAGCGCATTTGCTTCTGTGAAACTCGACTCGGCAAGCAACTCTGGGCCATAGATTTGTTCACGAAAAAATTTTCGCAGAAAATCTCTGCATACTTATACCGTTTTTTTGATGCCTCTTGCACTATAATAACATTATATTGACAAGCTTAGACACTCTGATTGCTAGGCTACTAAGCCAGTTCTTGGTGGCTAGGCAACTGAGCATATGTCCACCCCCATCGTACCACTCGTTGTCACCTCCCTAACTAATAAAAGTTGCCATTATTTTTCCTAATAATAGACTCCACCATATTTGATACCATCTCGAATTCACCAGGAATCACTAACCGCGTCACACTCCTTCCTCATCCAAAGCCTATAACGCCCTAAACGGTCAGTATCTACTACAAATGATCTGTGCTTTACACGTAAAGGGATCTAAAACCGAACCAAAAACACTCCAGTCGAACGCCGTTTCATTCTATTCCTATAAAATTAATCACTACGCCCACAGAATTGCGCAATCCCTATCTGGTCTTCTCAGACATGACTTCCGAAGTATGCCGGTGCAATAGTGGTACGGCATTGCAATGCCCAATCTGATGGCACTCCCACAACCACTCTATCCCTACTCTTGACTGTGCCCTCCTACTCACTAGTTCCCTGTCATGCAACTGGGAACCGTTTTGTCACCTTGACCCAGCCAACCCTGCGAGGGATGTGTTAGTTTTTCGTTCGACTCTAGCCATCTCTGTGGGCTTTAAGTTTGTGCTTCCCCCAAACTCAACCATTTTCCTCACAGTTTGCATTCTATCCTATGCGTTAGAATCAACGCGCTTTCAGGTAGACGTTTATAAAACTGAAATAAATCAAGTGTAGCGGAAACTCGGGGTCAGGCAAGAAAGCACACAGTTGGGACCCGACAAAGGACATCAAGTAACGACAAGGAGATTATAAAACAGGAGGCAAGAGAGACAGGAGTATTGTGGAACACAAATTCTTTAATTGCGGAGCTGACATTAGTTGCTCGTTATGTTAGACCCCTCGTGAATAAAGTAAACGCGATTGAAACCCCGGGCCGTAGGCAAACGCAAGCTTATACACCTGCCATGCGAAGCAGAAGAAACATTTTGTTACAAACTGCCCCACCAACGGTAGTAGAATAGACCACATTGAATGCCGTTGAGCCAAACGGCAAGAAAGCTTTAGAGAAATAACAAACAAGAGTTCCGCTCAAAATGGAAAGTTTAGTTCCTTGTCATGTGTTGGACTAGCAGTAGACGGTAATATCCTGTCCTAGAAACAATGGAGAAACGGTCAGAGCTAACGCAATGTAAAAACCTTTTGCACGACACAGGCTGTAATAACGGCATGGTCTCGGCTTAGTCCTAATTCTGAACCTTCCAAACCGGCGATGTCGCCAAAACAACCACTAAAGGACGGGCGAGCGGTTCAATATTTTGGTTCAGTTCCGTACGAGATAGATGTTTTGGCGGTAGCAGCGTCCAACCGCAAGCAGTAGAGCGGAATCAGTCTAAGATTCGGCCTAACTCCTGACCCTCTAAATTTGTTGGCGTAGCTTCAAATTGTGTTTACCAGACGAGTTGTGGTTTGGTGTGGCTCGTTGTGCCAGCAGGAGCCTTTGCAAAATCTATCCCGTTTGTCTCTCCCTTCTGGACTGCTGAAGTGCACGCGCACGATTCAATGTGCCAAAGTAGCGTTCCTCCAGGCCTTTCGACTGGGGACGAAATGGCGGCAAGTATACACGGTTTATACCACACCCTCGACAAGACTGTGCTAACGCCGACGGAGTGAACCGACTGCCATTTTCGGATACAGTAGTCCCCGGTATTGCAAAGGGATTGAACAATCGTCGGAGCTCCAGGACTCTATAGGGGCTATTGGGCTGTTCACTGGGAAGACTTCCGGCCATTTGCTGTAGGCATCAGCCACCAAGAAATAGAGTTGGCCACCAACTAGATCCACATGGCCAATGTGAAGACGAGATCAGGGCTCACTGGGTTGCAACCACGACCTTAGGTAGGTTTTCACGAATGACTTGGAGGCTTAAGTACACCGCAAGCTGGATTTAAAAACTTGCTTATTGTGGGAGTTCACCAAAGATCAGGGAAGTAACTCCGCGCAAGGGCCTTCGGCATGTTTTTTCCCGGGTGTCAGCTACGTAACTGATTCCTGAGGGCTAGTTGTAACTCCTTTGAAATGATTCTGGGAATAAAAGCACCCGTCAGGCAGCTATAATGCGTCATGTCGGTTGAGGTAAGGTCTCAGTTTGTCTTTTTGTCAAGTAGGCTGCGAAAAATTGCTGTGATGCTTGATGAACTGCTCAGCGTAGGATCTTAATCGGTAGCCTGATGGACCGTGTCGGTGGGCACTAGGTGAATGGGAACTGCTTCCGATAATACGCGGTTCACTTCCGGTTCTAAGACGGGTTTTGCGACTACATTATCCTGTGGGCCTGTCTTGTTTAAATCATTGAAACGCGACAGTGAGTCGGCTTGTCCAAAGCCGGTGTTGCATTGGTAGTTGACCTGGAAATCATGTTCAGGAAGCAGAATGGCCCATCACTGGAGATGGTGGACGGTATGCATCGGAATCCACTTCTTCGAGCCAACCACGGGCGGTTTGTGACCTGTCAGTAAAATGACTGCCGTAGAGCATATTATGGAGCTTTTTGACGGCAATGCCGATCGCCAAAGCTTCCCTTTCTATCTTACGGTAGTTGCGCCTTGCTGGTTTCAGAGATCTTTCCGGTGTGCAATGGTTTTCTGGCTGCTGTTGGGAAGTACACGTGAAATCACTTTACCAAATCCATAGTTCGAGGCACTACGCTACAACTATGTCCAGCGACGGATCGTATTGGGTGAGATGCAAATCGCAACTCAGCCTTGATTTGACACATTCAAAAGTCCATCAGTATTCTTCTGACCAGGTCCACTTGTGGCCCTTGGTAAGTAGCTAGTTCAGTGAAGCTCGGAAGCGATGTATGGCAGACAGAAATGCGCTGTAGTGACCGAAGAGACCGAGGAGGGACCTCTGTGGGTTCTGGCATATGTTTGATGATCGCAGTGTTCTTCGGGTCTAGCTGGCGGTCGTTTTTTGTCAATAATGGAACCGATCAATTTGTCAATCACGTAAAGGAGGTGCATTTTCTCGGAGAGCCATGTTCTTGAGTACGACCGAGCACTAACTTAAGGCGCTGCCACAATTCGGTGGGGTTAGAACCTATGACGGTGCGATTGTCCAAATAGCCTACAACACCGGAAGTACCTTCTGGTCTCATGGCCAGGGGCTGTTAAAATACGGCTGGAGCCATCGTGACACCATGCGGCATTCGTGCACATTGGAACACACCACGATGCGCATTGACGGTCAAAAGTTTTCTGAATCCATCCTCGACTTCAATATGGAGGTAAGCCTTGGCTAGACTTACGTTCGCGAAAAAGCTTCTTCCACTGATTTTTGTGAATAAGCCTCCTGTAAAGACTGAGGTCGCTCAGTAATATCCAGTGTAGAATTGAAGCCGGTGGAGAAGTCTACACATAAGTGGATGGTCCCATTAGCCATCTTCGCCAGTGCGATCGCACAAATTAGTAGGTCAGTTGAAGAACATCAGCTTTCTGTAGTCAGCCTGGTCAACGCCGGGAAAGGCTGCATATGGTACTGGGTGTTTTGGCCTGAAAATTGGTCTGGCATTGTGGAGAAGGCACAGTCTGGTCCTTGCTTATGTGCACCGTCCAAGCCCATCGGCGAATATAGATGGATACGATTTTAGGAGGTCCTCATTTGAACACTTCGGAAATTGGGCTTGTTCAAGCGAACCTCCGGAATGTGCGCGCAATAAAATTGATCGGCTTTTGCAGCAGGTTCAGATTATCAATCCAACTACAGGGATCACGTTTGGGGCATGACGTTAGGTAGCACGTGGATTGTGCCGTCGAACAACTGAAAATTACGGAGCACCCAGCCTCACCAGTCAATTTCAGTTCACCGCTAGAAGCATTATGAACCTAATGTCCAGCCGGTTTCACATTTGTTCCCACGTTCGTTCAGTGAGGAGCCTGATGTCGGTGCCCGTATCCGGCTGCAAACGAACTGGATTGTTTCAGAAGGGCTTGTTAGGCAAACCGGGAGAACTGGAATGTTGCTGATACGAACCGTCACAAACTTCCTCCAGCAAGCAAAGTCAATAAGAAAGGTCACCTCATTGAGTTGGACCGCGTTTTTTAGCAGTACTGTGGTGTGCTGGGGTCTGTGCCATCTGAGATCAAGATAAATTTTCCCTGTAGCCTTGACGACTGCACCTGAATCATTAATGACGCCTAAACCAGCAATAACGGGCGTATTACCACTCATCACAATACCAGAAGCTCAAAGAAGGCTTGCTCTGTAATTAACAGGACCCTATCTTAGATTTTTTCGGGTCGCTGGGGTTGAGTTGCGTGTGTGCAGCTGCTTGAATATGCAGGTGAATGACCGATCATAACCGTATCATACTCCAGGCTGATGAGGCGTTGAAATTCGGTGGTGAGACTCTACAACGACGTTTCAGCGCCCTGTTTGCTTCTGAGAACCAACCGGGTTCTAGTGTCTGCATCTTGTGATGACTAGAAGCCGAACACAAAATGGGGTATCTGAGCTGGTTCCCCTTAATTGCGCTGGGCTTGAAACGCTCGCATCCCCGATCGACAACACCGGCAAACGCAATAAAATCTTCATCAGGTTGCTTGACCAGTTTGGTAACGGATACTAAACGATTATGTATAACCATCGGATATCAGGGACATCGTTTTGACCGTTTAATCGAAGCTGAGGTCACGGAGCATCTTGGGGAGAATGAAGTTTGTATACCTTTCTTGCGCCGGTGTGCAGAGCTTTCACAGCAGTAATATGGATTTCCGTCCGTCCTCGAACTTGTGAAAATCAGTTTTCAACATGCTCTCATAGCGCTGGAAACAGAGTCAAAATTGTGACCAAAAAGCGGGTCCATTGGCCGAGCCTTAGATGCACACCCAAAATTTCTCTGAAACCATAGTTCGGAGAAGGAAAAATTTAACACAAAGTTTCAGCATTTGATGGCAGTTATTCGGTCCCTTAAGATCTTTCCATGCGGGCGCAGTCTTGTTGAACGTTGTTTAAACGTACTCCAGATCCACCATGGCGCGCGGAATTTATATTTTAATGGCTGCCAACGGCTTCGCGTGGTGTACATCTGATGACAATGGGGAATTTGCGGAAGAGCCGGTTTCTTCACGTGTTTTATTTTGCATTGCGTTTGGAAATAATCTCGAAACGACAAGGACAATAATTTCGCCATCTGTGTCGCCGCAAACTCAAAATTGAGCAGCTTTTAACAACCTGTGTGTGAAAAAGTCTCCTATCATTGTGGCAGGTGTCCTGCAGAACCGGGTCAAGGAATTCGTCACAGCTAGTAAGTTTTTTGTTTTTTTATGATGGTCAGTACATGCTATATTAGGCGCAAGGCTACACCGAACTATCGATAGTGATATTGGTAGAATTAGTGTGTTTATGGACAGAACAAGCAGACAGCACAATAAGTTGGCCAGTACTTTCAAGTCCTTGCGCAAACTAACGAATTGAGGCGGTCTTGTTGGTGCCTTTTACACTCTCATCCGGTAAATATTGTGGATATGCTGAACTACGGGCAGTCCATCAGACTGGGTATGGTAGTCGCGGTACCGTCATCGCGACGCCGTACTTGGGTCCGTGGACAGCCCCGTACATGAACCTCATGGGTGAGTCGTTCAGGGTTGTTATTGTAGTTACGATTCGCCAAGGAATTGTCACAAATTGAGACCGGCATGCATTAAGAGTATTCTTGGGTCCAATGAAGGCGCACGGTGGTTCATTTCTGTCATTCAGACGAGGCACTGAGACAGTCGTGTCTATATCCGGCACACAAAATAGGAAACGTCTCAGAAAGACTTCTAGAAGGTACCATGATGTGAGTTAGACTGCGGCCCGAAATAACAAGCGGCCAAAAGTGGTCGCAATTCCTGACTAACTAACGTCTTCCGGACCCCGGTTTTCAAATAGCTGAGGAAAGCCTTGCCGATGTGGAGCATGCAGACGGCGTTCTCATCTTCAAAGAGGAGGAAAAGGTGCAGCTGTTTTTGAGTGAACTGACCAAAGTCTTCCCGTCCTTTGGTATGCACCCTGCACTCACAAACTGTAAGGTAGTAGTAATGTTCGTTCACAACTGGTGGGTGGCATGATCGGGCAGGCATGATCATAAGATTACATTCAGAAGTAAGCGTGAGTTTGTTCGTAGTTGCAGGCGAAAGGGTACAGTCGAGAGTAGGAAGGGATTAGTTGCGGGTGTGCTATCAAACTGGGTATGGCAGTGCTGTGCCATCATTGCACTGCCGTACTTCGGTTTCCGGACAGCCCCGTAACGGACGTCATGTTTGGGATGATTGGGCTGGGATGTGCAATTCTGTGAGCAGCGGGGTTTTTGAGTTGGCCAAGGGAATTTGCAGAGGTAGGACGAAGCCAATGTAAGATCGCAGGTATTTTTCTGGTCCGTTTGGGGATCTCTGGGGATGTAAATCACTGACCAGGTGGGGTGGATAATAGCAAACTGGGTTTCCAAACCGGGTATTGCCGGGTATTGAGTAGACTTGACACCAAGTACCCGCCCGCTCAATACGTCTTCGTTACCCCCAGCATCCATGGGTGCACGTATGATGACGCACGTGTTCCTTGGATCCCAGGGCTCAAGTCTATACCACTTGGTCTACGGCTGATACATATACACCCCTCTTTAGCTTTAACTTCGCTGTGCTCAATAATGCATACGGTTGCTGAATAATCGATGTACGCACGAGACTAATTGACCAAGTAGTGAGTTTACCTCTATAACAGTAAGACTCCTGCTTCAGCGTGGACGCCCATTTGGAATGGAGTGGACAAAGTGATTTAGTAAGCACTTGGTGAGTTGGCCGCTAAAACTTCGTTCAATTATATGTTCTAAAGGATGTGTACGGAGTGTGTACGAGTCGTAATTGATTATACATTTTTCCTTTCAGAAATCCTGTCGAGTAAAAGCTGCTTCCCGAAACTGAGAACTGGATTGACCAAATATTACGTTTGTGCCGATACAACCAATAAATAGAAACATGAATTTTTTAAAGGTGGTTGTGTATTTTTAGGCATGGGGTTGGCAAACGGATGACATGTATAGATATGAAGGACCGCCGTTGGTCGTTGGATTGGTCTATTATGTATAGTTGGGGCACTAGTCAGTTACGAGGATGTGTACGGGCCCTTCAGTTACTATAAGTAGCCACGGTAGGCAAAGTTGAGTGCGGTTATAAGCGTGACGGGCCGTGATTGGCCATCGGGTTAGGCTGTTGAGCCTAGTTGAGGCCTCATATTCGGCTTTGCGCATAGACACAGGCCTAGCGATTGCCATAAGTAGCCAGGGTAGGCGATATCGACTGCAGTTATGAGTATGACAGACCCACGTTGGGCGTTAGATTAGGATACCACGCATAGTTGAGGCCTTATTTTCAATGGCCCACATAGATTCTGGCCTGGTGTTTACTATAGGTAACAGGGATAAGCGACCTCGTGTACAGGTGTGCGTGAGAGACAGTCGTTGGTCATTGGATTAGGTTATTGTACATAGGTGAGGCCTCATAAGCAGCGTCGCACATAGAAGTGGGCCTAGCAGTTACAACAAGTATTCGAGATGATTGAAAACGCGTACAGTTATGATTATGAAAGACCGTCATTGGCCATTAAATTAGGTTGCCGTGTATAGGTGAGGCCTCATAATCAGCGTCACACATGGACACGGGCCTAGCAGTTACGATACGTAGCGAAGGGAGGCGATATTGAATACAGTTATGAGTATGACTGGTCGTCATTCGCCGTTGGATTAAGTTATCGTGTATGGGTGGGGCCTCATAATCAGCGCCGCACATTGACACGGGGCTAGCATGCTGCAGTGACGACAAGTAGTCGAGGTGAGTGACAACGATTATCGTTATCATGATGACCGCTTTATGACGTATTCCACCTATGGTGAGAAATATTCCTAATAGAAATGATACCATTGTGTTGGTAATTTACCGAAGGTTACCTCCTGACGCTGTATTATCCACGGGCTAGTTATGCATAGCTGAGATGGCCCTCGCATCTCCATTGCACAATTCATGCTGTTTTTTGACAATGTTATACCTAATGGGAGCTGAGCTCCATAAGAAAGTGTTGTGATGAAGTTCGCTGAACAAAATTATCTCGTCCGTTAAATCTGGGGAGTATAAAGCAAACAAACGTTGATGACCGATTTTCCTGGGTGGAATTTGCATTGGATATTCTGTAGATGTTATTTTATTCTTAAATAACGCCAAAATATGGTAAAGTGCGATTTCGTGTTTTATCTCTCGTAAACCGGTAGCAAAATGCGAATCGGTGATGGTCCGTGACCTTGAAATTTCGCTCACTTAAACAAAATGCTATGAGCAACATATCACCTACAAGTGTAAATGGATTATACTAACTCCCCGTAAAAGTCGCAACCTCGAAAACCCTATAGTTCCGGCGAAAATAATTTGGGTGTGCTTCTAGTGAGCGGCGGTCCATTGTGAACTCCGTGACCGGCATTCAGCGGTCACTAGATCTTGATTGGCTGCTGGGTCCACACTTTCGGCCAATCAGAGTTCGGCTTGGTGATGGACCTGTAGGCGGCCCGTTATTCTGGCGCAATCGAGTGTAGGATATGCACTTGGCCGTAGCAACGTCTAACTGCTAGCGGTAACGCGGTTTCGGCGCGGAGTCCTGCCCAATGTCCGGACGGGATTTCAGTGAATAATCATCGTTGCGTCTTTCGGTGATACAGCACAAAGAAGCTTGATGCTATTCAATAAAAATGGTAGCTGTTTGTAGTGCCTCAGCGGACTGCAGTTGTGATGCTGAGATGGATATCTTATACTGAGAATTATCCTGTCTCATTCATCAGAAAAGAAACACCGAATTTGTGGTCCTTGCAGCCGTCGTTTGAGTCCCTTGGAATAGCTCATGAGAAGTCAATTCTAAGTCGATGCTCGTCACACAGACAACAGAGTGCGACTCGTCCAGTGGTGTGCCGCTTACCAACTGTTTCTGGCAGCGTGAGCTTTCAGCATGAACTGGCGGCCACTGAGTGCAAAGCAACGATGGACGCAGCAGATCATGCGGTTCTGCGCCACCGGTGGAGAGCCACTGTTCAAGACTGCCGTTCCTTCTGGAGAACCCAACTTGATTCCGATCGTATCATGGCGTGGGCGTGTCTGACAGTTCGCTTCCCTTCGCTTCGTCGCTCGCAATTCTGGAAGGAACACACCAGTCCACCGTTTTTGTACAGCTACTTTTGCTCGGTAATATCGAACTGAGCTAGCTCAACTACCCTCTGTAATAAACCAACTCTGTACTGATAGTGAAAACGTGGATGGAGCATGGAAAAATGTGAAAGGAGCTATGCTAGCGGCGTTCATCACTGTCCATCCGAATTCTCCAATAGTGACTGACTACATGATATCTTCGAGACCACTAGTCCTGATTGATGCTAGGACATCCATACCAGTCACAACAAGCACGATGGCGCACGCAAAATCCTCAAACGGCAAATAGTGAAGGGCATAAGGAAAGACTCAAAGCTTTGATGGACATCGGAAGCTCAGGAGATGGAGAAGTCTTTTGCTACCGGAAACAGTTGTGTCCTGTACCAACCAATTTGATGGGATGACCAGAGGAAGCGATGTGAAAAAAGCAGCCCATTAGTTCACTCGCAATGGCGTCAAATGAAAAGATGGGCCGAACACTTCGAAGAGCAGTCTACCTGGCCTCCCGCAACGCAGACCCGACGAGTGGTGCATACTGGCTAATGGAATGTCAACCTTACTCGCACATCAGATGAAGTAAAATACGTAGTTTCTGTATTGAGATGTGAGAAGGCACCAGGACCGGACGGTCTGTATGCAGCCCCCTTCGTGGATGTCGGAGAGTCCGGTCTGTATCCAGCCCTCTTCGTGGATGTCAGAGAATCCCTGGTGACCCATCTGCTAAACTTCATTGGTGAGATATGGAACGAAGGGAAAATGCCTGTAGGATGAGACACGTTGACAGTTATTCCTATCTTCAAGAAAGGTACGCGGACGCTGTTTGAAAGCCACTGGACACTGGACTGGTAGCTCTGGTATCAAAGGCGCTCTCCGGTCTTATCATTCGAAGGTTGACTGAACACATGAGAGGCAAATCCACGAAAATCAAGCTTGGTTTCTTCCTGAAAGAGGAAGTATTGACCACTCTCAGCCTTCGACAGATTCTGGAAGAGCGACACTGCTTTCAGCAACCGACAGTATTGGTCGTCTTTGACTCAAAATCTGCCTTTGGCTTTGTGGATATTGTGTCAATGTCTATGAAGCAAAGGTTTCTCCCATAAAGTATTGACCCTTCTTAAAGCGCTCTACGCCAACTCCCGAGGACATGTGAGGTTTACGGGACTCTCTGTCCTGAGTTCACTACATCGAATGGCGTCAGGTAAGGCTGTATTGTTTCACCTCTGTTCTCCAACTTTGTCACTGATATCATTGATTATGAAAAGTGCACTCCCAGCCTCCAACGGATGTGGGGTCGAAATACTTCCAGAGCATTCGCTCAAAAAGTACGCAGATGACAGTTCTTTGATCTGATGCTATTGTAATGCAGACAACCTTAACTGCTCTAAATAATCCTGCCTCATGGTTTGGCACGCTCTTTGCACATGGGGATTGTAAAGTGCTGCTGTGGGAGGCGAGATGGCTCAGTGATTAGAGCGCTAATCCACTGACCGGAAGATCTGTGGTTTGAAGCCGGCCTCTGCATCTCGGCTTTTGTCCAAGTTTGGGCAACCTGACAGTATCCCAGCTCTCGTGCTTCTTTCTGGTGGCATGGTAGCTAGTTACCGAAATGGCGTTACAGCTGGACGATTATCCTTTATTTATTTTAATGCTGCCGCAAGACTGGGTGGGCTCGAACCCTGGCCAAATGCTTGCGGGTGCGCACCTGTAACGGTCCCAGTAGTCTAGCCAAAGGTGATATCTCCATTCAAGTTAGGAAGGTCAGAACATTCTTTTGTGAACCCGCGTCACCTGTGGCGTAGACGTAACATTAGCTTATCTGTCAGGGGTCGAGTTGAAAACGCTGCGATGCACTCCATACTGTTATACGGGTCCGAGCTCTGGCCGCTGCGCCCTGGAGACTTTGAAAAACTTTCAGTGTTCGATTATCAGTATCTTCGGAGCATTGTCCGAGTCCGGTGGGAACATCGGATCAGTACTGCTGAAGTAAGCCAGGTGGCTTTCGGGAAACTTCATTCTCTCTGGATAGATTAACTAGCCACACTCCAGAGATTAGGTTGTTTGGCCGTGTGCTTTGTATCGCGGAGGATCATTTGCCTCATAGATCCCACTTCGTCCAGCCTTGTGTCGGATGGAGATTATTCAGGAGCGGCGAGGCACGAAAGTCCTTACTAGTCAAATTACTCGCTTTGGTAAATGTCGTTTCCCCGGAACGAGATCACGGGACAAGACAAACCAGTGACTACTGACCCTGGCAGTTATGGTTGTCACTCAGGCAGTGACAATCGTGCATCAAAGTTGTCGCATTCACTACTTCGCTTTGACTCCCTGACACCTGACATACAGGGCTGTCTGACGTCAGCGAACTGACTGGGCCATCGCCTCTAACGCGTGATTCCCTTATTCCCCTTATCTTCGGAGAATGAGGTGATTGCTGCCGAAATCAGTGCACTTCGGTACATGGCTTTCAGGTTACTCCTTGATTCGACAGTCAATTTTATCGTCTACTGTATCAAAGGAGGTCGAGGTTGCTCTGTGGTTAAGTTGGGATCTACTGATGGGAATTTTATCGGTTCCAATCCAACATCTTCCTCTCGACTGCTCCTGTTTTGGCTTGGGTAAATTGATAGTGTCTCAACCGTCATGCTTTCTTTTGGGTGGCACGGTAGTTGGACACCGAAGAGGTGTTACAGCTGAACGATTATTTTTTCTCACTTCCAACGTGTGGGTATCCATCCACTCTTCCCAGACCATCAAAGAACGCAACTGTGACAACCGACTAATATGGAACATGATGATGAAGCTGATGAGCTAAGTTAAGTTGACCGTTATGCCCGTGCTTGAGAAGCCTAGGCTACAGAATGTGCTAGTGGTGTCTTCCAGAGCAGTAAATCTTCCAGTAAGTCTTTGAGGTAGTCTTTTCGACAATTTTGTTATGAAGCGTACGGTTGGGGCTTCTAACAGGTTGCTTTGCCTCCCAGACAGAATTTCAACCCGAGATCAGGGAGGCTATTCCTGTTGTATTACCATCTACGAGAGTGTTAACGCAGGATAAAGCTAATATCGACTTTTTCACCCCTCACCTCCCCAGTCTACGTCACCGTCACGAAGACTGGACCATACCGTGGTGTGGCGGTTTGTGTACCTCGGCGACCCATTGAGCTATACTGGGGGGTGCCCGCATGACACTCACAGAGTCTCTCATACCAGGTTGGTCCATGGGTAGAGGTCTGACGAACACAGTCTCGTGGCCCTCCAGGTTGGGGGTTGGAACATGTGTGGCGACGTGTTCCGTAAAAATGGTAATGTACTTGCATTTCCAGCCCAACACCGCTGCCTTGCGGTTAGACTTTTGAGCCAAAGGCTTTGGTTGAAGACCCTAATCGTCCTCCTGTCTAGGTTTGGGCGCCCTGGCAATATCCCAGCCCTCGTACAACCATGACATTCACAAATAACGGTACCAGTCTACGTCTTACTCTCAGTCTGGGTGGACTTTCGTAAGAGGAGACTACGTCGCTTTGTACATAAAACTACATTTTTAAGCGTCTTGCGGCTAAATAGATGCACACTTGATTCTTAGAGTTTGACAGAACTCTACTACCTGAAGCCTGCAACCAATCTGAGACTTCTGAAGTCCGGAGACTGTGTCCTGTGCAGTGATCGCCGTACTGGTATAAGAAATTGCCGTCTAACTTGGTTGTTTCTACACAGTGAGGTAAAGCCAGTGCTAGTTGCTTAGTTATGGGCCGGTGGCGAATCATAACGATACGAGCCGGTGCCGGGACAACTAATCTTTCGACAGCCCTGCTTTATTTGCTGCTGTGAGACAGGCTTAACAGTGCTTAAGCAGGTGATCAGAACGATAAGTCGTGGAGAAAAAAAGTAGTTGTACGATCCATCAAGCAATCCTTCGATCATATGACTTAAATAATTCTCCAGCTCGTGTTATCTGCGCACGGTAGACCCACTTTGTAGTGTGGACGCCCAGCCATGTATTTGATGGCACTATAGAAAGCTTCTTCTTTGGAACGTGAGACAGAGGCCAGTGTTGGCCTCAAGGACTTTTAATATTTAGACCAGCTATGACCATCCAGACTGTTCACAATGCCTAACGGTATAGGGTTGGTCTCTTCTGCATATTAGAAATACTGACTGAAGCACCTGGCAATAGCTTCAAAAAGTTCTTGGGGAGAGCGGCTGTACGTGAGCGTCGGTCAAAATTGTGTAGGAATAGGTGACTGCATTGTAACGTTTTGGTCGCGTTGCTCACAACAGCAGTTGACAGTCGAGAGAGTTTACCAGGAAGGAGCTTTGTTTGACAGTACAAATAAGGTTACGAAATACAGGACCTTAAAACATATCAAACAAGGCTAACGAAAGCCCTGTACTGCAATAGTGGATGGGTCTAGAGTAGACGAGAGCTGCGGGCCAATGTTTTCGGTGTGCACACGATCGGGCTTCTATCGAACCGAGATTTTTCTTGGGCTTACCCTGTGGGTTATTCGGGTGTGCGTTGGGATTTTTCGAATTCGACCAAGAGGAGACATGAAAATGCACAATGGTGAGCAAATTTTTGACCGACGGACATTGATGTGTTGGCAACGTTTACAGATGTGAGGTATTATCTGACCGCATTATCAAGGGGTTTGAAAATCAAACAACAAACTCTATATGAATGTCCGACTACTTTGACTACTTTTAGCCTATAAGCAAATAATGAACTACTAAAATGATCCGTCTGAAACTGGATTGTTAGTAGGTGCAGCAGCCATTCAGAGCGACTATCCTATAGAACCAATGTTTTGCACCTTTATGCCATTTTTAATCACGCAGTTGATACACTTGTAGTCCAGGCTCGCACACTGCTTAGAAGTGCACACACATATTTAAACCAACGCCATGGTTCACCAGAATTTTTTCACAAATCCTCATTTCTGTTTCAGACGTTCTCTTCTGGTGGTGCAGCCACCCATGGCTTCAATCCGACCTACAGAGGTTATTCGTCTATTTAAATGAGTAACAGTTTTATATTCGAATGACAGTACTTCAATGCGAATGAGTATATCTCGGATTATGAATCAGAGACGGCCAGTCAGGCGGACGCCCGTAGTGACATAAGGTTAGCCATTGTGCGTCACCATCAATCCTCTGAACCCAATGGGATAGCCACACAGAAGTGCCTCCTCTAAAAGATCCAGACCTTATAGCCAAACCTACCTCTGCACATCGTTCATACGGGAGTTCCAAAGCTGTACTGGATCAGGAACAACGAAGGTTTGCCGTCTTACTTTTCCCTACGTGTATTTATTTACGCTTCGTTACAAAGGGTGCACAATGCGGCTGTTCGTCACCAGTTGCTGTCTTTGGATGCTGTATCCTTTTAACTTATATTTCGTTGCTTCTTGCTGGTTTCACCACCATTTGCTGACCTTAACTTTCTCATTGTTCAGTACGATCGCCATCGTAAGTTGGTGAATGACTATCTGCAATATTATGGAGGGTCATGGTCGGATTTCAAACGCGACGAGTAAGCGTGTTCTATCAGTGGTTATAACACTACCATTATTCTCGTTACTATTTTGTTATTATTACTCTTATTATTTACAGCGCCACTGATCGTCGGGATATCGATGTTATTCGCGAACATGGACGCTTTCTCTGGTCCGACAAGGATGAGCCGAAAAATTGGTAAGCTGCAGGTTGCGTTCCTCTCAATTCAGTTCAGTTTATCAGCTATAAACCCTGTAACATAGGCACATTAATTCCAGCTGCTACAGTTTCGATTGCCGGAAAGTAGGAGTGTGGGACACAGCAAAGCACTTTGGGCGATGGCATGTTCAATTAGTTCGGGAACCGTGTAGCTGCGCATTGAAGGTGATAGCTTTGATGCATGAGCGTCACTCACCGCGATTGGGCCATTTCTGCAAGCGTCATTAACCACTGGTGATTCCCATACAGGGAGGCGGCAGTTGTTGACCCGATTAAGCTCACTGGTTAATGCTTTCATATTTCGTTGCCAGGTCACATACACTGTCCACCTCTCGGTCGTTTTTACTCAGCACAGGGCCGGGCTAAAAGAGTTCTGCGATGCAGATGGTCTTCCGGCATGTAAAGTGCATGCCTTAAGAAGCGTAATCTATGAAGCGTGAGTAATTCATCTACCGCGGGAGAGTTCCTTCTTCCGTCTGGCGTACCTCAGCATTGCTGATTTGGTGTTCCCACCAGACCCGACCGATGCTTCAGAGACACCGATGCTCAGACATCTTTCATAGGTTCTCTGCGCGTAGAGACGTATCTGATGCATAAAACAGTACGGATCGCACTGCTGCAGTGTAAACTCTGCCCTTGACGGACAAACTCCCGTCACTTCTGCGCCATAGGTGTCGGGGGTTGGCAAAAGCTGCCTTGGCCTTCCCGATTCGAGAAATAATCTCATCTCCAGCCGGTCCACCGGAACTTATACAACCATCCAGGTGAATACATTTATCTGCGACGTCGATTGACTCGTTTTCAAGCATGAGGTTTGGCTGTCATCCCACTGTTTGAATGGTAGCTTAACCAGAAGCTTTCAATAATCCCTGCTGACGTTCCCTCTTTAAGTTTTTGAAGTGCTCGTTTGAAAGTGTCGACAAAGCGTTCGACTTGGCCGTTAGACTGAGGATGGAATGGTGGCGATCCAACATGGTGAATGCCATTTTGCTTGCAAACCAAGGCAAGTTCCGCCGAGGTAAATTCACTGCCGTTATCTGAAATCAGTGGTTCTAACTAACCGAAACCATTCAAAGTGCGAGTGAGCTGCAAGATTGTGGAGCGAGAGGTGGTATGATCCATCGTGATTATTTCCGACCATTTACTGTAAGCGTCAACCATGATATGATGATGCTGATTGTTAATAGGTCCAGCAAAATCAATATTTGGAGGCGACCAAGGGTTAGTTAATGCAGGCCACGAAGATAACTCGGTCTTCTGTCGCGATTTTGCAGAACACTGACATTTTGGACAGGACTGCACAAGTTCTAGCTGTTTGTCCATACCTGGCCAATATACATAACTTCACTCCATGGCTTTCATGTAGTTGTTGCCTGGGTATCCAAAGCGAAACTGCTTTAGTACTCGTATTTGAAGTTTGTTTTGTATAATAACACGTCCACCAAAGAGAAGCCAATCTTTGACTTCAAGTAGAGAAAATCGTCAATCGAATAAGGACTGAATGTCGCATGTCTTTGACGATTGCCAGCGTAATACTTGTTTGAGTACGGGGTCACATCTGGTTTCGTCGCGGACCGTTGTTGAAATAACAGGAAGAGCTCGAATGGATGCAGAGCATACGGTGCAAACTTCCGGTTTGACAGAAATGGAAGCTACAACTGTATCTCCTCCCGGCTGTTATGAGTCCGTCAGTCTTTATAAGGCGTCTGCCTGGCCAGTGGTATCCGTAGACTGCTATTTGATTGAAGAATGATACCCAGGAGAATGGTCGCCCAGCGCTGGAGATGATTTGCCGTGTATACCGGAACGCCTTTCTTAGAACTGAAAACGCTGACAAGCGGTTTGTGGTCTGTGAGGAATGTGAAATGGCGGCTGTAAATCAGTTTTTAGAATTTCTTGACGGCAAATACGATTGCCAGTGCTTCTTTTTCTATTTGACTGTAATTGCTTTCGGCTGGTGTCAAAGATCGGGCTGCATGAGTGATGGTTTTTCAGTTCCGTCAGGAAATCTGTGGGAAATGACCGCTTCGATTCCATGATTGGATGCATCTGACGCTAGGCTGATATCCATAGATGGGTTGTAATGCGTAAGTAGCAGATTTCATGATGGAAATGATATAACTATTTGAGGCAGTATGGAGCCGAAGACAGACAGGAGGATTACTCACAGAAAATGTGATAAATTTTCTGCCGGATGGGAAATCCATGTTGTCTGATACTAAGACAGTATTCGACTGCAGGGTTACCTTTGGGTTTTGTTCAAGTTGGTGCAGCAGTCTTGTCCGAATGCTTGCATGACAAGAGGACTGGATGCCAGATATAAATATAAGGCATTTGGATTGACTTTCGTTCATGTCACTGAGCTTGAAACGCCCGCATTCTCGATTGGCAAGTGTTGTAAACCCGACAAAGTCATTGTCCTTCATGACCAATTTAAGGCATTTGTATCGAATGTTGAACAAGGGTGTGTTGTCCACAAAGATTTGCGTCCAGATAGTGCTGCCGAAACTGAGATCACTGGGCTGTTTAGGAAGTATGTAGTTCGCTAATCAATTATGTTCACGTGTGCCAAGTCTCTGAGGTAACAGTCGTAACTTCCATGGGTCATCTTGCTTGGCTGAATTATGCTGAGCCTCTGAAGGATTACAACGTCTCATCAAGGGAGGGCAGTGACTATTCCGGAACCTGGCGCTTATTTGGCAGGTGCTCAGAAACAGCACATGCCTAGTTCCCTGCCGTACAAATTGCCGGGCTTATTTCGTCTAAATTGCGGTTGGTGTCCACTGATAATGCAGCTTTTAAATATTTACATAGGCTTCTCTGATAAGTTTGTGTGGTTTATTGACCAGAGGGCTTTCCGATAGCGAAACGGAAAGTTTTTTTAGGTTTCTAAGCGAAACTTTTCCAGAATTCACACCGGACATGAACATGATCTTAACCAAAGTGAGTATTTCCGATAAAAAGCATATTTCGCCGTTCAGGGCTATGGTCGCTTGGTATATATACAGGAATTACAAGTAACGGATAGTATATAGGTGCCTATGGGTTTTTATTGAAGGTAATCGTCATCTTGAGAGCTGAGGGCTATAGCAACCCAGGCGTGACACATCATAACAGATCCAGAATTTTGTAGGTGGTAGCGTCAAGATAACTAAGGTGCCGTAAGTTTGATTGTCGAATTCGGATCTTGTTTTCGTGTTTCGGAAACGCAGCGGACCTCCGTTGATAAAATGTCAACAGTAAGCGCTAGAACAACTTATTGGCCTATTGGCTTAAGAGTTCGCACACTATGGAGGACTGATATCTGAGAGGCCGACTTGAAAGGAGCAGACGTAAGCTGTGGCATGCTGGACTGACATGCCTACATAGCTGGAATCTACAAAATAGTGATTTTCAAGTTGGACGAGAATGAAGTTGAAATTTGATGTCAGCAGTAGTCTGTTTTCACTTGTTCTTTCGGCTGTATGCAGAGAGTAGGGTGACCTGGACGTTGCTACCACATGACAGCCTGTGTGGCATGAGATAATTTGTATTCTTACATTTCCCAGTTGTATGTGGGCTGAACTGCTGCCAGGGCACCCAAACCTAGATAGGGGGACGGTTGGGGCCCTCAACCAAGGCTTTTGACTCAGATGCCTGACAGAAAGGCAACGGTCGTTAGTGTAAAACTATTAAAGAAATCCAACTTCTTGAGGAACAGATCACTACACATGTCTTAGTACCCAACATAGAAGGACGGCAGAACGTATTAGTCTAGTTCCGCCCATTAACCGACCTGTGAGTATCAACATGGACACCCCCCCAGCGCAACTGATTGGCTTATGGAGACACCTCATTAAGGTCTCGTTTGTTCGTGACGGAATAATAATCCTAACAATGGTTTGGTTGTGTCACCCGTTCGGTGCATGGCTACCGTGAAACTCGAGGGGTTGTTAGGAATAAACTGCTGTCAGGTTACCCAAAGTTATACAGGAGCCGAGTTTGTACCACAGACCTTTTCGTCAGTAACCTTGTGCCTTACCCACTGGGTTCTCTGGAGCATAGAGGAATGTTTATGTGGTTGAGTTAGACAGTAGAACCACCATGGATAGCTTATCTTCCTGGCGCTCGGTGGATCAGTGCCGTACAAGCAGTAAGGACGACAATACATACAATAGCTCTGGATCTTTTCTCGTGGTCTGGAATCCCGAAGGTGGCTAGTTGTCATTTTCCAAGTAGAAGATCACTGGGGCGCTCCTCATTGACCCGTCGCCCCTCAGATAGCGTACCGGCTTTTTTATTAAGAACATTTGCCCTAACGTAATATGCAGAACTATTTGCCAAGAGTGTAGGCTCAAAGAGCGGTCACTCGCACGTGCAATGCTCCGCATGTGTCCCTCGGTTCGCCCATGCTTGCTAGTGTTTCTGGCAAGCGCACTGCCAGCTTTTCCCAGCGTTTACAGAACAGATCCAGGGACTCTGAATAACGGTGGCTAAAAGCACTTCCATCTTGTTCGAATACGTATATCAACCTCCACTTTACCTTTCAAGTGACGGAAAACTGAACCCATTCAACCATGAACCATACATACATGTGAGATAGTCCTTTCTGTGCACCCACATTCTTATTCATTTTCTAAGTTTTCCCGTGGTAACCAAGTTGTGGCAAATAAGTTTCAGTCCTTTTTCTATTGTCCCACTTTCTGGTTCACTTTCTCCATACGTTCAGGTCAGAACGCCTCGCCAAACGGTACTGGGATAAATTATTTAAAGAGTACTGCCTGGTCGACTTGTCCCGATTCAAGGAAAACAAGGTAACTGGATTTGCCCCTCCACATTTACTATGGCAGATTTTGAATTCCGGACCTCAGAGCTTTCACTTAAGTGCGCCCGTTTTTAGTGTTTCTTCTAGTGCTTATCTTTCACCCAGTGTGCGTTGTTTCAGCGACATTGTTCTTGGTTGGGCCGTCGGTCCACCAGCGTGGTCGCATGCGTCGTATCTCAGCCAACTGCAGATTCCCTATTGCACCGCATTTTATGGTGCATAGTAGTTCCTAATGGACATCTCTCCGAAGAGAGGCGGCTCCCAGGAAAGGTTAGCTGCAACCCCTTATTTAGTTCGTTGTCGTCCTTTGTCCAATATCATGTTGTGTGGATTTAAAAGATCGGTCACATTGATTACCGCTTCTCCACTCTTCTTTCTTCCGCGAGCTGTCGCTCGTTCCGTTGTGACGCACTCCATTTCGGTGCCTAGCGACCAGCCACATCTAAAGGAAGCACGAGGGATGAGATACTATCAGGTCGCCCAAGCATAGACGAGAGCAATCGAGATGCCGTGGTTGCATTCGAACCACTGGGCTCTCTGAAGCTCGCATGACGCTTTTGTGAATATGAACCGGATTGCTCTCACCCATGACCGACGATCCATATGAGGGTCAGTTTGGGTTCCACCGACAGCTCGCCCAGGGGTATTCGTATGTGTATTATCTGAGGGGCGAGATGGCTCAAGTGGTTAGAGCGCGAATTTACTGACCGGAAGGTCCGTGGTTCGAACCCGACTTCTGCCTCTCGACTTCCCCTGTCTAGGCTTGGGCAACCTGGCAGTATCCCAGCCCCTGTGCTTCCTTTGGGTGGCATGGCAGCTAGGCACCGAAAGGATGCTACAACTGGACGATGTATTATCTGATGTACTACTAAGGTGTCCCAGACTTCCGGGCTTCCAAGAAACTATAGCCAAACCTCCATCGATATACGGTATTTCTCCCCTTTAAATCCTACGCTGATAGAACTGCCCTGGAGTAGGTGTCTAGTTCGTTGTATCCATTGCATCATCGAACTCCACCCCTTGTGTTTGTTGAGGTACTCATAGTGTTTTTGGAGAAGTTGTGGATGTTTACTCAGTACAAAATGAAGGGACCTTGATGCCGCTTTTTTAGTCTCTGCAAGCGCTGTTGCCTTTTCCAGTTCTTCTTAGGGTCCTCCCTGAAGGTAACTTGTCGCGTAGAAGTTGTAATCCGTAGGTGTTAGAAAGTAAACAGAGGTTTGTAGATGTTGAAATAATAAGTCTAGAAACACATAAACCTCTTCTTTATGAAATCCAGCACGTTTTTACCAGGCAACTTGTCTTCAGTCGAGTCCATAATTGCTGTTGCTAGCAGGAGAGGCAGTAGGAACTGGACCGGATTAGTCAAGCATAGTTGCTCCTGAGAGAGGCAGTAACTGTTATTGGATGTATTGTAGAGGGGTCGCACTATCCTACCATACGAGTAAAGGTATTCAGTACAGTGTAGACAGTTAACAGACGGATGGTCACAGAGTTAATGAGTGAAAAAATCATAGCTGGTTTAACATGCAATCCTGAGTTCTGTTGTGACGGAGATATGAAGCCGGCAAAAGTGACGCAGCGTAGTAAAAACCAAGTTCAACCGAAACTATGCTTTTGAGATAATTTAGACGTACCCAATAAATATCGGTACTATCAGCAATACGTGTTTGAGGCTCTTCAACCTGCTGAAACGTTCCAACAATAAACAGTGTGCAAGAATATGAACAAAACAAGCAAACCGCCGGGACATAGTGAAAAAATGGACAACAACTTAAATGACAGTGGACTAGCAGCGAGCGGGGCAGTGGGCTTAGAAGTGAGGCTACTTATGAGTAGACAAGCGATCGGATAAATAAATATCAACATCTGGGCTCGCATCTGAGTCACAAACGATGGAAGTTACCTGTGGCAGTTCTTAGAACGAGTCCTTAGTAATGAACAAGTCGTGGTTTCCGTGACAATCATTAGGCTAAATGCACGAAGAATTCCGATGAAAACAACCTGTGGACATATAAATTCTAAATTGCCTAGACTTTCACGGATAAGACAGGTCGCTTATCGAAATATATCGTATCATTTTCGAATTTCACTGTAAGTGAAACAATTGTAGACTGACACACAGTCGAAGGTCGTATCAACTTCTTGTAGACGCAGAGTTATTGGTTGAACGGCTTCGGCTATCGACGGCGCTGCCTCACAGCTGATGATCGATTACGTGAAAGGCGTCTTCCTTTTCTGTAAGGCGCTCTGATAACAGTGCAGCCGTAGTTCTCTATCCCACGACACATTGAGATGAGCTTTCTGACAGGTAACTCATCATACGAGCAAGATGCGATGCTCGATTTACGAATGGGTAGCCGTAGAGGCTGGTGGTCAATTTCAACAGCATCATGGGCAACATGACACCGATGCTTCACTGCCGTACAATCACGGATTTATTTGAAAGCCTTGTTGTGAAGAAAAGAATAAGGGTGGACAGGGATGGGATTTAGTGCTACTTTTCTACAATCATTCCGAGATGCCTACACCTTCAAGTGATCTGGATAGAAACAGACAACAAGAACACCACTGGCATCGATTAGCACCCATATCTTGTAGGGCAGTGGGGATCACGCGGCCCGCATCCTGGTAGGCAAGTGGCGCTGACAGCACCCAAACATTTCGCAATCTCTTTCATAAACCTTTGCCAGGTCAAGGGTTGGTCACCTGTCTGCTTCCGCTACCCTGAATGGGGCACGGAAAACAGCAAACGATGGTTTGGCATACGCAATACATGGCCCAACCGACGCAGCTTCTGGTAATGGACACATTCTTCAATGGCAATTCGGATTATTTAGCCGACAACTACTCACGAAAAGCTGTCATTCGATTCAGGATGTGAACAGTGGCAGAAGTAGCAGGCATAGTGCAGAGGAGTTTGTCGTCTCTCATAACGCTTCGTCAAGTAGCTAGCTGTCAAATTTCTCCTAATGGTTGCAGTTAGGGAGAAGGAGGGACGGACTGTGGGCAATTGGCAGAAAGAGCGTGTGAGGGTTAGGTAGGTAGCGCAGACTACCAGACCGTATATTGAAACGTGTTCGTACGGAATTCCGGATTTCACTGCAACGTCCCACGCCTGGGGCCGGATCATGCTGGATAGAGGTTGCAATTTCAAACTCACCTCCTTCCACCCCATGCACACAACGGAAACCGTTGAGAATGAATTCGGTCGGAAGAAAAACAGGGAAAAAAGCAAAGCTATTGAGTTTCCATGGGGTATGGAATAATACGGGCGTACATAATAGGGGTTGCGGTGAATGTGAAAAGCTTTGGTCCGGTCGTGGAGTTGTTTGACGGGAATGGTGTCACAAGTGTTTTCACAGAGTACGTCGTTTTCTGCTCACTTCAACAATGCCAATTGTTTGAACGTGAATAATGGACTGTATAACTCTGAGGCCTTGAATATGAGTTCTGTTGTGACGGAGATATGAAGCCGGCAAAAGTGACGCAGCGTAGTAAAAACCAAGTTCAACCGAAACTATGCTTTTGAGATAATTTAGACGTACCCAATAAATATCGGTACTATCAGCAATACGTGTTTGAGGCTCTTCAACCTGCTGAAACGTTCCAACAATAAACAGTGTGCAAGAATATGAACAAAACAAGCAAACCGCCGGGACATAGTGAAAAAATGGACAACAACTTAAATGACAGTGGACTAGCAGCGAGCGGGGCAGTGGGCTTAGAAGTGAGGCTACTTATGAGTAGACAAGCGATCGGATAAATAAATATCAACATCTGGGCTCGCATCTGAGTCACAAACGATGGAAGTTACCTGTGGCAGTTCTTAGAACGAGTCCTTAGTAATGAACAAGTCGTGGTTTCCGTGACAATCATTAGGCTAAATGCACGAAGAATTCCGATGAAAACAACCTGTGGACATATAAATTCTAAATTGCCTAGACTTTCACGGATAAGACAGGTCGCTTATCGAAATATATCGTATCATTTTCGAATTTCACTGTAAGTGAAACAATTGTAGACTGACACACAGTCGAAGGTCGTATCAACTTCTTGTAGACGCAGAGTTATTGGTTGAACGGCTTCGGCTATCGACGGCGCTGCCTCACAGCTGATGATCGATTACGTGAAAGGCGTCTTCCTTTTCTGTAAGGCGCTCTGATAACAGTGCAGCCGTAGTTCTCTATCCCACGACACATTGAGATGAGCTTTCTGACAGGTAACTCATCATACGAGCAAGATGCGATGCTCGATTTACGAATGGGTAGCCGTAGAGGCTGGTGGTCAATTTCAACAGCATCATGGGCAACATGACACCGATGCTTCACTGCCGTACAATCACGGATTTATTTGAAAGCCTTGTTGTGAAGAAAAGAATAAGGGTGGACAGGGATGGGATTTAGTGCTACTTTTCTACAATCATTCCGAGATGCCTACACCTTCAAGTGATCTGGATAGAAACAGACAACAAGAACACCACTGGCATCGATTAGCACCCATATCTTGTAGGGCAGTGGGGATCACGCGGCCCGCATCCTGGTAGGCAAGTGGCGCTGACAGCACCCAAACATTTCGCAATCTCTTTCATAAACCTTTGCCAGGTCAAGGGTTGGTCACCTGTCTGCTTCCGCTACCCTGAATGGGGCACGGAAAACAGCAAACGATGGTTTGGCGTACGCAACACATGGCCCAACCGACGCAGTTTCTGGTAATGGACACATTCTTCAATGGAAGTCCCCGTTGCACAACCGAAAACTCGCTTTCTAATTGCCTTGTTGCGGATTTTTCGACACCAACCCACACGAGCTATGGTTCTGAGAAAACTGTTGTCGAACACCTGAAGACGCCGCAGTTCCGCTGCTAGAACAGGCCAAGTCTCATAGCCATACAACAAAACAGTCCGTACCGTAGTCTGATACACACGTCCCTTGAGATCCAGGGACATACCGCTCCGACGCCATAGGTGTCTCAAATTAGCAAACTCAACTCGGGCCTGCATTCGTCTGGACCTGCGACGTAGCGTTTGGAGGCTGCAACCGCAGTTAACGTGATATGCGTTGCATACAAGAAGCAGTTCTCTGCGGTCCACTCACGTCAAAATTTCGGTTAAATTAATTAACTTGTAAATAACTTGGTGTTGTTTCAAAAAAGTCATCAGTCTCCTTCCTCGTTCCCTCGCCTCGTTGGTCATCTGTCCGGTTTTTGATGGAATTTAGATCGCTCAAGCCATGAATAAATGCACAACCTTGTTTAATTTCATTACGTTGACATGAGACTAGTATACCGTTTCTATCTCTTTATCCCAATCAACAGTTTGGCATGCGATGGCGGTTGGAAAAGGAGGTGATATCTGGAAAAGGTGAGCCATTTGGGTATCATTTTTTGTCGCTTCTCGTAGAGAGAACGTCTCCTTTTCGATCTCCTCTCCAGTGGCTCAAAAGTGGCCCTTTCTCTGGTGAGAATCGTTTGAATCGATACGTCCACGTGTCACTGAGAGTTATCCAATAACGCGCGTCCAACCCTCAGCGACGAATAAAGGTTTGTGGGATGTGTCCGCTACTGGACCCTACATTCTGAACAGCGAAACCGGGTGAAATTCAAGCAGTTCTGTGTAACTCGTTTGTGTCTAGGCTACCAGTCATATAGATCGAGCAGGAACTCATTTCATTGCAAACTTTCATCGTCACTCGAAAGAACTCCTGTCCTTAACCGCCGCTGCATTAGGTAATTTAACCGCCCTGGAGCACTTAGCACGTAAGTGATCCCAGTGGCGTGCATGATGTCATTTTCTAGCCTGATTGCATAGCTCAGTTTTGCCTGCCGTTGTCCGGATGATGTTCGTAAATAACATTGTGTAAATCCTATTGATGGTACCTTACTTTGACGTGATGATTCTAATGCTGTCCTGAGGTGTAGGCACCTTTTTCTTAGCCGTTTCTTTTAAGCACAAAGGACTTCTTCGGACTAAGTCCTTACGCTTTCCCCCTATCCTTTCACTCCTTACTAAAGCCTTCTCTCATGGTTTTATGACAGTTAAGTGTATCTCAGTATGTATTACTGGTGTATTGTTCTCAGTGATGGCGCGAGATGCATGACTTTTGTAAACATTCATTTCCCTGTTAATTTATTGAAAATTGGTAACTTTGTGGTTCATCTGTACGTGAACGACCTATCACGGAGCCTGTAAGATGGTTTTTCATGAAGTGCCTTGATTCATGACCTTTTGTAAAACCCTTTCCTCTGATTCAATATTGGCCCGATCTACCAAAGTCAGCGTTTCCAGCTGAACAATCACAATAATACATTGAATACTGGTATGTACGGTACAGATCGTCCAGCTGTAGCACCCTTTCGGTGCCTAGCTGCCATGCCACCCAAAGGAAGCACAGGGGCTGGGATACTGCCAGGTTGCCCAAGCCTAGACAGGGGAAGTCGAGAGGCAGAAGTCGGGTTCGAACCACGGACCTTCCGGTCAGTAAATTCGCGCTCTCACCACTTGGGCCATCTCGGTACAAACGTACCCTATGTAGGCTGTACGGAGCAACAACACCGTCGGTCGTCGAGAGATGGATGAAAGCGTCTTCTTCAGAGCTGCGGTGTTGTGGCTTTTAATATTGGCAAGCCTAGACTTATCTGTTATTTTAACAGTCTCTTGTTGAAAATAGTTGGGTAAAGCAACCGAATGACAGTGTTATGCATTGTTATCCGTTATGGATACTTCGACTTCAAAAGTGAAAAACGGGAAACTTAGCGTTGGATTGTTTCTTCTCTGATATAATGACCTTTTTGTTTTAAGTAGTTTCCTATATGAAGAGTTGTGTATGCAGGCTTGTGATGAGCCGAAGAAAGTATTTATGAGCTGCCAAAACACTCATTACAAAATTTCTCCGTGCAAACATTCTTCGGTTTTGACCTTTGCTTGTGACAGTTTATGTGTTCAATAGCTTGAAATTCTGGGATAGGAACTGTATTTCGTGCTTAGTAATTTTTCTCTTCCTTGATGTTTACCCCGAAAACAGCTTCATTTCGCTGCGAAATTTGCTAAACGTCCCTAGTTTTGTGCTGGTAAATTGCGACGAAACGATACCGCAGAGTGAGGACAAGACAGCAGCGTCGAAATAACGTGCTAGACAGTTGATACCACAGTAAGACGGATATTTCTACGCGTAAACTTGACCATGCATATACGCGAAGATATCATCGATATCAGTAACCTTCACCCCTTAGCAGGTATGAAAACTAAGCGGTTGTAGGCTATGTTCTGGGGCGAGATCGCCCAGTGAGTAGAGCGCGAATTTACTGACCAGAAGGTCCGTGGTTCGAACCCGACTCCTGCCTCTCTAATCCCCTTGTCTATGCATGGGCATCCTGGCAGTATCCCAGCCCTCGTGCTTCCTTCTGGTGGCATGGCAGTTAGGCACCGAAAAGTTTTTACAGCTGAATAATTTTAAGTTCTGTATAATCGACTATGGAGGGCGGCATATGTCCACAGCTCATCACCGTTCACTGAAGGTACCATTTTAAAATCTCATTCACACTCAACAACCGTCTCAGTGCTTTATTCCGACAACTTATTTGTTGCGCAAATCTGCAGGGTATATGAATATAATGAAGAAATCCCCAGCATCTCGCTCAGCTGTGAATGGGTACTTAATTTGATCCACTCATTTAGCTACCTGCACATCATAAGTAGTTCGTAATTAATTTAGATGACAGTACTTCGAAGCTGTGCATCGGCACACCGAAGGTCGTCAGTGTCCAACTATTGGTAGCTCACCTGCGCACTGATGACGTCTCCTCGGCTGGGGACGAAACATTTGCAAGCCAATTGTCAAGCTCGGTGAACAGATCAATGGTCATCTGATCAACCACCAATACAGTGGAAATTCTCGTTTTCACGCCATACTTTCGTTCATTCTGGACCTACTTGACCAAGTTTCCATAGATCCAATGAGTTACTTATTTTCTACAAAGTGATAAAAAGAAACTACGAGAACATTGAGACCTCGATGCGTTGTAAACCCAATTGAATAAAGCAACCACACAGAAATTCGTAAGCTTTGAAATTTCACCGATGATATTGTGTTCCTGTGAAGGGTTTTGCAACAGTTCACAGAACAGTAAGCCCACTGTTCCTGCAGAGAATATTCGAAACTTCATCAATCAAAACTGAACCTCGAGCTTCTTCTAGAAAATTCGATTTGAGCTTCCTGAATATTGCTTAAAAATGACACAAATGTACACTTACCATGAAAACCAACAGCGTGTCGAATTACAAAATGAAATAGCGAAATCGGAATTGGAGTGTGCGAGAAAACAAAACGTTTGAGTGAATTTTTAAAAAATGTTGATGGTTTTGATCTATATTGGATCTTACTATACGTATCAACAAATTCTACAGCTCCTTGTGAAATTTTTCTTTAGCGATTTTCGATAGATTTTTGGTGGACGTCTAAGGATCGGCGGTGATACCCTCTTTATGCACCATCGGTTATTCGAGCCAAGCGAATACCACACTTAGTCAGTCACAGTCCAGGCTAGTGCCGGACCGATTTCACTAGACAGTTGCTTGACAAATCGTGTGCGAGTTCGGTTTCTAGGATGTTGCGGTATCCAAATGGATGCAGTTTGGGTGTAAGACTCCTGTTATCATTTTCGTCGTGATTCGAACTCCCGCGCACCCAGTGTTGGTGAGTTTCGCCACGGTGTCCACTACCTCGCTTATTATGGCTGGATAAAATCCGGTAAAAAATCATCTCAAAACCCTATATGTTGTCTGGTACATGCTTTTTTTGTCCGGACCAACCATGGAGAAACTGACTGCCACTGTCCTAACAAAAACGGGTCGAACGCACAGTTCGCAATGCCTCAGCTAGTTGCGCAACGGCCAAATTAAGAAACAAGTAAACTGTTAATGCTGCAAACGAGCTGACACTTATTTATGGATTCAGTAAAACTGGGTTATCCTCCTGCAGGTTTAACTAGCCGTGGCGAATTAACTGATAACACATTGTGACTTCAGGTCTATGCACGCACCACAGACATTTGAACAGTACGTCTGTCGCAAATGATGACTGGTAGATTCTACATATTCACTAGAATGGGGGAGTGCTCAGACGGATGCCTACTAGTAAATGAACCACGATTGTTTGAATAGATCCACGAATGCGAGAGATACAACAAACAAATGACCGTGAAATCCTAACAGATCGGAATCGAGACTGCTTCGAGGAAATTCCAGCTGCAACAGCTTGTTTTCTCAGCTGTAGTTGATAGGTCTTGTCACTTCGCTGGAATACAGCAATTCCTGAAAGTGTATATGTGCTTCGTTGCCTTGAGTACTTTAGCTTTTATGTGATACTATAATTGACACACACACACACCAATCGATTTTTTCGTCCTCGTATTTTAGGTCAATTTACCTGTGGCAACGTTCGTTGTACAGCTGGTGCAGATGCCCGTCTGCGAAGCTGGGAAGTGAATTTCGCCTACAAGGAACGTGGTGAACACCGGAACGCTCTGGTCAAACTACGTCTGTGTCGAGATTGTTCGGACAAACTTAATTATCGGTACAAGTAAGCGTGGACTTTTTCCCAGTGCTTATCCACCTTATTCTATGTTGACTGTTACTCACAGTAGACACTAATGTGATAATTATCCTCTACCTAATACTGCAGTGTTAGGTTTACAGATCAAACCCAGCAATCGGTTGCACTTGATTCCTCCGGATGCCGTCCAGAACTGTCGTTATCCTGTTTTCCTCGGAGCTGGTAGGACTAAAACACTCAAGCACCTTACACCTAAATAACAAAAATGAAATCTGCATCCATCATTCTTGGATGCAGCGTACGAAGACCTACGTCTGTTACCCTTTACTGCTATGCCACAGTCCCCTTTGCTTGAGTATTCTGGTTTGTGCTTTACTCGTTTGTTTTTGCTGGATCTGATGGGTAAGCGAACCTGTAGGACTTCGTGTGTAAAGTTAACCGTAAAAACTAAACTGTTCAGACGTGAAAATTCAGATGCGCCCAACGTGCGTTGGTGGAGTAGTGGTAACACGCTCGCCTCGCATGTCAGATGTCCGGGGTTCAAATCCCGGCACGGCCACTGGATATGCACTGCTGATGAGCTCTAATAAGAGCGAAACTCGAGTCCAGTGCTTCCCTTTGGTGTGGACTCACCGGAATAATTACGCCAGAACAGGAGGACGACCGTTCAAACGAGAGTGGTGTGAATATGAACAAGATACCTATCCCGCAAAACCCCAATTGTAAACTAAAACTGTTCAGCTGTAACACCCTTTCGGTGCCTAGCTGCCATGCCACCCGAGGGAAGCACGAGGGCTGGGATACTACCAGGTTGCCCAAGCCTAGACAGGGGAAGTCGAGAGGCAGAGGATGGGTTCGAAGTGAGATATTAATGCCGCTGAATTCTGTTTCCAAGAATATTTGTTTCCGTTGGTTTCCTTCCATATACTACCACTTGTAGTCGGTCTCTCGAGGCGAGGTTTCCGTGGGTGGGCGGTCGTAGTTGTAAAGTCTAAATTGACTCGAAAGTGCAGTGTTGATCAAGCCATCCTTTGATCTATGGTGAAGCATGTTTGGTATTCTCACCTCTAACTGTGTATACCACACCACTAATGAGTCCCAACGAATTGATAACCAGTGAATTAAACATGACTGTGGTGTGTGACCAACGCTGTTCACGCAGCTATAACCTTTAACAAGTAGTAACCTATCGAGATTCGAGACCGGGTGGTACAGGAACGAAAAGAAACTTACTAGAAGTGTTATCCTGTGAGTGAAACAGATGTGTGCTCAAACATCCAGGAACATTTTCAGGCTCTTTCATCTGCGTTTGAACTCTTCAGTAGTGTCAATCCTACAACTCTCCAGAGTGATTCGAACCCCGGACATCCCCAGTGGTACTGAACACCATTCAGTTCACTGATTGGAGACTGATAAACTGCTCAAGTCGAACTTATCACTGCTTATGATTCAACCGAGCGGTCTAAATCACGTTAACTGGTTTCTCTTGCAACGTTATCCTAAATGAAAGGCTCAAACTACTCGTGAGGTGTTTTTCATTTCTGCGCGATTGAGGACCAGTCCCACTCGATGTCATTAAAAATGGAGGGATAATTTAATTACTAAGGCATCTTAGTGTAAAACGCAACTGGGGTCTAGCTAGGTCTGAGTAAAGACTAAGGTTGGTATTACAGCATTTGTTGGCAAGTTCGCTCCATTTCGCTAACTACGTGTGCTCGCAAAAGTTTTCTTCTGCCACTACTTATAAAATAATCAGCCACCACGTGACCTCCAACCTTTGACAGGAGCCAATGAACTTCGTATACCTCACAATTATGTCGATTCGGGTGGTGCACTGACTCTGGTTTATAATTTATTTCAGCTGAATGCGTTGCACACAGACCGTATCGTGTTTCATTTGAGACAATATTTAGGGTCTCGAAGGATGCTTTAATGCTAATCATAAGGTCGATGAAAATTTTGGACAGCCCACTGTTGTTTCCACCTTTTTGGGGGGCTCATCAGTTCAGTTCATCAAATATTAACCATTCATCAAAGGTACTTTGGTTCGAGCCACTACAGTTTCGGTCACCGGAAAATGGGAGTGTAGAGATATAGCCAGGTATTGGAGGCGCTGGTGTAATCAGTTTGTTCGTATTGAATCGGCCCAGTTGTTTGAAGGACCTGGAAACTGAACGGCTGTGTATTGAATGTGATAGCTTTGATGCGGGGCATCACTGGCTTTGGTTGAACCATGTCTGCCACTGCCATTAACCATTGGTGATTTGAGTCCTGGGGTCCCCATCCGTGAAGGCGGCATTTGTCGATCTGACTCAGTTTACCCGTTAATGCTTCGTTCCAAGGTCAGTGTCGGTCGCCTCCACTCAGTATAGGACTGGTTAGAAAGAGCTTCGTGAGGCAGACAGTCCTTTGGCGTGTCAAGTACATGTCCAAGTTTAACTGTCAATTGACTGAGTTACTCTCAACTACTAGACACATTCGGAATGTCCGATATCACTGACTCAGGTTTATCAGCTCACCGTCACTTCACAGAGTTTAACTCGTGAACACAGCTGATACAAAATTTCACTCAACCTAGCCACTGATATAGCATTGGATGCACACGCACACGGCACCATTCGTCGAGAGGGTTTGAGATAGTTGATGGTTTGAACTCCACCCTCATCTCGGTTGGGTCCAGATTTGAGCACCCTGGTACGATCTTAGCCCTCCTGCTTCCTTCGGGTTTTATGGTAGCTAGTTCCAGAAAAGGTGTTGCCTATCCGAAAAATTGAATGAAGCAACGCTCGACAGCCTAGTGTTTCTCGATTGCCCAATGAATAGCATTTTGTCTGATGGTTCTTATTCGCATTTAGAGAGTTGAAAAATCAACAGTTCCTTGGTTGTGGATCAGGTGACTGCCGATCTGCTCGCCGACCTTGGCGAACGGGTCAACAGTCATCTGATTAACAACGAATAAACAAGTCTGAGCTATCACTATTTCGATACATTGTTAACCATTAGGCCCTAACGACTTGAATGACAGGTGTTGAGTGCCATTATATAGATTCACGAAGTTGCGCTTATTGTGTGTGTGAGTCACAGACATGCACAAATATCGGGAAGTATTCAATTCAGACGAAGTGGGGACTTCTATCCCACCTTAGCAACACCTGGATACTAACAAAACTTCCATCCCATGACGCGAAAGCTATGCGGTACGCTACTCTCATAAGGGGACAAAATTTAGGATTCCTCGAACGCGGTCCCTCGGTTGGCCGCGCAAGTTCAGACACAGTGGCGTCCAGTGTTTCAGCGGTGGGCCTCAATCTGGGGACTCATGCAATAATTGCTACGTTTTCTGGCGCTCTCAAGGTTAGCCTCAGCAGACACGGCCAGCTTATAGTATACTGTTCGAAAGCGTCGTCTCCAGTTGCCAGTGATTCGTCCTTCCTAAATGCTTTTCCATAAGGCAAGAATAACATTCTCAGGTTTGCTTGTGTCCTCCCTAACTGTACCATTCTGAGGAAATGTTTTTTATTGTATCCAAACAACACAGTGTGTGAACTGTCGTGTGAAAAGGAAACTACGGTTGACGGTGACACAACAACACGTGTTTTGCGCAAGTTAGCTTATGTAAATCCTTGCCACAGCTTGAACAAGGTCCATTTTCCTCGAAGAGGCCAATGACAGATCGGCTGTTAAAAATTTACGACAAGCGCCTAATCAGCACTTCAGGTTTTTCCTTCCGGAATGTTTCGTTGCCACCGTAATTGGGATAGACTCAGAGGGGACAGAATGCAGAAAACAGAGATTCCAGTTGTTTGCACACGGTGCTGGTCAACGGTGCTGTCCAATCTTTCCACAATCCTGGAAGAACTGAAGATCCAACGGAGCTTTGGGATAGCTGTAGTTTCGGTTGAACAAGATTAGAGACAGATAAACTGATTTACGTTTGGTCTGCTTAGTGGTTTCATAAACGAACCAGGACGATTGCTGAAACTATGCCTAGGCTTTATACTACTTACAAATGAATTCAATGTTTATTTGCTGAAACATCCATTGATTCTCCAAGTCCCATATTCTGCGTGTAAATTCTAATTGAATGCTGGGCGAAAACATGTTGATAAGTGGGACCTCACCAGTTTTGATACAACTGTGGTAAAGTTTTCTTTCGTTTTCCCCAAAGTCAGTTTTGCCGCGTCACCCAACATTATCTAAACGTTCTGAACGCTGAAACACCATCTACCAAGAATAATACTGTCTGCTGTCTGATTATAAGTAGTACAGATGACGGAGCTGGTAGATGGCGATTTGGCGAACTTATGAGGGTGATTTGTGGTGTCGTGAGTCCCAGCATGAGATCGACATGTCCCCACTTGCAGGTCGAAGCGAGTCGTTACAACAGCTGACCAGCAACCGGTCTTGATGGTGTTGTTACTTCTATTTTTTGTGTTTAGAGTCGTAGGGGGGTAATCCGTCGCCAGTATCCTTACTTTTTTCCCTTTTGTTACGCTCATGCCGTCCGTATTGTGGGGCGACGGTTTGTGTCTTTCGATGACTTATTGGGCCCTACTAATCTAGCTTTTACCTACATAGCCTCTTCTGACAGGTTAGTCAAGCGATGGAGCTATGAGATACACGTTTTCACTGATGTCTTGCACGACGAACTTGGTTGTGCAATGGATGGAGGTCCACTCGGACAAAAAAATCGAAGGGCTCCCGTGTTCAGCCCGGAACACTGATGTTTAAGCCTGATGTCAGCAGTTTTAGTGTACCACGATGTGTATGAAGTTTCTCACTAAAAGAGAAAGCATCATGTACACACCGTCAATGTGTGGCTTGGAGATTATTTGGGGGCCGACGGGTTTTTTCAGGCTTGGAAGTAGTCTGTCCTGAATTTGCTGGATTTTTTCTCGAACAACCTGTGTGCTTTAGTTTGTTTTCATCGACCTGTCTTCCTGGGGTCATTATTTTGGCTTTAGTGAACGAAACATGGGATTCGATTCAAGTGTGGTGTGGTCGTCCATATTTTAATGCTGCCGCCCACCATGTATGTCTAGGAAGCAGTTGAAATCAATCTACTAACGTAGTGTGTTATTTTTTTTGTTACCCCACCACGTATGTCTAGGAAGCAGTTGAAATCAATTTACTAACGTAGTGTGTTATTTTTTTTGTTATGAATTGTACGAAAAATTTTCCGCTTCAACTGTTGGAACTTCAGATCTTCCGGTTTCTCAAGAGGTCTTTGATTAGTTTTCATATCATATTCAGTAGACTACTCCTTCGAGGAAGCACCCTTGTAGGATTGCAAAATGTCTTAACTGAAAGTTTATTTTCCCCGCAGGCTGGCTACATCATCAGCATCGTCGTCGTCGTCAGCTGTAAGAAACCGTGTACTTGTCGTACAATGGTTGTAGCTGCCACAGTTTCGTTCACCGGTGATTTGGGGAGGTGAGGTAGGTAGCTGCGCATTGGAGGCGGGAGCTGATAAATTGGCGCTTAAATACACCACTGTCAATGGACTGTTAAGTCGGGGAATTGGGAAGGGAGCTATGCATTGAAGGCAATAGCTTGGATGCACGGGCGCCATTGAGGGCGCGATTGGGCCATGTCTGACAATGTCTCTAACCATTGATGTGGCCCGTCTCGGGGTCCCCATCCAGGAAGACGGCAATGACCAGCGCAGCTGAGTTTGCTGGTAATGGCTTTTATAGTTCGCTGGCTACAAAGAGTCTTATTTTGCGTATGTTGCATTGGGATAATGGCATTCTGTTTGCATCCGCATGTTGTTCAGACTCCGTGAGCATGGGGTGAAATTTTCCGTTTTATTCAAATTGGATGACCCATATGTTTCCTACTTGAGCGTACCCATGTAGCCCAACCTGTCCTTGTCATCTGTAGGTCATTAATTTGGGAGGCCCTAACATGTCTGACTGGGATGGGTGTAGTACGAATCCGTCTGGAAGTGTTTGTCCCTGATTACAGGATGAGTGCAATCGCACCTGTGCTTTTTCACAATGCATTTGTCCACATAACTTTCGGCTGAACTATAAGATTTCTGACTTTGCTTGCGGTTGGAACAACACTCTTTCGAAGGCAACTTTTTATCTGTTCTGATTCGCCGGAACAGCTATTCATTCAGTGCAGGGGGTTGCCCCCCCCCCCCCTCCGCATCTAGAAGTTCTCATCTAAGTAGTTTGTCTCAGTGCAGGATTACTGCTAATCAATCTTCCTCCCACTTAGCTTAACTTGAATAAGAACCATTAAACAGTAGAGTTTATCACGAGGATGTACTTCTTCATAACAACGAAAGCGGGTAGCGATTAGAAACCTGTTTATTACCAAGCCGTCGTGTGTTGTACAATCGCCAGTCGACGTGCAACCCGAACATGTCTCATGGAATACTGTGCTTTGCTAAGTCAAGCTAAGTGGAACCTACTGATGTGACGAGTTAATATGTCATCCTTATTTCTGACAAAATGACAGTTCACTCATTAGTTTGAATTTATAAAAAAAAACAAAAAATAAATCGTTCAGCTGTAGCACCCTTTCGGTGCCTAGCTGCCATGCCACCCGAAGGAAGCACGAGGGCTGGGATACTGCCAGGTTGCCCAAGCCTAGACAGGGGAAGTCGAGAGGCAGAGGCAGGGTTTGAACCACGGACCTTCCGGTCAGTACGCTCGCGTTCTAACCGCTGAGCTATCTCGCCCCCGAGCTATCTTGAATTTACTCACCTCGATTAGGATGTTTCCTGTTGCACAGTAAACCAGTCAGTTTGAATGTCCCAAACCGCTTCCCCTCGGTTATTAGAGGTTTGTCTACTTGTTTTGGATGCAGTGGGGAAAATCCGATTCTGACAAATTTTTTCTCAGATGGGGTTGTTTCCCCAAGAGAGATGAGACCCTCATCTATGTTTTGTTCCCCTTCGTCCCGCAGAAGGAATCATCATCAGGTCTATCTGAGTGAACATGTTTTGCGGTATTAAACTCATGGTTTGGGAGGAGACGGTGAAGTTTTTCAGCTGGTGATAAAAGAATGGCTTATCTAATGAAAATTGCACGAAACTCGAAATCCGTTATCCAGAACTTGGACGCGTTACCTCCCATAAGTCCTTCGATCACGCTTATGCTAGCTCGCAACACTGAGTAGTTCCTTGCATCCATTTCCCCAGGACAACATGAAAACATAAATTTTGAGTTTCCCACGTTTAAGTCTACTATCGTCAATCTCATACTTAAAATACTCAGCATTTCCAGGTCGCAGGCATGATAGCAGCTCGCTCTGAAGGACCGGGTGGGTTGGTTTCAGTCCCCGGGTACCGCATACCCAATTGAAATGGTTGTCCTTACCAGTATCGCTTCACAATATGGTGAAACCATGAGTCGGGTCTACCAGGTCACCCGTCTCGTCGATATATTTTGCTATCGATGCTCTAAGGTTCGACATAGCCGCCAGTGAGATTGACCCGTTGTGCTTCAAGGTCTGTAGCAGAGTTGATTTGTGATATTTCAGAGATACTTTGAAAGACAATTCTGCCAGTTCTACCTGTGTAGGTATCACCGCGACTGAAAATGACGTGCGTGACAGAATGACCAATCAAATTCATCACATCGTTGATTGGTGGATATTCTTAACGCCATCCGCAAAATGTAACTTCACTTGTGTGAACAATTTAAATTATGTCTGCGAGCAAGCTTCCGTCGAAGATGTTGTTCCTTGGCGGTAACTCGCTTTCACAGTGGTCCCACTGTGGGGAACAGTTGATTGTTTTTGTGATTGCATCGCCGCTATTTAGCAATCCTGTTTTGTTGTGTGCGGAAAACATTACTTTTGAATCAGAGAAGCGGCTTGTGTTGCTATACATAATCCATTCCTAGCTGGAGCCATTGTCCGTAATGGTATTTTGAATGCGTCTATCTATACGCAATCCGTTGATTTTTTTACACACACACTTTATCTCTGCTGCGATCTATTCTGTTCTGCAATTTTAAATAATGTTTATTCTGACAAATATCCTCATTTGCACACGAATTTGGTTTTGGTAGGCGACCCAACTGAATCCAGCTGAATAGCTCGTTTATCACGTTCCACTTCGACTGAGTGTGCTGCAACGGGCCGCCTTATGTTGCAGTTGTACGCTATTTGAGGTATCGCAATACGTTGTTGTTTAGACGTAACGCACTACTCATAAGCTCACTGAAAACTCTTCGACAGCCAGCGACCGGCTTTGCCCTTCCTGGAACTCATCAGGTAGGCTCAGTTCCTGTCGAAGTAGACCATCATAAACGAGAGGTTCAGCTGGATTTAGTTGAGTCTCTTGTCAAAATCAAATTCGTGTGCAAATAAGAGTATTTGCCGAAATATGTCCAGTTTCAGTTCAAGTAGAGCATAAGGTTGACGGAAACGCGGGGACTGCGTCCCAAAAAGGGCGGAACCGGTGGTGGGTTGTCGAAGGGTTTTCAGCTACCAATGAAGGCAAACTGGAGTGTTATTCTCATACAACACTTTCTAGTGTTGCTGTGTTCGGTACCCTGTTGTCGTGAGGTTGACCATTGGTGAATCCAACCGTTGTGATACTGTGACTGTGATTTGTTAGCATGGAGTCGTTCACTTAATGTGCGGCATCTTGCCACCAATGTCAAAAAGTAATCGGGAATGCTTTTTGAACAGTGCGGTATGTTTCACCAAACCAGATGGGTTTTCTATCCCGCATTTTGACGTTTCCGGTTTCGGGCAATTACTCGCAATTTTGTCGTTTTCCTTCATTCTGCTGATCAGGCGTCGTGATGTGACTGGGCAGAAAGTCGGTTCAGAAGAGCCAGCCCCCCGCTGTGAAGAGACTACGGCTACAGACGAACCGGAAACGAAACGACCGAAACCTGACGATGGGAATCAAACAGACTTCTGGCGGTCGACCACGCAAACCCAATCTGCTCAGAGTAGTGCTCCGAAAACTCAGGAGGAGGAGTTTGACGAATATTTTGCTGACATGTTACTTTGATGTTCACAATGCCAATTGACTTCTTTTGTACAGATATACGACACAAAGTCTTCCCCCCAGTCACATTTAGGGGAGCTGAAAGGACTCATGCTGGAGGATCGTCATGATGAGATCCTCGAGGGTTTTCACAAACGGTTTTTCCCACTGTCTCCCTCGTTATACCATCATTCCTTCAATGAAAATTGTAAGAACACATAGCCAAATGCATTTTGACATGAAACCCAAACGCCTCTTTCTCTGAACCTGGTCCTTTCTGTGTACCGTTTTGATCGTTTAAGATTTATCCATAAGCTGGACACCAAGCTTAAGCCATACTTTTCCTCTTGACAGTGTCGCCTTCGCTAATTTCTACTAATCTCGAGAAATGAAGGGTGACCTTATAGCGAGATGGAATTGTATTGTGCTCTACAAGGTAAGGGAATGAACTTGTTCACCTCACGGTTGGCAGTGTCGACCTAGTAGCTTTAACCAGATATCCAGTAAGCTGAAATCATAAAAGTGGCGTTCAGTGCAGCTAATATCAGTGACACAGTTATTCCTTGTGTGCGGGAACTGCCATGTCGTTACGTATACGCACACAGCCAATCGCATTGCGTCCACGCACATACATGCTGAGGTTGGTTTTACGCAGCTGTACCGTTTCAGCCCGCTTGCGTTGATTCTCCATCTGACTTGCACTGTTGTCACATTGTCAAGTAGGGTCTCAACGGTCTTTCTTCTCATTCACGTAATAGGTGAACATTGGGCAGCAGCCGGAATGCAGTCAGTTGCAATCAGAAGCCGTAACCTTCATCTGGTTCTAACCTAGCAACACTGCCTATCTCCTACATCAGTCACAGCTTGTGTACTGTTGTTTCCGCTGTGGCTTGACCACCCACCTAAGTAAAATCGTACGGCGAATGATTGCGATAAATTCTGGGTCGTTTTGGTTCGATTCTCCCACCCATTTTAATTCCCAGGAACTTCTAACCTGTCATTGAGGCTGTTGGTTCGTCGAAAAACAAGTGTTTTGAACTTGTTCGTGGTAAAACTGACCAATCCCCCCAAAGAGACTATTTCTCGTTGAAGAGGATGTTTGTGATCAATCCCCTGGGTGTTTCAAGCATGGAATCGCTGTGCTTTTCTTGGAAATTGTGGTGTTGTGGGAGAGACTATCTTGTTTTTAAAGCTTTTCTCGTTTGTGTGGCTTTCTCGTTTATTTTCTAACAGTTGGTTCAGGTTCGATTGTCTTCAGTTGCTTCAAGTTGAAAATTTATGTTCCAGCTCTCGAGTTCTCTACTGGCTATTATTCCATGCTATTAATTTAGTTCTGTGAGGAACTGCGTGAATGGCCTGATGGACACAAACAAGTACAATTCAGATTACTTGGAAAATACACAGCACAACGGTTGGAATGAATGTGAACATTGCGATATGTGTAAAAATACATGTACTTTTTCTCGGGTGATTGGTAACATAAGGTGAAATGTGCAACAATCCACCGGATAAATACATCGCAATTGGCCTGGAAATGCAAGTGTGGCTAAATTAATTCGACAATTGGACAGACCTAGAGCATGATTCATTGGTTTTCTTTTGGTGGTCCAGTTGTGTTTTTGTCAGTCACGTTCGTTAACTTCCGTACAAAACGTAATAACAGCGGAACTCCGGCGACTATAGTGTCTATAACGCAAGCTGTGCCCTGAACGGAACGGCGCTACAGCTGATTACGTTGAGATATCGGAAGGCCAGGAGGTCCCGCGACAAGTGGAGCGCGGAAGTCTCGAAGGTGATCTGAACACCGAAGAAAATTGAGTCCACAAATTCCATGGGGTAAAAGGCATCCATGTAAGACCAAGACGGGTCGGGCACTAGCCTGCTCCCAGCAGCTCACTATAATTATCGCTATTTTGCTTTCCGATTCAGCCGCTGCCCTTCAGTTCTGTTTTCATATGCACACCCCAAACCGTGCATACTCTCAATGGTAGCTGTCCTCTTTGTTACACCGTAAAAAGTATCCGCAACACTTTCCCTCGTTGTTTTTAGTTGAGTTTGTTAGACAGTACCCACGGGGTAGGTGCTAACAATCATTTGCAAGTCGAGCATACTGGCGCGCACGAACGGGCGTTTCAGGTAGAGCGAAGCATTCCATATCGAGCGAAGTAAACCCGTTTAAAACCTTGAACACGGCTAAACTTTACCCTGCTGTAAAAAGCATCTAAAAAAGTTTCCTGTCACTCCTTCACGAGGAAACATCCCATTCTAAGGTGCGTTACGATCTCGCTAAAAATCTTTCGGTCTGCTTGAAAACCCAAATCATTCACTCTGATAGAACACTTAGGAAGCGCCTTTCTTAGAGCGGTAAAAATACCGATTCACTCCACATGCAGATTAACACAAGGTTGCGTCTCATCTCTCAATGTAGTAAAGCCGAAGAATATAAAACTTGTCAGATTTCCACCAATCATACGTGCCTTTTATTCACTGTCGTGAACCAATTCGCGGGGAAAGTCCCAAATGTTACTAATCAATATTTGTCGAACTTAAAGTGGTCAGGCTTTAAATAGCGCATATTCAAACAAAACTTGTTGTCACTACACTGGCATTAATGTAGGCGATCAGAACGTCGAGTCCGCCATGTTCGCATGCCTGAGCATTGACCGTTTATCACTGCGCTTGGCAGACCAGAACGTTGAGTCCGCCATGTTCGCATGCCTGATCATTGACCGTTTATCACTGCGCTTGGCAGACAAATCAATAAGTCTGCACTGCCATAACTACAGGACAGTGGCTGAGCAGGAATTTCGAACTCTTGTTCACACATTTTTGATCATGTTTCCGAATCGCTAGACAGCCTGGAAATTTTCACACCTGGATGAGCTTTACCAATAGGCCTGTTGTTCCTCATATTTACATTTGAATGAGCTATTGTCCAGTTCGTATTGAGCATAACGGAACAGCCTCTTACCGTATGCACTTTTAACATTGGAAACAATGCTTTCCAGCGCAAATAGAGACAACAAATGCCAAAATTTCATTTCCTCAAACTACTTTTTAAACATCCCCCCGTTCATGAAACGCTTTGGGTATGAATACAACAAACAAACCTTGTGAGAAGAATCATTTAGCATTTTGGAAATGCGGCTGGGTTACACCAACGGAGAGTTCAAAGGAAGGAGTATTTGTCTTCCCCTGAGGTTCGTTTCTTTTTGAAGGATCGCGCACTCGGGTACGGACAGTGTTTTTGTCCTTCTTGGGTTATCTATTTCAGAGGATTAGTGCATTCGCGTTGAACGTCAACGGTGTTTCTGATGAACATGTTCCTCTCACACTTAGTCAGATAGAAAAAGCATTTGATTGAAAAGATCTCTTCATCTTTCAACGTACTTCCCGAAGACCGGGGAAAAGTTTATTGTGAATTCTGAGCTGTTTGTTGCTTTGATTTCGATCAAATATATCACCAATACTGAATGGGCCTTTATCATTCAGTTTCCTCTTTTTGTGGGAAACATTAAAAAAATTGGGAATGACCAGTTCCTCAGGTTCAAAAGCTAATTTGAAAGAAAGACTTTATAGGTTTTCATCCCAACCCATTTACTACAGTAAACCCTCAGGGGATGTATTTCATGGTAAAGCCACTTCATAGCACTATTCCGAAGCTTGGATAATATAATGCACTATCCCTCCGAAGAGATGCTGGTCCTGCACAGTAGGCCAAGTCTTCTTCTCCAGAAGTTTTACCTTTCGGGGGATCGACAGAGAAAGCGGTGCTGTGTGAAACGTAAACTGATGAGGAGCTAAGTTGGATATGGGAGAAAAACGAGTGCAGGTTTCGCGCTCGGCTTTTCCAGTGGTATGATGTACTGGCGCCTTGTTTGTTTAAACGAGATATACTTCCGCTTTCGCTTGAACGAGTTTATTGAATCGCTGAGACACCATTGTGGATTATGCCCTCGGATTTCAGAGTGTACGTACTGTAGTTGGCTACACCGTTTTATTTAGGAAAGCTAGTTCATTGACTTAGAGAGGTTACAACTGGTAGTCGACATGGCTTGTACTCATTTTCAGCTTAACTAAACAACAATTGATGTTGGGATCATTTACCCCGTCTTCGGTGAAGTGTGGTTCGCAATTTTCTGGTTTGTTTGAGACAACATACCCGAAGCACGCACAATGAGAATAAGCCATTTTCGGATAGCTTATATGTCTTAGGAGAATAGACTGCCTCTCGTGATGTTTAAGGCCAATTTGGCCCGAGAAACAAAAACTAGTATACCTATCTCACTTCGCATTTCGTCCTTATAGACCTGAGCTTTCGGTCTACATTAAATGGCGTGTTTGACATTTGCATCTACTGACCCATATTCGGTAGAATGTGGTCCAAATTCTCTCAGTTGATATCCGAACAATCACATAATGACATTATTTTCACTTCCTGCGACAGAACACTTGGAACAAGCTCCAGTTAACGGACCGCCGTGCTTCTTCCTGGCGGCGTGGCGCCTAGGCACCGAAAGGGTATTGTAGCTGAACGATCATTATATTTACTCACGCATTGAAGGTCCCACCTGAAGTATAGTCGACCAGCTGAAGCAAATGTAAACGTAATTTGCCTTGAACACCTGCAAATGATCGTGTGCACAACATGGGACGTCGCACAACCGTGCTGCGGTGTCCAAGTCGACAAGCAACAATTAATCAGAGCAAACAAGCGCGGATCAGAACTGGTAACGCGGAGCAAGCGAAGGATAGGGTGACGTGTGGGTCTTTTCTCAGTCAACTGATGCTCCATAAATGATGACCACCTCAGCTTTGAGAATTAGCTTATCAGAGTTTAAAGGATTACAGAGGTTGTTTCAGAGTGGTGGAACAAAGAAATCCTTCAACAAATACACTCATTTGCAAATCAGTTTAGTTTTCACGGGGGGCTCGATTGAAACTCTCGTTTATGATATTCTTTAACTGAATATGCTTCCCAAAGGCCGCCTCAGGTTCCAGTTGGTACGTTGTTCGAGATATCGCCTACCTGGTGAGCCCCAGGAAGGGCGAAACCGGTCGTGGACTGTCGAAGATTTTTCAGCAACCTTGTGACTAGTTTCCTTTATGAAAATATACTACGATATCTCGAATATCGTACCAACGGAAGCCTGTGGCGGCCTTTGTGCAGCACATTCAGTTGAAGAATATCATAAACGAGAGGGGTGTATCTGTCGAAATCAGTCCAATTTCGGTTCAGGTAGAACATAAAATTAACAGAAACTCGGGGACTGCGCCTTCCTGATGAGCCCCAAGAAGGGCGAAACCGGTCGTCGGCTGTTGAAGAGTTTTCAGCAAACTTTTGATTAGTTTCCCTTATGAAAAGAAGTCTTTGTGTCATGTATGGTGCTACAGGATGGCTATATGGGCTTTCTTATCTTCAAGGGCGAATGATGTTTGGACCAAGCAATTTTGTGGAGTCACCGGTGGGGTGCCTCAAACTGACATGTTAACTGTTCATCACGATATCCGTTGTGGTGCTCTGTCCTTCTACAAAGAAGGTATCCTTTTGGATTACACTGGGATCAACTCAATACGGCATGGTTACGGGCATGCACAGAAGTGATGGTCATAGTTGGAGTGTGCAAATGGAAAAGGGGTTAGCTGAAAGTTAGTAGAACACGGAAATAGGTAGATCGACTTTCCGTCAGGTGATCGCTTTGAAATCTTTGGCCTCATCTGAAGTGGTTCGTTTTCACAACCGCGATCAGTTTGTCACGAGCCAGCCGACCTGGTACTCGCTATCCGCGTCTAGAAAAACGGCGGAATGCTGAACAATGCTTTACAGTCCTGTGCCTGAGGTGGCGATTTAGGAACGACTGGTGCACTTCCAAGACCACTCTCCATTCCGTCAAGGCATGTCAAAAACTTCCCGAGATTATCGCCTGAGAAAGTGGATTAAAGTGGAGTCGTTTTTTCGTTACTAACCACAGATTTAAAGGGGTGAACGGATACCTCAATAAGTAACTCAATTTTGCACAAGAAAGCTTGTTTACATTCCATGATAAATGATCCAACCCTGTTTCCTTAGTATTCTCAAGTTGAAATAACCCGAAACACTACGAAAGATGACAGCTTTTGAATATCAGCAAGCAGCTGAATTGTATTTTAACGGGTTACCTTCTAAGTGTTGAATGCTGGAAAATGCACATTGTCACAGCAAAAGTTCGCTGCCTCAGTTACGAACCTCTTGTGTTTGGAGATACAAGGTCGAGGAGGACAAAGCTTGGTGTTGGCCCAACAAACTGAGAAAAAGCTCGGAACGAAGGCAAACACATAATTAACTTACAGATGAGTTGGTTAGAAGTTTTGAACTGAATGGTGAGGTCGACTAAGCGACTTTCTAGCTAGTGGAACAAAAGCCGTGCAACTGAAGTGAGCGCAGGGAAAACAGAGGATTTTTTGATGGTGTTACGTGGGTTTTTAATGCTCCGAATCGATTCCATCGCCTGTATGACCAACTGAACACATCGCCAGACTGACTGAGTGGATTTGTAGCCACTTTAGTTCGCCTGTTTAGCCCAAGAATAGTAAGTTATATGGCATTCACCACCACCACCACCCACTTTCGACCTTTTAAGACGAAAGCATTGGAAAACTCGTGTTATTTCTGTGTATACAGCTCGATGGAGGTTTGGACAACTCATTTTCCAAAAACAAACAGCATAAACACCAATGTCATACACCTGGGAAAATGATGGAACGTACAACCGCGTGAGCAGGATCGCGTCTTCATACCAAGTGAACATCAAGTAAAACTTCAGTTTGAGTCCTTGTGACTTCACATTTAGTGGGACAATTTGGGCAACGTAAACTGATCGGGGAACTTTTTCACACGATTGGTTAGGGTCATGGATAATGAGAGATGAGGAGGGATGTCTGGTTTTTTCTCAGTCTCCACAAAATCTGAATTGGACAGTTAATTCAAGGATGCGTTACTTGGTAGATGTTATCAGCGGAATACTGAAATATGGCCAAAAAGGTTGTTCTGTTTTGAGTTGAGGAACATTCAAATTTGGCGCGGGACTGATGCAAGTTTGGAGAACAAAAGAACAAAACCTGAGCGATAGTACACATCAAACTAAATAAATTGGCGTATAAAACCGAAAAAATGATTACTTTTGTCGTCTCCATGACAGGGAATACTGTTGCCGTTGAACATAACAAACTATTGAGGTTTAATCAAAGAGAAGGTCCCTGGGAAAGACTGCCAGAGATTCTCTGGATTTTACGGCGCTTCTGTAACCATCTCGTTGCACGGAATTCACTAGGAGACCAAACGTTTAGCATCCACTGGATGAAGTATTTGAGATGGCAGTTAACCACTGAACACAAAGATGTGATTCTCACTATTGTTTCTCTCAACATTTGAAGTTACTGGGAAATTTTATCCATCAAATTATCTGTCGGTTTAAAGAATCAAAGTTTTGTCTGACTATGTAGCCACAGCTGATACTAGCTGAAGCATAGAAATCACTTGAGGATGGCCAGCCCCCTAGTGGGATATATATGGGTACGCACCTCGTACTAACCATTGCTCTTTGCGTCACTAGTTATCTTCCACACTCACACTAACAGCTTGTACTAACCATTGCTCTTTACGTCACTAGTTATCTTCCACACTCACACTATTCCCTATCTTGTAGACAAAAACTATCGTTGTTAGCATAAGTGCACTGCGTAAGTGGGCGTAGTTTTGATCACTTGCGTACAGTTTGGAGCCAGGTATAACATATAGCCGGTGGGAACTCGTGGACTAAATCTAGATGAAGAGCCACAGTAAAGGTCAAATCGAAGGGCTTTCAGTCACCTTATGAGTAGTGTGTTCTATTGGTAAAAAACTGGCACTACTTTCCTGGCAGGCTTTGTGTACAATTCTACTCAGGTGTCATTTTGGTCAGCTGCGTTCTGTGCCGTGCCTCAGGTGCCCTTGCTTTTGATGAGACGCTCGATTGACACGACGTCCGCCCTAGTCACATCTTACCACTTCGGAAGAAGCCTCCCCTTATCCACTACTTCTCGTTTCACCCGTATATTCCTCCCCTCATCCACTACTTCTCGTTTCACCCGTATATTTTGCATTTTGTAGAGGTGCAGAGTGTTTCGAAGCCCACCTTCAGCTGTCCAGTATAGACAATGAGGACTGATCAACTAAAGTAGTATGAACCAAGCAAAGGCTTCCCAGTTGGTCTGTCAACTGAAATGGCTCGAAATGTAGGTGGAATTATCCGAACTGCAGTTAGAATGGTGTGGACTGAAAACGCAGTCATACTTGGCTCATTTTCAGTTGTGATATCATTAATGTACCCTTGAGCTTTATCAAAACTTAGAAAGGAAGACAAATATCAGGTTATTTTAACTTTTTTTCATTCTATTCGCAATCAAACTTCGCGGTTGGGTTTAAACCAAAAGCTGCAATCACCGATCGCAAGACACTTTCGTGATGCCGGCCATTGCATCGATCTTACAAATTGCTTCAAACTCTTGTTATAAACCCTGAAACTCCAGTCTCTGACGATGCACGTGGCCGCAATAAGTAGGACTCATCAACAAGCAGTGTGGACTCGGGCTTAGCGGTTACCATGGCACTGGACATGTGATGGATTTTACACAGCCAAAGTAGATCCGTTTTACAACTGTCTTTTTTTTGTTTCATCTTGTTACCTTTCAAGTTTCACGTCCGCCACTGAAGATTGTAAAAGGACCGTTAACATACTGCAACCCACCTTCGACTTGTACTGATAAAGTGGATGAAAATGGCCGAATATTTTGAAGCACTTGGATTTGCCGAGGAACTCTCTCGCGCAACGTAAAAATGGTACCTTTGAAGATATGCAACCGCATGCTAATATGTCGCATCGTTTCACATCAAATTCGCAAATGCAATTTGACGAAATGTCTGTTGGATCATTGTAATCAATTTGGCTCTGACCATATTGACATTCATTATCGTATTATTGTTAATGAACATGTCCTCAATGTTAGTTTAAATCAAATGGAGGAACGACTTACACAACTTAGCCGGAAACCTGCAAAAACCAAGGGGGAAAGGAGGAATGCAAAATTACTCAGTCTTTACCCGACTGAGTCCAATAATTAACTTATTGTCACTGAGTTTTCACACATTCATTTGTCCTGTTCCTATGTAGCACTTGCTAGCACGCCACATCCCCTAGCCCGTCTGAAACGGATGGGGTAGTAATTTGTAATTAGATTGAAGCTTTATTGAAAAGTTCACTCATCGAACCTAATACAATTTCTTGACAAAGAAAACCACGTAACTGTTCAACGCGGTGACCGAGAAACGGAGCATACTATAGAAGTACCAATAAAAATTCAGAACATTATCGCAAATTAACCCGGTCTATCCGATACTAAGCTAGTGACACAACAGTAGACCCTAAAGAAAACGAGTTATTCGTCAACAGCAATACTGAGGTCAGAAAAGTAGACATCTCTGAGAAATTCACATACCGAATGAGTACGGGTGAAGGGATCTACTAGTTCGCGAACTAAACGTGCATGCCTACCATCGACGTCGCCGACTGCGTTGTCTTGCATTGCGTTTTCTCTACGACAATCTGTAATACAGAAGAACAGAAGGGAGGCGCCAATCAAGATTAATATGAAATTTCAAAGGTGGAAATCACTTGTCGGTGTCACAATCACTTCACTGTGAAACTACAGAAGCATTTTCAAATCAGCCTGAATGTACGACTTAACTACGAGTTTTTTTGCCTTTCTTTAGGTTTGCATTTATAATTTCAACCGTTTTACCAAAAATAAGGGATAAGGCTGAATCACTGTTTCACAGATCTAATCGGGATTTCTACTTGGCAGTACCCCACCCCTACGACTACTGGGACTACCTTACAAATTTATGGAAATCCAACTTGTAGAAACAATAATATTTAGTTGGCATAGGATGTCTGTTTAAGGGAGAAGCACTCAATACACTACAAACGGAAATAACTGAAGAAAATAATTGTGAAATTGTAACAGTTACCTCCCTTGAGGAGTTGTACGGTCCACGAAAATCCATATAATAACTTGAGAGACCCCATTTGGTATAGGAATCCTAGCATATGGTCCAGCAAATTGTTGATGCACATGAGGACCGCGTACTTTGCAAGTACTGGTGGGTATGAGGTCGAAATTCCCATACAATACCATCTGAAGGGGTTGTATTATTCAAAATTTGGCACATCTGACCTATTGGTACAATCAGACACTGGGACTTTTGATAAACTTAATTGTCCTTTTAAAAAAGCTCTAAGAAGTGCTACAAAACAAGGCCTAGCGACGGAGGACAGGTCAGAGCACCATGATCCATCGTTATTTTGGCCTGTTTATCTTTCAAAGAGAGATCTTTCAGCCACATTTGGCCGTCGACTAACCACACAAATGCGTTACATTCACAAGCTGCACCTATGAACTGGACTAATGTTTGTTTCAGCACAACAAATTGTATGTGCGTTGGCTTTACACTGTATAAGTACCATTGAACGCGTGTGATACAACTCAGCTCAGAACGCATGGAATTATGCAGCGGAGTAGCCAATGGCGCTGAGCAAATGCAACACCAGTGTACCGATAGAAACATCACTTTGAATTGCAGATGAACACGGTGGTTTCTCACAAATATGTGAACTCTGTGTTTCATATACATTTGAACAGCTGCTGACCACGGCCAAGATGCGTGAGTAAAGCCCTGACTCTTGCGTCCAAGAGTATTTTGTGACAAACCATGTGCCAGCCTTTTAAAACCGTTCTATCCCATCTTCCCGTCCCCTCTTCCACTAAACGTTTTCTCTTTTGTTATTATCATCATTTATTGTTCCCGTTCATGTTTTTCTGCCAGTTGAACTTCAACGCTACCTTACACGTTAGTTTGTATAGTTTAATCTTAGTCGAACAACATTTGAACTGCTTTCACATGCATGCTCCTGTATCCAGTTTAGTTTTTCTTCCAAAAGATCTAATTCCACGGTGATTTCATTTGTGCCATCTGATTCACACCCCCAAACTTTACTTGTTCATATCTTGTCCGAATCGTAGTATTCATACTACGTCATCCGGTTGTACCTGGCTAGTGCACGATCCAAATACGGTACACTACCTAGATAGTTGGACCGGAGCGCCTCGGATAGTGAAATTCGGACTGTTGAGTAGCACGAAGCGGCAATCCACATTCCTTTCGATGGCACAGCTGGAGAAAAACACAGTTAGATACGCTGCTAGAAATCAGTTTTCATCCGTGTTTGTTAATGAAAGGTCCAAGTTTGTGAAAGGCTTGACTAAACATCTATACAAAGTTGCCCTATTTCGCCCGGTGTTTTTGTGTGCACGCGATTCGTCTCACCGGTAGTATGAACATGGTCGATATTAAGTCTGAACATGCCTACTTGTCCAGTTTTCTGTTCCAACTACAATCCAACCTCAACTTTTCGGACTCTGCAGATGTTGTGGGCTTGTAAATGTTTCGCCGCCTAACTATATTTGCGCAAAATGATCCGGAATTTGGCCAGGTCTTCAGAAAGTTTGCTTAACTTTCTTGCTAGGTTTTCTTCGGTGTCTTCGAGGTTTTCACAACAAGCGTGGTCATGACAAAAAATGCATTATATTAACGCGTCCTAAAATCTCGTTTAAACAACATGAAAGCGGTGACTTTCGATTATGACTGGACGTTCAGTATTTCACTCGTGTCCTGATTGGCCAACACCCAGGTGACCTTTGAAATTGGCCTCTAATTCGTACGCCGTGAACTTGCCAGGACCGCTCGCGCAGTCGATCCAGTAGACTGATCCGTTAGTCTGATGCTCTGTCGTGTTTCCATCAGAAGAAGACAGAGAGCGGAAGCACGGCGAGATTAGGCATAGCCTATAGGGTCAGATATCTTGTTCGGAAACGCAAGATGTTATTGAATATCGCTGAATGAGGAAACAGTTAGTTGGCTAGACGAGGGGAAGAAAACTGGGGGGGCCTTGAAATTAGAGAGAAAAAAGACTCTTTGTTTACTCACCATCAGCGTTTATCCTGAACAAGACACCGTGAGAATGTTTCAACAGACGACGTAACTCAAGCAACTATGATTTTCTCAAAAAGGTATCAATGAAGAGCGCGTTCAAACCTCCAGACACGATGGTACAGACTTTTTGGCAGATCCCATTGACCACGTCTATAAGTATCTTTATCACCTAGGAAAACATACTCAAAGCAATGAGAACCTATCGCCTCCAACGAAGGAATCCTTAAATTACAACAGATGTGTATCAGAATTCGAAATAATTCCGCAGTCACGCAGAAAACACGGAAAGGTCAAGAGTATTAAAGAGTGAGAAATCGTCTGAGGTGATCAGGTTCAGGTCCAGTAAATTCTCAACTGAATATAATCCCGCGCATCCTCTCCTGGAGCAACCGCCTGAGTAAGTCAGGTAGTTCCTCCTGTCCGAAAAAATTTTGCTATGAGACACGAAGTAGAAGCTGTAAAATGTGCAAGGAGGAGGGCGCTTGAAACCGCACAGTGGCTCCCAGTCACAAATGAAGGTAACAGCTAAAGGGCTACAGCGTGCAGGCTTGGATAGTTGAGGAAATAGGTATTCCTCGGAGAAGTTTAGGAAACAATCTGTGGTTTTATTGATGGGCAGCCTTTGACACAAAAGCTTCGACAAGCCGAGCGACTAAGTTGGTCGAGATTTAAGGCGGAAGGAGAACCAATCAGCTATGTCAAGCTAACTCGGTGTTAGGCGTCTGCTGACGGATTTTCTTTGTTAGGATGGGTCAGTAAGTGTTAAGACTGATGGGGAACCAACGTGGATTTGCGTGTGGCTTAGGGTCTAGTCCTTCCAGTTCACTTCACTTGAAAATCACTCTTTTCACACTTTTTATTCTTCTATGTGGATGAGCTGTTTCTGTGATAGTTGTGTAACGGAGGAGAATTTCGTGAACTTTGGTCGGGTTGGGATTCCCACCCCTTTCGCTAATGATTCTACGTTTTCGATAAATAAACTCACTTGCAAATCAATTTGGTTTTGCGATAGACTCACCTGGAGCTCAGCTGACTCTCCCGTTTGTGGTGTTTCCAGGAATGTGCAGCACCAGGCCGCCTCATGTTCCAGATGCTACGATATGTTGTTCCCAGTATGTTTGTACTATGTAAGTCTTAGTGCAATCGCTGCAGTTATTCTTATACACATAGTCCCTAGTCCTATCAACCGGGAGGCGATCTTTCAATTGCACCAAAACTGAGTGTGTCGTTCTTCCCCTCTGGAAAGCTACTCGAATGTTGTTTATGTTCAGCAGTCTTCCAATAACCTCCGATGTTCCGGTTTCATATGGACTGACTGCTAGGTCTTGATACCACGGCCGATATCCTTCTTAATTCCTGCCTATTCGAACTCACTGGGTATCCTTTTTCTTGAACTCTGCTGGCAACCTTGATATGAGCTGCTGTTCGGTTGACCTGTTCTGTACACAGCGCCATGACACAACCAAACATTACTGGTACAGTACTAGCCTACTCGGAGTTTGGATGTGTTGATGAGTAGTTCAGGATGGTCGCTGTCACTTTTGGTTTCTGGTAGATGGTAGTTTTTGAGTTTCCGCCACCAGTATAGGTCATACAGTCCAGTGTATTTGGAATGACCTGCGACGATATATAAATAGTTATTTGTAGGTGGTTGCGGAACTTCTAGAATTCGAATGGTCTTCATCCTGTCCAAACAAAAGTGAGGTAGCACTGGGTTCGAGTTTCGCTCTTATTGCAGCTCATCAGCAGTGCATAGCCCTGACCGTGTCCGGGATTGAACTCCGGACGTCCGATATGTGAGGCAGGCGTATTACCACTACTCCACGCTGGACGCATCTGGATTATCAGCTTACGCAGGCGATGGTGTTCACAGTTTAGCGGTTTGCGTATCTGGAAAATAAATTAGCTTGGCGGATCCAAAGTCACTGGGTAGTCTGAGAGTCGCGGGAAATTCGTTAATTTTGATGTTTTTCTTGTAATTGTTAGTAAAAAACAAGAAAGTGTAGGCTGAACAAGAGTGGAAGTCTTCACTGAACAATCAGCTCTTTGATTGTCGGTGATCTGAGGTCTTGTAAAGCTTTCCTAGAGTCGCGATATGGTCGCTTGACATGGGTCGCAGCACCTCCAGCTCTACTACAGAATGCGTAGGACCAAATATTTCCTGATATTATTACTGATGGTCAGGTCGGGCCAATTTTTTTTTAACTCTAAACACTCAAAACTTTGAAGGGGCACAAATCTTCTCGGCTGCTGGACAAATGTTGCAAGAAAACTTTGAGAATCACACGGGAAACACAGTAAATCATTGACTGTCAGTGCAGTGTATTCTAGTGTTTCTTCCATGTCCATGTTGCTTGAGGATGAGTTGCTAGAAGTGACTTCTCATACCACTGCCAACAGTCAGTAATTTTACTTTTTTCTGGGTAGTACGTGAAGATTTCGAGGCGACCAAAGTGGTCGAATGTACGCTGACCTTGGCAATAGTTGATTATACCAAAATATCGAGTTCATGGCGTAAAAAAGAATAACCCTGCTGAAACTGTGATAGTACGGCCAGTCTGAAGACTGCGAACAAGAAGTTGTAAACAAAAAGTTTTGGACACCTGTCTTCAGAAAAACAGATTGTTTATTGCATGGCTTCGAGAAGCTTTCTTCGAGAATGAGGCGCAAGAGTTAGTTCTTTCATATTAGGAGGTACATTCTTAGGGTAAGTGGCCTATCTGGTTTGTCTAAGGAATGTTGCTTTGGGACAGTTTAAATGTTTGTCGAATGGCTTCTGACCACTTTTTTTTAAGTTAAAACCGTCTCGCACATCTGATCATGATGGCGCCATACCATCGGTCTTTTTTGTGTTTCCTACTCTTAGTAAATTCGTTACTTGGGGACAGCAGGTGGTATTAGCTGAAACACGTGCCTAATCGTTGGGGTGCTCATCAATAGTTAATTGGTATGGACAGTGCTTGTCCGGAAAGAGCGAGCATCACGGTGTTTCTGGGCTTCTTAACATGGACTGACTTTGCTTACAGAACGAAAGCTCCAGTAAGAAAACCCATATCTCCCCAGCCTACTGACTAGCGCTTCTGCACCGCTGAAACGTACGGCACAAATCGGCTAAGTATGGTTGAGCTACAGTTCACTTTTAGGCACACGAAGACAGGTTGGACCGTGCAGATGGCACGTCAAATCACTACAGGCGGCTCGAAGAATTGCTTGTGTGTTTCTTTCGGTCGGACTAAAACAGACTACGGGATACGAGAATTCGTGGTCATTGGTCAAGCTCAGATGCAGATATGTGAAGATAATCCCTGTCGAATGTGGAAACAAAAGCAGCCTCTGATTAAGTAACTAAGATGACAATCTCTCTGCCTTTCAGGCCATGTTCGCTCTGCACAATGTGTAGTTCACCTCGGATGACTGGATCTGTCGAATATTCCGATAATTAGGTCTACCAACAAAGTATTCATGATGTGAGCTCGTCCTCAAACAGATTTACAGTAATCTAAACAGTGTTTTCAACCCTGCCTGTTGTCATTTTAAGAGAGTTGAGCCAGGATTTTTGTCGAATTGATTTCCGGATAGACCGTGCGAGAAGTAGGTTTACTTCCCAATATCCGCGCATTTCGATGAAATTGGGCAAGGTTTTTCTCATATCAGGATCATGTGGCGTGTGTGTGATTCGCTACTCAGCCTTGTCAAACGGTGCGGATGACATTCGACGCAACCGACTTGTTACCGACATGTGTGACGTTAGTCAATCTTTCGCCTGTGAAATTATTTGGACACCATCATAGCGCGAATGCCTCTTAAGTCCCATGATACCCAGATTAAATTCACACTCATCCGACCTCAATAAATGAAGTTCTAACAGATTCAATAAATATTCTCCACTGGTGTTCAAATAATGAAGTTTATGGACTACATTTAGAAGAGGACGAAATCCACACTGCATGAAGGCTGGTAAAATATGAGGCGTCATTTATAGTACGTCACCGATAAGTCTGATGGTCTCTAGTTGTCAAAACTACAGTATGGGGATATTTAAGCAAAAACTACGGCAGCCAGAAACGTTTCCCACAAGCAAAATTATTGTGTTCGCGATTTTCCAGGTTCAGAAACAGCGAAAATCATCCAAATTTTTCCCAGCTACTCACTCGGATGCATTCAAAATAGGGTAGAAGGATTCGGTTTTGTTTTGTTGCAAAATAACTTGCGTTTTTTTGTGGAAATGGAACAAGCCAGTTGGTGGGCTGGCAACTGAGTACATCATTCGCAATATACACCACACCGTGTGACTCAAGGCGAACAAATATTCAGAGAGTTCTATTCAGCGCATTGGGTGAGAACCGGGAAAAGCAAGGAGAAAGAGAGCGCGATCACTGATTCACCAAACGATAATATCTTTACGTTTGCATGCTGAACAGATACTGTTTTGTGACCAGAAAACAAAATCGATAATCAACGTACCACAGCAGAGTGGATCGATTATGAAGCTTGCAAGCAAACAGCAAGTATGACGATTGTGTTAACGGCATACTGATCACTTTGAGTTCTGTTTTTGTAAACCTCCGTAGCTGGTGCAAAGTTTCCAGCCGTTGGAAACAATCATACCTCCAATTTTTAGTAGCTAAATTATATGGAACAAAACTTACTCATTCCGCTCTCTCAAAAGTCTATCTAGCAAGGATCTTGGATTTGAGTGACTATCTTTTGATGTTGGGTACCTGCAGCTCAGCCGATCATATAGAGTCAGATTTACTCTAGGCAGCCCCATCCTAAGCCTAGGCATTGAAATTTATCGTCTAGTGACTTCACAGCTAGCCAAAACTCGAGAAAGTGTCTTGATGCGCATTTGGAGTCTGGACGGCTGAGTCATCCAACTGGATAGTTCTTGGGTCTCCTCATTGTCCAATCACCCAACATTTTGTGGATCCTGGTGTCCTTTTGGTCAATCAAAGTCGCATGCGTCTCTTATGGCGATACATGACACTACACAAACGTGGAAAGAACGCTGAGTTTTATTTAAGCACAGTTATTAGGAACTAGGGCGATAAATGAGGGTAACACGAGGTGGAGTTTAGGATCCGGTAACCAGCCCTATTCCAAAAAGTCGAAAGCGAAGAGTGAAGATTTTCACGAAATCGCACATGGGCGGTTCCACTGAGAATCGATTCCGAAGGGAGCAACGCAAACAGGCGAAAGAGCTATTGAGTTGCTAAAGCTACGGACTGTTTTCTAGAGAAAAACTTGAAGTACACCAAATTGCGGGGCTAGGTAAAGATAATCTTTTGCATCAACAGACATTACCGCTATTGGTAATTCGTTCCAGCTACGAGGAGGATCCTCGTCGTCTATCCTCGTCTATCCATGGATTACCCCACTACAAAACAAGTATCAAGTACTGAACTTTGTATAGAATCGCTGCATTTATACCCCCAATTTGAATCATAAGGTCGTTACAAAATCACGTAATTGTCGTTAAAGCATAGCAAACTTGCACCGAAAAGAGGTGGATCCACCGAGCTTTGTCGCTATATGAGAAATGTGTCTAAAAACCGCATCTACTACTCACCTTTCAGCACAATCGGATCAAAATTTTTGCACCAAAAATAACCCATGAGGGTAGTGGTCGATCGACGAGCCAGTTGTAGGTGTTGAAATTTGGATAGCGCGGTTTAATTCTCATGAATTTGCATTGTTACTTTGTTTATCTGGCGCAAAACTTTTGCCAGGTGACTGGTTGAAGCACCTCACGCAATTTCGGATGAAAAACGGGGATCGATCTTCAAATGAAAGGGGCGACCGACAGCCAGTCTTCAGTCGTTCTTTAAATTACTGTCTGCAGAATGGCCCGGACTAAAGGTAATTCACAATTCTTATGCTAATGCTAGGTAATGATTCTTTCTGGAGCGAACACCCGGTAGTTGAGGTAAATCATTTCGGATTCAAGAAGACCCCTATTCGTTTTTTCTAAAACTTTCTAATCAGTTTCCCATAGAGCTATTTTCCCCGCTTTCGCATCGTTTCGATATATATTAGCGATAGAATGAGAAGATTTGAGTTGATTGATTGTCTGATGTGCTTTCCCTAAAAAGCACTTACTGAAAGGTGTCAATCACCCATAACACCCTGTAAGTTTTCAGGTCAATCCAGTTCATTTTGCCCTAATTACCCGTTATTTTCGTCGTCTGCAGGTCAATGGAGGTGTATACCTGCGGCGAAAAAAAGTTACCAAGCGAGCGTTCTAACTCGTGAAACGCAGGAGGGATGTACACGCTAATATCATCGCCAGACTGAGTAATCGACATTGAGAAGATATGGAAGGGAATCCAGAAAAGCCCAATTTATCGGTTCATCATGGCTGTGTTCTTTATCCGACTGGGTCATGCGTGGGTGAACACAACGCACTGAAATAAAACAAGAGGGGGGGGAAGTGGCATACGGATTAGCCTTGTGGACTACCTTCTCGACGAACCAAGTTCGATTCCGCGAGCAGATGATTATCAGCCCTCTCCTTCAATAATAAAGGCGTAAAATACATTCATTTACGCCGCGTTTGGTGCAGTTCCGCTGAACTAAAATCGAGGGTGGCAATTCTGTGGGGTTTTGTGAAAGGAATGTTACCAGCAGAGTTGTTCGGTTCTGAAACGAGGTGGCGGGAGCCAGGTCCAAAAAGATAAATTCTTCAGACAGTGGCTGACGTCAAGAGAAGCATACCGGAATCCCCTGGGTAGCTGTCCAACTGTGTGGGAAAGCCATGATAATGTACTCAGACCCTTCTGGTTGTCTAGATAATTGTGGTGACGCAAACAACCCATGGGAAGTACGCTGCGTAATCTGGTCGAGTGTTCTCGAAAGGAGATTGAGTACGAAAACGACCGCGGTCGAAGAAACTCACCCGGATTGAAAGTTCTCACCAGGTAATGGAATTGCAGATACAAGTCTCAATATTGACTGACGGCAGGACCGCTGAGATTAATGTTTTCACCAAAACGGGCAATTATTATCCTAATACGCACATGTCAAAAGTTTATTCTTAGAAGTTTTTTTTCCTTTACGTCTTCGGCACTGAGGCATCCACCCAGCCGTATGTAAATATGTTATTCTAGGTCGGTCAGCTATAACACCCTTTCGGTAGCTAGCTCCCATCTCACCCGAATGAAGAACGAGGGCTGAGATAATGCCAGGTTGCGCAATCCTAGACAGGAGCAGCCGAGGTTGGACTAGAACCACAGAACTTCCGGTCAGCAAGTTCACTCTATCGTTAGAACAGTAAATAAACCGGAAGTTGCCGCCACAATTGGCAGGTTTGAGGTCTTTGGGAAACATCAGTCTTGAAGTGCCTTCCGTAGTCTCAGTACCCTTATCTACGACTGCTAAAAAGCAACATGTAGCTCACCTTCAAAACTTCCCGCACATTGCTCAACACTGCGAACCCCCTCAAGAGGTCACATCGTGCAAACGGAGTAGTTTGTTGCTCCAAACAGTGGCCTCACTTCTGGAAGGCGGAGTAAGCTAAGGCAAAACACTGGACCACCCCTGATGTGGAATGCCAGTTTGGGAATTCTCATATGATCATTTTTAGATGATACCGTAAGCATTTGTACTCAATTTTTTTTGCTTTTATTGCCTATTTTCTATTTCACTTGTTGTGTATGGTGCCGTAGCAACCATACCAGGCGAAAAAATTTTCCCCGAGAAGATGCCACTGCTCAAGCCTGTAGGAGTTACTCCAAACTCCTAGTGAGTGGTGTCCATTTGTGTTTTGTTTCACCTAGCTATTTTAATCAGACATATTATGTTGCATGGAGTACATGGACCGTATCCAAGCATAAAACGTCCCAATCCTCCGGACATCTTATGGCAGAAACTCTCCTACCAGCATAGAAGTCCGAAGACCATTATGGTGTGTGTGTTGCTTGAGGTACCATGTATAGTGGGCCATTCGGGTAGACGCCTAGACAATATCGAGTCCTGTAAATCGATATCATCTCAAGCGTGATCCTCAGTTGAAAGCTGTGCCACTAAATGTGAACCATCGTGTTTTTGCTCTAGCGAATGAATAAAAACCGCCCAAGTTTTGATCTCATTGTGCTCTGCGGCAGAGCGTAGCGGAAACAGGATTGGGCAATCACGATCGCAAACTAGATGTCCTTTGGTGTACTGAGGACTTCGGTGTGTAAGGCCAGCAATGGTGGTACAAATGATTTCGTATGACGATCGTCGTATAGAACAAGGCAAAGCAAACCATGATTGACGAGAAAGTGCTGTGTGAGTATCATCCAATTTATTAGCAATGGAGACCAGCAGTCTACCCAAAGCATGCATTGGGTTCCAATTAAGATCCTACCAATATGGTGCGCCAAGGCTACAGGTACATTCTGTGACCAACCTTGTGCAGATCAAACTGAGAACTGTCTAGTACTAGCCAGAGGGGTGTCTTGCACTGAGCGCATCTTATGAGTAGTGTGGACCACCGGGGTATCCTACACACAGTGGGGGTTAATTGGTTGTTTATCTGTTCGCCCAGCTTGTCAGCTTTGCAAACTTTTCATCACCAAACACGGAGACACCATCGCCACACGCTGGTGATGCTTCCTAGTTCGCAGACGAAACGTTTGAAAGTTTATTTCTAAGATCAAGGGCCACCTGATCAACAACTACTGAACGCAACCGAGCTACGGATAGTTCAACACATTGCAAACACCACGGAGTCCTCACACGATTCTGCAATCATAGGCCATCAGTCCGTCATATAGAGCTGCCTCGTCCGGTCTAGTCCTTCCGAGTTAACACTAGATAAAAAGCTGAACATGCAACATACGGCATTTCATATGCCGTAGGTATATGTATATGCCAGAGGGCTCATTGGCGTAGTTCGGGGTGACAACCGAATTAACAGACGAATGCCAGCCCACTGTGACAATCATGTAGGCGATTTCAGGCATACACCCTGATATTTTGACCAATAAGGTCGATACTGTTTTCATGACCGACAACCTTCGGCAAACAACGTTTAAAGGTTGGTAACAAGTCCAAGGGCGGTATTTGATCGTTCCCGTAGAGTACACTGCTTTGTGAATGAGGCCGTAGCTGACGAAGGATGCCGTTGTGAACATTCTTCAACAAAGGGATTCCTGTAGTATAGGACAATGGTAGCATCAACTACTAACAGAAGTCGTGCGTTCTCTTTTTATATTGCACTACAGAAATAGAAATTCTGCATTTCCAAACCAACTACAAATCGATGGCTGGGTATGTTACAAATCGCCTCTGAGGGTCACAACCGGTTTGGCCACTCGGCCATTTCGATCTTTGCCCAGAAACTGTGAGTTTTCATGTAAACTGAACACAAGCTTATATGAACAGCGCCATTTTCGCACAAGTGATCCTCAGGGTCGCATTCCTGCAAATAATGTTCACAGTTTTCTCAATCATCTTTGTATGTAGCTACGAATGACTAGGTTCATGTGCGATCCCATGTCACGGCACGCTTAAATAAATGGAATGACAAGAATGAAAAAAGGGAGGAATCCTCATGTCACGTGACTGTTTTCAGTTATTTTGTGTCAATATTCTGATCGACTACTCTCTGTCTGTGTGACTGTGAAAGTGAGATAATGCGGTAGTAACGATTGCGCACAACCCATGTATTCGAGAAACAGTGTGATTTTCCGAACTGGCTGATTACAGCGCATGGAAATTGATGGATAGGAAAACAATGAAAAAGGACTGCCTAATGAAGGGAAGTCGAACTACTGGGGCTTTTTCGTCCCTCTGTACGACCGAAGGTAGGAGGGTAGAGAATCTCGGAGGTTACGTTCTGTGCGACGGGATACATGGGCAGATTCGGGTGAATTTTGTTTGTTCTTCCGATGGACTTGGGCGGCTAATGTATGCGGAGGAACATTGGACAATCGCGGATAAGGGATACCGTAGTGCTTGGCCAACTCCATACGGGACTCGGCTTCACGGATGTGCTCCTGAGAACAGAGAGAAGGAAACACTAACAAATTAAATGGTCGTACATATAGAACAAATCTATGAACAACTAACTATTGCCTATTGCATGATCTTAAAATGCTATTGTTGACGTTTTCGTGTTGGCCAAAGAATCACGTAGACGATCAACTTATGCTCATTCAATGAGGCTCAATTGTCCCACCGCTGGGGATTTGGAAATACCATTCTCCATTTATGTACGGTCTAATTCCAGGCACACGATTTGTAAACATCATGACCAACGTTACGACCACTGGCTAATTGGTGATGAGCAGTCAAGCTACCTGACCAAGTAGACAGCTGATGAGATTAAGTCACATAATATAACCTGGTGTTAGACAGGCCCCCTCTTGCACACTCAGGTACGTTTCACTAGACTTTATTTTTTGTACACATAGTCCGGGTTGATGCGATTCGATCAGAGGAGCTTCAGCTACGATGTAAACCAGGGAGGTTGTGCTAAGCAACAAAATACGAAATAGGTTTGCTAGGTCAAATTGACGGCTTGTGCCTAAACGATGGCCGGCTATTGATAATGTATAATTGCGATTTAACCTTGGCCCGAAAGCTGGCGTCCCAACGATAATCCGAATGCATACTCCGCTAAATATATGTCCGTCCTACCAGTGTTAGCACCGCTACACCTGCCAAAGAACTGGTACGTTACATGAGAGGTAGGTCTGGCAATCTAGTTCCATCAGAAAAAATCCACCGATGAAGCTGTACGTTTAGTTAGAGTGAATTACCTATACCCGTCACGTGACTTACGCTGGTCGGTTACACTCACCATTGTGCTTTGTATCCTGAGTCTCAGGACAATGTGGAGTGGTGAGTAATAAATTCTAGATCTGTACTTGTAACAAACCAAGCGGAACCAGCTGTGTTAGCTGCTAAATCTGAGGTGAGAAGAAGATGGACGGAGCAAGATGCATCAATAGCAATCAGCCCATGAAATGTACACCAACCGAGTCAGGTCTATGTAACGCGTAAAACAAAGCGAAATGAATGACGAAAACACAATGTGCTTGCAACAGAAATTACGGTTGAATTGATGGCTCAGTTCGAGATGAAATTCTCAGTGTCAGGGAGTCACGATGCGCCAGTGTGTGGGCGTAGAACAATGTTGCACTTGCACTCATGCACGTTCGATTACGACCGGTCCGCTGGTGGTGCTCGTGTTCTGAGTAGTAAACGTTCGCATGTGTTAGGGCAGAAATTAGCAGCATCGTTATATGTAAAGGTTCAGCACCAGCAGTGTAAAGTTTTTAACAATTCACTGGTCACATTAACCACACACACACACACACACTATCGTGCAGCTCTTCCAGGGTGGTTCAGACTATGTAATAAGGGTTTTAACGCCAGCACGATGCATTTAGTTTCAAGATCGCGTTGAAACCGGCTGGATGCCTGTACATATGGCTTCCTGGCGTCAGCTAGACGTATCGAATAATAAATGCAGTTTGTTCCCATTTCATCGCTCAGCGACGTTGTTAATTACGTGGTAAGCGAGTTTACGTATGTGCTCGAAAAGCCAAGTCCAATACGCAAAGTATAACGTATTCGTATGGTTATGATTGACAATTTCAGCCTTCAGCGACCTGCGTAGATAGGTGTGAGGACCTGAGTACCCGTACTCAGCCAGCGCAGAGCCCGTGGAAACTTTCCGATATCACCTAAATGTGGCAACCTCAAACATGAAGGTGAATGAGGCTCTTTGGAGGGCGTTGATTAAGGTTGAGTATGGCGATGCAGCGGAATATAGGTGTATCGGGTATTCGGTTTGGTTGTTAGTCTGTTCGCCGAGCTTGGCAGTTGCATTGCAAACGTTTCATTACCAATCGATGTGACATCGTTAGTGCCACGCAGGTGTAGTACGCCGTGGATTGAATAAACAAGGGAATAAACATAGAATTGGTGCGGATATTCTGGAGTGTCCCCACTTCTACTAATATAACCCAGGGAGATTTGGCGTACGTCGATAGTAGGAAAGCACTCAACCATGATTCCCGGCTGCAAATGTTGCCCAGGTCCCACTGTAAATGGCGGGATGGGTACTGAAGAAAAGCGGAAACCAGATCCACGGAGAAAAAAGCTTCACATTGAGGCTGAACACAAGCTCCTCGGGCGTACCGTAACCACCAGGGATCTCCGCTGGAAGTTCGTGTGCTGGGTATGCCGATCACAGGAATATGACCCCTTGGTCCGACACGCACCGAGGAAAGAGAACTCGGCTGGTTCATTTTCGAGGACGGAAACCTTCTGGCATTGCTGGACGTCGTTTGAATATGTAACACAAATGAGGAAACGTAGTCGAACGGCTCGACAGTTTCCAACTAGGCCATCAGTTAAATTGTTCTGAACAAATACGTCCGCAAGTGGCACAGGTCCAGTTGGTTGTGGTTGCGCTCGACAGTGTACAACCTTTTTAATGAGGCGTTTACATTCAGGAATGGAATGCGTTGGACCACAAAGGCCTATGCAGCCGGCAGTTAGCCAGGCCACTCAGTCAGGTGTGAGATTTTCGGAAGATCTGAAATCAAGGTTACAGTTTTCCAAACTTATCTGAAGGCAGTCACAATAGGGGAATTCCGGTTATACGAATTCCATCTCTAGTATTCAGTCGATAGTTAATGAGCCGTTTCGGCCATTTATCTGACGTGGTCCATCCAAAGTAGCTAAGTGTGCTTCAAAGCGCCCTAAGTTCCGTTGACTTTGATTCGTTTCAGAGATTCGATTTGATCACAAAATTCAAAATAGCTTGCGCAGGCATTGCAAGTGAGACGTGTAAGGCATCCTAAAGTGTTATCGGTATAGTGTGCATGTTCTTTCGCCAGTAATTCAGCTCGATGCACTGCGACTTTGTTGTCCACGAGCAGGTTGTGATTGGTCCAAAGACGTTTGTATAGGCGACAGAAAGCAACGCTTGCCGAGCATATAGCTCAGCATCAGTTGTTAAATTTGCGAACAGAGTTCCAGCTAGGGGGGGGGCGCAAAGTCCTTCATAAGGCGATATTACACGACAATTAAGTCTATTTTACACAGTGTGTCCGTCGTTGCAAACCCCTGGCAAATTCGCAAAAAATGTGTCTTACGAGCATTTATATTGGACCAAAGCGATATAACGCCGAGGCAACTGCTGTTGTAATTCCGCCTCCGAATTTAGAATTAGAGCAGTCATACGCAAAAAACACTGTACGCATCACTGAATCGAGCAGCTTCGCCTTGTCCATGAAGCGTTTCGAGTTGGGGAGACGACAGCCCACACAGTACTGGATCGGTGAGCCAAATTCGTTTCAGTCTGATACAGCTTGAGCACCGTCGGGGCCAGAAAGCAGCCTTGCTTCACCAATGTGCGATTCTCGAACTCCGCACAGTCGATTCCACAGACATGAACAGGAATGAAGGGATTGATTAACGTGGGCAACTTTTTTCGAAACAGTCGAACTGATATGATCCAATTGTCACCCTTCGGAGATCAGTCTTCGTAGGTTGGTTGGAAAGATCAAAGTTTGCAGCTGCTTGAGGAAACATAGAGCAAATCTAAGTTGAAAGGTTTTTTGTGTGACGTCCAGAAGTGTGCACTGCAAGCAGCCAGTAGTATTTCCCACAGAATTACTGAGCATTCGGCTGGTCCGGCTACTCTGGATGTACTGAAGATATTGCCTCAAAGGATTACCTGTGACATCGTCGGCCTGCATATGGTTGGATCTCGATTTTTTTCAACCTACAACTCATTCTTCAGTCTGCGTGGATGGTTCGAAACTTTGCATAGTAAAGCTCTGAAGGTTATAGTGGAGATTTCGTCCCGTAAGTGAAACGGACCTATGCTGAATAGCCGAAAAGCAATGTACGCCTGTTTGATCTTTACTGGGAACCATCAACAGTGTACACCTCAAGAAACTCTATAGGGTTTCGAACTCCGCGACCTCCCGGGTAGTAGTTTGAACACCTAACCGTTACCGGGCAACTTTGATAAAAACCATGTTCTTCTCATCGACCTGATAAAATACAAGTCCACCATTTTCACAAAACCAGTCTTGACGGCTTTCTTTTTTGAATCCAATGGTTTTAGTCGCAGCTGTCCTAACGTGCCTTTTGCTCCGAATCCAGTATCCTCTTAACGTAGGCCATTCCGTTGAACTGAACAAGCTGGGAACTATAGGCTCTCGGAACTACTGCTATGTTGACAGATCCTGGTCAGTGAGCCTGACTGATAAAAATTTCGTTCAACGACAAGGAAGGCTTCTATGGGGCCAGTCGCACTTTGGATCGTAACAGGGCATGCAATACCAATACCATGCATCACATTTGCCACGAGTATTTCCCTGAGATCCTTTTGTCAGATAGTCGTACAATGTGAATGGTGTCACGTTCACTTCCTGAAGTAATCCGATTGGCGATGAACCCTTTCACAGCAAGGAACCATGTACTGGGCATAACGAGTTCCATAGCGGCCGGCAACTTACGTTCATGGCTCTCAATTCTTATAGGCAAAATGTTTGCTTGTTACGGCCAACCGAGAGCTTAGATCACACACAGGTGATCAGTTGGCCGAAGGATTCTGTCTGCTCAGCCTCTGAGTGGTTCGACAAAACAAGGAGACCAAAAGACGGTAGCGATTGATTATACTGGCACGCAGCACCTGCGTCAAAGCCATTGTGTTCAACGTGCAATTGATCCTATCCACACTTTGGAAGACGAATGAGAGCAAAACTCGAAGCCAATGTTTCACGATTTCGGTGTGGATTAAGCAGAATAACTTCACAAGGACAAGAGAAAGACTGTTCAAACGAGAGTGATGTGAACTCACATTCCACAATTCGTGCAAACTAACTACAATTAAGCATATGGTAGTTGAAAAACTAACTTAGGACACGGCTTACAAAGTGAGTAGCTGGAAAATTACCACGACCATTACGGCGACCATGTCTGGAGAATACCACCTTACAAGAAGCTTACCCCACTTTTTTCTCTTGGTCATCCTTTTATGAGCACGTGACCTAGTAAGACCTTCAAGTAAGATAAATATGCTGAACGACTTGTCACGTGACGAGGACGAATACAAACGATCGATCAATATTAGCTAGAACAAGAAACCAGTCCGTTCAGTGAGACTTTTAACCGACCGCATGGAATAGGCAATGGAAGACGAAAATCGTACCAGAATAGCCTGTTCGTCAGTGAGATGAGCATTCTGACGAAACAGAGTTCTCGCTTCATCACGGATGTACTCGGCTTCCTTCATAGTGTCAGCCTCAGAACCCGAAGCGGAGCGCCAATCCCGGGCAAAACGCCATAGCTTTCGGTAGAGGGCGAGCACGCGACTTCGTGTAGAAGCCGATTGGCTGGAAACCGCCCGTGTAAATACCAGAAGCTGTAACGAGAAAATCATCGCAAATTCACAAGCGCGATTCTCTAAAACTCATTTGAAGATGCGGTGAAGAGTATATATCACAATTCCGTGATATGTCAATATTTTTAGGAAGGCAGCCTGATGTCTATTGTGCTGCTTTTCGAAAAGCACTGCAAAAGATGTACGATTAGCTCCAGATTTTTAATTTACAAAATTCAATTTAACTGGGTGCAAGACAATAAACCGAACACTGGAGATGTACAGTCCCATTATCTGCAACGCAACACGGTGTGGGGTAAAAACAGGTTTATCAATACTTCGGAACCATCTACTGAAGGGTCGAATGACGAACTAGACATGGTGAGGCTAAGCAGCACTAGCGAGCGTCGGTAGCTAAAAACTACGGCCTACTCTTACCACAAGGCCACCCGTTCATCAATCAGGTAGTCTCCACCAAAGAAGTTTCACCATACACCTCATTAGAACATCTTCCCGACAAACATGATATGAACGGACACCTCTGGGTTGTGGCATCCACAACTGTGATATTGATGGGCTTTGATTGGCGCAACTGAACCCGCGAATCGGTTTTTCCGTCTCATAACAGGTTTGAAAGTGCAGTTTTTCAACAGTGTGACAAGGAAGCTCCGGTAGATTGTTGGAATCAATTGACGGAGTCTGGTTCCGTTAATCTACTGGAATGAGCTTACGAAATAGGATAGGATACTGCAGGATACCAAAAGAAACCAAATGATTTCCAATGACTGGCACCGAAATCACGTAGACTGAGCATGTTGCTGTCATTCTGCTTCACCATGTGACCTGCGAGCTACCTTTAGTGCTCGAGTGACCGCTCATCATCAAGGCCTCGAAGTTAAATCGATAGACAAGTGCAAGGGGCTGTGAATGCGTCGGACGGGAAGAAAGTCCGGAAGAACAGATTGTAGGAAGATACAGGGTGTCTAACGTTCGTTCAGTACACAACTATCATGCTACTTGAAGAGAGCACGTGGACTGAGACAGTGTCAAGTAGCCCCAACCTAGATGCCAGCAATCGTACTGTGACCCAGCGAATGAGAAACACCAGCAAGTAGGTCGAAAAATTGAGCTATGACTACACATTCGGTCCTCATAGACATTACTATCACTCCTGATGCTGATGCGTCGCTACTGTGAAGCCACAAATAGTTTACTTTAAAGCCTAGAGAAAAGAGGACAGGGAAGGACTCCCAGCAAGCTGACTGCAAGCAACATGAGATGCCTACGCCTTCACTCACTGAATAGGATTAGCTGGGTAGAAACTGAAAGAAAAAACAAGTTGGTATGAGTTGGTAGCGATATTGTAACATGACAAAGAAAGGCTGACATCAGAAGTGGTAAATGATATACAAAGTGAGAAGGAGAGAATGCATCACGATAGAGATCATTCCGTCTTAAGTTCGTCTGGCTTTGAAACAGCGCAGTAAGTCAACGTTCAGCACATTTTCGGATTGTACACCAGTCAAAACGCACTGCTACAGGACATTCCTAACTGCCCGACAAATTCCCATCATCACCAACGTCGTTAAAAGCAACACAACAGTGATACACACTGGCGCTTAACCGGCACAGAAATTCTACGGCGTTCCAAATGGGCAAAGCACCCTGTGTTATACTAGCGGCTGAAGTGAGAACTTTCGGCCGACATACATACATCTGAACACCAAAAAACAACTCGATACATTTTTAAGCACAAGTGCTAGGTACAGGAGTATTAATTCCATAACCATGCTCTCTTGGAGTGGATCATCATCATCATCATCGCCAGCTGTAAGAACCGTGTACTTGTCGTACAGTGGTTGTAGATGCCACAGTTTCGTTCACCAGTGATTTGGGGAGGTGAGGTAGGTAGCTGCGCATTGGAGGCGGGAGCTGATAAATTGGCGCTTAAATACACCATTGTCAATGGACTGTTAAGTGGGGGTTGGGAAGGAGCTATGCATTGAAGGCAATAGCTTGGATGCATGAGCGCCATTGAGAGCGCAACTGGGCCATGTCTGACAATGTCTCTAACCATTGATGTGGCCCGTCTCGGGGTCCCCATCCAGGAAGACGGCAGTGACCAGCGCAGCTGAGTTTGCTGGTAATGGCTTTTATACTTCGCTGCCAAGTCATTGTTTGACCGCCTCTGGCTCGTTTCCACCCTTCACGTGGTTGTGCGAAAAGAACCCTTCGAGGAAGTCGGTCGACTGGCATACGGAGCACGCGGCCAATCCAGCGCAACCTATGCAGTGTGATCAGTTCATCTATCGAGGGTGAGTTATTTCTCCCGAATACCATTCGACGTACTTCAGTATTTTGCTTATCCGGTGTTCCCACCAGATTCGGGCAATGCTCCGAAGACATCGATGGCCAAACACTGAAAATCTTTTGACGTCCTCGGCGCGCAGCAGCCAGGCTTTTGATCCGTGTAGTAATACGGAGTGAATAAGGCTCCCACTACAGAGTGGGTCAGACGGAGTAGCGACACCCTAGAAAACAACTGTTGACCCATTGGTCAGAAGCTTCAGATAATCCATTAGGTGGTGACGCGGTAACGAACAAGATAATAGCAGCATGAGTTAAAGGATAAGATGGGTCCAGAGATTCACCGTTCTACGCAACCACGAGCAGCGGATGAATTTAACATAGATGTTTGTGATACTGCGGGTCGTGAAACTGCACATCTCTTAGGTTGGGTTTTAGTCGTAACCCAGATGGGATTCATTTGAGTCTTCCGTGAAAACCAAACTGGTGTACAGGTGAATGCAGTTAGCGAATTTCGTGCAATCTCGGTTCAAGTAGGACATGAGGTTGACAGAAACTCTGGAACTCGGCCTACCTGATGAGCCTGAAGAAGAGCAAAGCCGGTCGTAGGCTTTTGAAGAGTTTTCAGCAGCGTTGCGAGTAGTTCCCTCCAGGGAAATCCACAAACCGGTTTGATACAGCACCAGACAATTGGTCGTGGCATTTCTCAGTCGCTTTTCTGCTTTAGCTAAAGTACGCGGTCAAATCAAGCTGATTTCTGTCACAAAACTACCATCTGCACGAAATCCCGAGACCAACAACCTCTCATAGCTCGTTTCCTATATTTTCGCGCAGAATGCGATTCCCACAGAAAAGACAGTGTAAAAGTCTAGAGCAAGCTGACTACTCCTCAGATATTGATTGGCCTAATCAATTATTACCAATTGTACACTAGATGATGTGTCCACACGTACGGTGAGGTAGTAAAATCATTCGTGGTAGTAATCCGCTTTCACCCGGCTTTTTTAATCACGCATTAGATCGGACAATACAACAGCCAATCTTGTGAACAAGGCGTCCAGTTAAGCCCAAACCCTTGAGGATTGAAGACCGGGTGTGCGCACGATACCGTCATAATTGGATCCCAGCAGCTTACAAACAGCCCTCGAATGAATCAAGTTCCTAGACGAGTTTCACTGGGTTGCAGATCAAAGCCAGTGAAACCAAACTCCTCACGGCAAGTACTAGTCTGAGTTTTTGGCGGATTCCTTTGAACTAGTGACCCGCTAGTGATATCGACTCAGTATAGGACTACGTTTGGTCTAGAATAACACTCGGTTTAGCCAGAACCTGCTTAGGACCCAAAACAACCAGGTCTGATCATCCGGTCACTGGATCAACTAGACTCAAGTTCACGACAACTTGAGCAGGTCTGAAGATCATTTGGAGAACTAGACAACCAGAACAAGAGCTCATCGACGATAAAACTCCCGTCTAAAAAATGAACCAAAAACAAGCACCTATAGACCTGGGTGGAATCCACATAAACACACATAAACCATCACAATACCTCAGTCATAGTTGTGATGTTGTCTCGATTAGTAGGAAAACTTGCCCAAAGAAATCGTCAAGCTCGGTCTTTAAACTAAACACCAAGCATCCATCAACCTTAGTTCATGACTGAACACGAAAAAAGAAGCCAGTTAATAAGTATGCAACCAGAAAAACAAAGATTTCACCTAGATAGGCATGCGACAAGAATCCCGGATAGGAAATGATTATTAGTCAAGCTAGATGCCGAGAGAAACTCGGTTTGTCATACAGACAGAGAAACAAAATTTTATCCCGCCACATGTTCCAGAACAAGCATATTAAATCCCACTAGGTACGACGGGTATTATCTGCAAGAGTTCATGCGGGCAGTGGAACGTGGGAGCTGGTGGAAGGAGTCCATGAGACTAACCGAAAAGCAGTTCAACATTGCCCAATTGTGTACAGCATGCCGAGAGAAGTCCACTTGAGGAGTAGTTAAACGATACAATCGTCGTGTATTTTCGATACAGATCTGTTTGTATGTACAGTTGAGATGTACAGAAAAGAAAACCATTCCGGGTAAAAAACGGACCAGCTATCACAACGAACAAGTAGATAAGTCATTCAATTATTGTGTTGAAAAGCGAGTTTTCTATATAAAACACACAAAAGGACGCAGAGGTGGGATGGCTGAACAGATCTAATCTTCAACATGGTCAAGACCTCCAAAGAGGAATCAATGTACAACTGGAGGTTATCGAGATTTTGTTGGTCTGTCTATGGGTGTGAGGAGTGCCTGAAACTGAGCGGTAGTCTGCTACTGCATGCCAGTGAAGGGGACCGTTGGCGAATAGGGCGCCAGAGATTGAAGTACACCCTGGATTAGGTCGCCAGTAGGTCCTCAAAGGGGACAGTGACGATGCTGTTCCCCTCAACGGAAGTATTGTTTCATGACATCGGGAAACGTTTGGCACAACACTGTCTCAGCTGGGTTAATGGTTGTTCAACGCTGACTGTTGGCTGGGAAGATCTGGGTGGCTTCCGGCACCCACACTCCGTTTCAATGAGGCTGACATAAAACGAGTCGACAGTCGGGGGTTGACGGATCCTGTGCCAGTTGTACAATCTACACTGGTACTGCGTGCACCACGACGTTCGGCTATCTTATGAGTGACGGACTCAAGCATTCGGATCCACCTATCCCGTTCGGCTGTTGTGGCTGCAGCTAGGCGATAAGTTGTATGATGACCTGAAGTAAACAAAAATGGTGAAAAATAAGTGAGCAGATTAGTCTGACCCCAGGACAATAAATTAATTAACAAAGAAAGGCTGTAATGGATGAACGGAACAACTGTTCTTTCCTGGGAGCGACCACCATTCGGAAAAGTACCTGTAATCGCAAGTCAACTTCCAGGGATACGAAGGTTTGCAGAACTGCTTGTTTTATACCACACACGATAATGTTGCTGTACCTGCAGTTAAAACACTCAACCAGTACTTCAAAGTAAACCTACTTTCTGAGGAAGTGAGTATAGTATCTTGAAATGCTCCAGCTTCTGTCGTGGCCAGAGCCCTAAATTTGATAATTCAGTTGACAAAATAAGGTTTACTCACGTTTAAATTAGCAGAAGACTAGTGTTTAAGGGTTGTATCTAGACCCTGGAAAAATGCTTCGGCCACCTTCTTTTGCAAGTGAGATATGGTTCACTCAACTTGCCAACTGGATTATAGTAGGGGTGGTTTCGACGTCGCCTTAGAAAGTCGGGCTTTTTGTATTAGCCGTACCATCCACTGATCTTATATGCAATATTGAATATTGGGTTGACTAAACGTCGGGCTCCGTAATGCACAAAAAAGAGATTTATTCCAATTCCATTTGAGTCTACCGTTCAGCCAGTCAGTGTCTCACGAGCCACCGTAAGGCGACGAAGCACAAGTGACGCCAACAGTCTCGTTACGACCGGGGTCAAGCTGATCCCCCTGTGGTTGTTACACTCACTACGAGCCCCTTTTTTGAAAATGGGCACTATCACCGACTCTCCCCAGTTGTCTGGGATAGACTCCTTTTCCCAGATGCAGGCAAACAGATCAGACAAGCGTTGACTGAGACTACACTCAGAACTAATACAACATCCAAGATATGTAAACCGCTCCCCAACTTCCAGTGCCTCTCCCTGGATTGTAAGTGACGTGTTCAGTGACTGCATGTCCAGGAACATGACCTTACACTTCGTGGGTGCAAGGACGGGATGACAGGTCAGTTCATACAAAAACACTTGCGACTTCTCCTCTTCGAAGATGAGAACGATATCCGAGCATATGTCCGAGCGACAAGGTTTTCGTCAGAGGCTATTTGAACACCGGGGTTTTTGAGACCTTCCAGCGTTCGTCTCATGATTTTATCGATCAGGAAGTTAAACAGGAATAAAGAGAGTGGGCACTCCAAACGGACACAACTTTGTGTACGGAAGCTTTTGGAGAGCTCGCCATATACTCTCAAACGTCCGGAAGTCTAGGAATACAAACAGCTTATTAAGAGGTGGCAATCTCGTACCAGTATGAGTTCGCATCTGACGGTGGAACCTTTGGAAGAGACTCTAGAAGACAATTCTAGTAAGTTCGTCTAACATTCGGATGTGCCAGTCTCTCGGTTGCCATGCGGCCCTGGAAAATGTAGGGAGAAGCGACTCCAGACGAGCGTGGTCGGAATCCACAAATGTGTTCCAAAACGACTGGCAGTCAGTTATTGATCCGCACCATCGGTAAATGATGGCAATGTGGTCGATTTGAGTTTGTGGCCGGCGCGCTTGCACAGTTGCTACTTTTGGCGCAGGGCGTGCAGGCTGTGCTGGTATTGAAATCAGCTCTCGTAGAAGCCCTGTCCTAACATGAATAATTTAAGGCACAACAGCTTTGAACTCTTAGGAACATCAACCTCCTGAGAGGAGGCAGTTGTTCTGACCAACCAACAAGAAATCGTATTCGCGAGGAAAGCTACCGACCATTCAGAATTAGGCCCTAAAACAGATCAATCCCCCAAGAAGACTTATCGGTATTGAGTTGCACTATGCTGACTCCACTGTGAAGACCGGAACTTGCATAATCAACCAGTTATCTCAGACAGCACGACCTCAGTGATCCTAAAGATCACCCTCATCACAATTCATACAAATAGTGTCTAAAACAAGTTGGCTGACAATGAGATGCACAATTTCTCTGCTAGTTTCTCAAACTCCTTAGAGAATTTTTCCACTTAACAGTAGCACCCTGCGCTAGTCAGTATTGTACATCAAATCAAATCAACCACTGCATATCCCGCCGCAGAAGCCTCTGCATCACCAGAGTTACGTAGCCGGAAGCGAGTGGAGACTGATGGGGCGGTCCGTTAACGGAGCTAGGCAAATGAAGTATTGCGAAACCACAGCACTGTTCATAAACAACTAATGGGTACTAGGCCCCAACCGCAGCTCTAACACATGCAATGCAGGCAGTATATGAAGAATGCATTGTTCGCCATTTTGAGCAAGGTTACATGGCTGAACTGAGGCTATGAATGCAGTGACATGAGCTAAGCATTTCTTTTATAAGCGCACGGGTTAGAGGAGCCGTGAGAGGGGTGCGATTACACCAACTGATTCCATTCAACCAACATACCGGCCCCGCAAAGTCTCAACAGCTAAACGCACCTTCGGATGTCCAGAGAGGCCAAAAATCCACAGCCCCAACTAAAAGGACGGTGTCACATTCAGGCGGTCCACTTCTTCACCCACCAGACCGGAAGCCGAAAGGGCTACCCCAAGATCAAATAAGAAGTTTTGCCAATGCGATACTGGTTGACCAGAAGCAGAACAGACGCAATGGGGTGGCCTTGCGAAGACCCATTTCTCATACTAATTTCCCTTTGCCTCAGTTGGTTCCCTTCGGTTCTGCTCAGAAACTTGTGGGTAAGACGTAATATCCCCTCACGTAAGTGGATAAAATAAAACAGAACTACATATCTGGAGGTGAGTGTGCCACAAAATCTCCCCCTTGTCTAGCTTTCTTCTTATTGAGAGGTCAAAGTCATATCTTCCACAGAGATACTGCATGCAGGAGGTCGTTTAATGGCGGAGAGAATGCAGTTGAAAGGAATAGTACATTGTGCGAAGATTAGCTTAACGGCTACCTAAGAGCCGGAGAGCGTGTTCGAATCAGCTGGTCAGGTTTTCAAAGCTTCGTGTTAGATTTACTTTGCTGACCAGAAATCATTTAGGTTTTCCTCCTTCCTCTGTCACCGTATGAGATATCTGATGGGGGCAGTATTCTCTAATAGGATAAGTAAAGGCCATTTCGCGATCTACCAGGCGGGCCGGTGGTCCTTAACAAGCTGAAACCGGCATAAACCGATACATTTGAGTGGTTGAAACCAGGGTTTACTTTCGGGGATACACTATGAGGCTTGGTGTAAATAAATCAACATAGCAGATCAGTTTAAAGAAGTCTGCTTTGCGCGAAGAGATCAAGGAACCTCTAGTTCATATGTGGTGTGAATATGAACAAAATACCTATCCCGCAAAACCCCAAATGGAACTGAAGCAATAGCCTTTATCAGACAACCTGGTCTCCAAGTTGCGGTAGATGATGGGCCACCGGGCCTGCTGGGTATAGACGTCGGGGGTGGATACAGAACGAATTAGTACATGCTGCAGGGCGTTGGGTTGACACGTTATACAAAGGAAACGACTTTTAGGACACTTATTGCGGACTATTCTGGAAATATGCATCTCCTTGGAAGAGAGTACTAATGCATACGTCCAGATGGCATCAAAAGTTACATATCCGGTGAAAGACAACAACTAGCTACGTTCGAAGTCATATGGACATTGTAATGGGAATGACACATAGCACACCAGCTGACGTGCAATTCAAAGAAACACAAGGGATACACTGCCCAAACCTAGCAAAACGCAGTCAAAAACCAGGGTTGTGTTCTAACCTACGGGTTGCTAGTTACACTTCCAAACCGCTGACCACCTCCAAACTGCTTACAGAAGCCACGATCATGTTCCTCAATGCGTGGTTAGCCTCACTTCTCAAGAGAAACCGACCCATCTGATCATCGACAGAAAACACAGACACATTTGGATTCTGAAGGACGTGAGTTGTGTAATTTAATACAGGACACACATAGCTGTCAAACTGTCCGAAATATGTTAATCTAAGTTAACAACTTGCTCACATTCATATTCAGCATCGTTCAGCTATAGCATCCTTTCGGTGCCTAACTACCATGCTACCAGAAGGAAGCACGAGGGCTAGGATACTGCCAGGTTGCTCAAGCCTAGACAGGGGAAGTCGAGAGGCAGAGATCGGGTTCGAACCACGGACCTTCCGGTCTGTAATTTCGCGCTCCAACCACTGAGCCATCTCGCCCCACTCTCTTTCACACTGCTAGGAAAAACATTAAATGGTACCTTATATGCAGCTGAGCACGCCCTACTTGACTGGGCAATATGAGTAACCAGCGCACTCTTGTTCACCAAGCTGAATATTGTCGACGGTTTCAGTTGCATCCGTGGCCACTTTTCGATGCCGGGCGACGGTGCTGTCAAGACAGCGAAGAACTTGTAGGATACGATGCACAAAGCAAAAGTGGAATAAACTCAAAACAGCACATAAACCACGCTTTCTATAGACCTCTGCGGATCACGGCAAACCCAATCCATCGTAGTTGATCAGAAATGATTTGTATCTAACCTGCTTTGTCGTGGTGGACTGTCACCGCATCCGTCTATTCCTCTTCGACTACTTCGCCACAGTTAGCAGTTACGAATCTTATCTGTTTACTCTTGAATTTTGAACCACGTATATCTCAGTGCTGTCAACTGTTTTCAGTAGAAGTGTGCCTACTCCCCAAGTATTACACACATATCACCTTCTGGTGGAACCGCATTCCCTCCCAAATTCAATTCTTACCTGCTGTTCTCATTACCATGCCATATCACTCACGCGTCAGGGGTGACTATTCGTTGTTTTTGAGTTCCAAACAGGTACATGTAACCCCGGTGGTAACAGCTAATTGGTAACGATCAAAATGGGATAGCGACGTGTATAATGGAAAGTCCTTCAAATCCGTTTTAAAAAAAATGTCTCAAACAAAAAAAGCTGGCCACTTCAAACAACGTATGAACTCATGTCTACGTAACTCCCCAATATCTCCGGATAGCTAGGTGGACGACGACGCACCAAGTGAGTTACTGAGACTGATGTACATAGCCAAGTAAATCACTGACACTTGCAGTCATGCGTGCTCTATGGGTCCAATGTATAGTATAATGTATAACGTTAGTCGAATCAAAGATCAACAATAGACCAGCTTTCCTCGCTTAATTAGATACCATGATGCTAGTTGGATTATCTTGTTGCGTTCACCCTTCAATAGGTCTACACTTCGCCACACAATACTCAGATGATTTCACATAGCGTACACAGCAGGTTGCTTGTCAGCACCCAGTAAATCACTTGCATTAAATGAAACGAATCTTGCCATGATGGGTTCCATCTCCGGATTTGCGTGTCACATCGAACAACCCCCCACGGAGTACGTATCTCCACATGTCAGGCCAGCTGAAACAGGGAATCTGACAATTAGGTGTACGAGAAAGGGGGCATTTCGAAATGATGGTCCGTACCTGTGAAACCATGCGGCGACGACCAAACAGTTGAAACCAACAATGTACGCGTAGGATGGCCTAAACCACTGATAAGAACCACGCTGCCTATAACTAGCTACTGATAGCTAATTATCGGTCCATTTTGTACAGTGATGACCCCAGAAAGCATCGCTGTAGGTCTAACAAACAGGAATCTCCTCTTTTTCGAGAAATACACTCATCTGCAAATCAATTTGGTTTTTGCGAGAGACTCACCTGAAACAGGGCGAAACCGGTCGTGGGCTGTCGAAGAGTTTTCAGCAACCTTATGAGTAGTCCATTACGAATATACATGTATCGCGATATCTCGAATATCGTAGCAACTGGAACATGAGGCGGCCTGGTGCAGCACATTCAGTTGCCTGAAAACATCGCAAACGGGAGATTCAGCTGGGTTTCAGGTGAGTCTCTCGCAAAAACCAAATTGATATGCAAATGAGTGTATTTCTCGATAACAGTGCAATTTGGGTTCAAGTAGAACATAAGGTTGACGGAAACTCGGGGACTGCGCCTACCTGATGAGCCCCAAGAAGGGCGAAACCGGTCGTGGGCTGTCGAAGAGTTTTCAGCAACCTTATCAGTAGTCCATTACGAAGGAATCTCCTCTGTTTTAGGGTAGGTACTTAGCAAAATTACAAATCAAATACGCATGGAATACAAAGAATAAAATATACTGTAATTCAATTCGATCAAATGCGACATGGCAACACGCAATAAAGGAAAAATCTGGATAAGAACAGAGGTAACTGGGTAACGGAAAGCGGGAGATTGAAGCGATGAACCATAAAAGATCCCATCTGGTCTGGGAGGCAAGATTTCATGGGATAAAAAACATGCACGCACGTGGGTGAGATGGCTCAAGTGGTTAGAGCGCGAACCTACTGACCCGAAGATCCGTGGTTGGAACCCGACCTCTGCCTCTCGACTTCCCCTGTCTAGGCTTGAGCAACCTGGCAGTATCTCAGCCCTCGTACTTCCTTCGGGTGGCATGGCAGCTAGGCACCGAAAGGGTGTTACAACTGAACGATTTTTATTTTCATTTTTTTATGCACGCAAGTACACACAGACAACTCACCAGGAGCAGACGAACCATCCTTGTCCGCTTTAGAGGCCTTGATGACTTCGTTACGTATGGAAAAGAGTTCGAAGCTGTTCTCTTTTGTTCGTTCTTGTGATAAACGAATATTGAGTCCATCCAAAGGAATCACACCTTTGACGTTGCGCTGACGCTAAAATAAGATATCTGTCTCGTGAGTTGACTAATTCGGGCAACCGTGATGTATAACATTCAAACAACCCCAGAACTTTCACAAAAAAAAATTGGCCTGTACAGTCATTGGTAGGCCTAGTTGACGGAGACATTGATCAATTTTGGAAGAAGTAAGCGGTTTAAGGCAACTGTACAATGTTTGAACAACAAAGTTTTGGAGTATTTCAAGACATACTTTCTGAAACAACTCTGGCGGTCTTGTCAGGAAACAGTATACTGCGTTCACCTTAGATAATAAGACTATGCGGTCGCATTTTTGGCCGTTAGGGAAAAGCGAATCGAGAGCAGTGAGTTTATGTTGTAATACTAGCACAATGCTTTAGAATACCAATTCGAAGCAACAAACAGCATCTGAGTGAGAATGACTTCCGGGCCTTGTTAGGGCCACCCACCCGAATTCCATTGTAATCTTGACGCGGTAGTCCTGCTCGTGAGCTGCCGTGACCCTGCAGGCTACAATTGTTAGGACGTCGTTCCACTGAATCCATGGATAGCGACCAGACCAATTGCAGCAAGCACCACTTCGAAACCGGACCCTTGTGCTTACGGTGTAAGCACCAGTCTTCAGTCTGGCATGGTAATTCATTCACTCACTTATAGCTTCATGCTTTGGTGCCGGAGCCATGGAAATCAACTTGGACTCTGGTTTCTCACTGCTACGACGCCTCCAGAAGGAACAGTTGTGCATGTTTTGTTCTTTGAACAATGATGTAACAGACCCACTCAAGGAATACATCACTTTGGTAAGACGCATGTTCAGTGTTGCCCAAATTGGCAATCTACTGGACACACAGGTTCCTGAACCCTTCATTGAACATTGAACCACAGGGCAACAGGTCATCTTGTCGAATGAGCGGAGCCAGAAACAGAGCGATGGCCAATAGCACAACATAGGCAACAATCCTTTGGTCAGCGTAATAAGCTGGAAGACGTAGACTACAGACCTTAGGTTAAAGTCCCTCGATGTCACAACTCTATGGACGATGCACAACCATCAGTAATTGGGAAACCATGGTTTTTGTCTAACCTACCCCGATTGTTTCCCAAACTTTCCGAAAACATAGTTTTCGTTGTTACACAAACGGAATCATGGATACTGTAGCAACACTAAAATGATTCGCTTTTGGCCTTTAAGAGTTTTTGCATCATTCCGCTATGTCAGAACAGCTTGTTTTGTGGAGTACTTTCACGCCCGGTACTTGGCCATAGACAATGAATTCATCCTTAAAAACTTCTGGATCACACACATACCTTGTTTCAGCTTTGGCATCACGTCTGTTGATAGTATCACTATACTACTAACTTGGCGAATTAAATCAAAGCGTCATTAAACTTGGAGCAGGTGTGATTCTTCGTGCAGTGTCAAGTACGCCTCGTAATCCACGGAGCCTAATATTCAGTAGATACTAACACAAAGCTCTTTACGACGTCGGAAGTACTAATTGTAGGTTGGAAATAACCGTCGTGACAATATGTCTTTATGAGGATGTCGCACCCGAAATATTCGCATTGTAAAGTGAAGTAAACGGAATTCGCAGCAACGTTTCCGTTCATTTCAAGGACATCGTCAAACTACCCTGCCCTGACATATACAATCGTCAAAGCACTTGATGAAATATACTACTGCACTGCGTTCCATTTGCATCACCGACTTTTCCCAGTTCGGTGGGATAAGTCGTGCGCGTCTCGAATGTAGACTTCGTACATTTGAGCCAAGTTCGTTTAGCTGAATGGCATCAGCGATGCGAGCTGCTTCTAACTTACATAAAATCGTTCAGCTGTAGCACCCTTTCGGTACCTAGCTGCCATGCCACCCGAAGGAAGCACGAAGGCTGGGATACTGCCAGGTTGCCCAACCCTAGACAGGGGAAGTCGAGAGGCAGAGGCGGGGTTCGAACCACGGACCTTCCGGTCAGTAAATTCGCGCTCTAACCACTTGGGCCATCTCGCCCCTTCTAACTCACATAAGTAATTTTGAGCGAACTTAATCAAAAGTTTGAGATTCTCCCTTGATTCACGGTGGTGTCTGATAGTGCGTACAACTCATAGTATACATCTGTGACATCAAATCAGGTAGCGTACCTATTATTTAAAGCCATTTACAAACGGTGATACAGCCGCCACTGACTGAGGCTTGTTGCTTCCAAGGCGATATCAAGGAGTTTGTCAGCGGAAATTCGACCCAGAGACTTACGTCATATACAATTTACGAGAACGTTCAAATCTCTTACCAACTGGTTGGAATCGTATGGGTAAAAGCTATCCTAAGGACATCACGTTCACTAATTTCGTACAAAGCAAACGCCGGTGACTGTTTCCATCAAGATAATCAATCTGCATAGCGCTGAGTAAGTTACAAGGACACTCGCTTCAGGAACTATCTATTCAGTCGAGAGCAATATCAACATAATTGATTACAGGTGCAAGCCTTCTGCAAATTTTGCGTCAGGGGCTATTAAAAAGTGCATAATTTATTTTGGTTACAGCTACACCTACTGCATACTTTAATTTTTTATTTTATTTTATTTTATTCACGATGTAAGGTACCTGTCAACCTTGGGAAATCGCTAAGTTAAACAAAGCACTAGCACCAAAAAGTCACAGGAAAGCTCATTAAAGCTCAGTAGACTTTTATAGCGAAAACACCCTAGTTTCCGATAGATAATTTTTATTAGCCCGCTACTGATCAGCGTAGGTTTGACAGTTACGCACCTTTTTTTCTATAACGTTGTCTCACACTTTGACATAATCTATAATAGCGTACTGGTTGTGGCTCGGTGGGGTGGGAAATTTTATCAAGCTAAACATTGGCTCAAAGTTTCGGTTTCGCCTGAAAACAGGGTAAAGAACATTGAGGCAAATGAAATGAAGAGTGGGTTTTACGTTATCGACTGAACTACTGACACCTTCGCACCCCGTACCTTCTTGTCGTTCTGAGGAACTGAAAACGAATCCGAACCTCGCGTGACAAGCTTCAAACTAATTCCCGTTAAGAGTCAAGGAGAATTTGCGAGCATCGACAGTCAATCTAGTTAGGAACGAAAACCCGACTTGATTTCAACAATCACAGTTAGACTAGCAATGAAATATCAGGCTGTGATGAACGAGCTATTTCCAACCTGCCATCTTCTTCTAATTCGCACGTTCTCAGATCATGGGATTGTCCTAACTTTGCTTAAACTGTGAATGTCAAGGATACACTTTTGGAATCGCTTCTTAATTTCCGCCAAGTTTGAGCCCAATTTTAGTATTGCAAGCGGCGTAGAATCAAGAGTCCGAAAACTACACTTTCACAAGACTGCTGAAAACACTTCAAAGGGTTTTCAGCAACCTTATGAGTAGCGTATTACGTCTATATATGTACCGCGATACCTCGAATATTGTATTAAATGAAACATGAGGTGGCCTTGTGCAGCACATACACTTAAAGAAGAACCTGATAAACGGGAGATTCAGCTGGGCTCCAGGAGTCTCCCGTAGAGACCAAATTGGTATGCACATGAGTATATTACACTTACCTCATTCCAAGTCTCACATCCACCAAGAACAGTTTTCTACGGAGTTTTATGCGGAAATAATGGTCGGCGTAAAACCACAAAGCGACCAGAGCCGCCCAAAACTTGCACAATTTTCACAACCACTGTAATACAGCACTGTGACCCCGACTCTTTTTCAGTGTCACACGTAAATGAGTAAGCCTATCGACCAGCGACTGGTTCTATCGCACAACAAGTGTGCACACGAGGGTAGGATGGGACAACAACAACGACATACATTGATCAGTAAAAGCCGTGAGCATAAGGGGGCGTTTTAAAACAACGCCAAATGTTTCGCAAGTCAGAAAATAGGTGGGCAAACGGAATCGGTGAAGAACTAAAACAGCTAAAATGTGACACTTACATCTGGTGTGGTATAATAGACCAAACTGTTCTCAGTTAATACGAACCATCGACGTTTCCAGCTCTTCACACGGCCACCTGAGGCGAACAACAGAGGGGGGTGGGTAGAAGAAGGACTGGTCAGCATAAAGATACAGTAAACAGGCTAGACAATTTTTCATCACACACACAATTCCGCTCAATGTTTAACAAGCCGAGGCCGGCGGTTCGTTACAAAGAGTGAACAGCTGTTTTGACAAGTGGCAACCAGCTGACCGAGGTGATCGATAAGATAACGATATCTGATTTGTCGAATGCACGAATGGAACAGAAAAGAGAACAGAAAAGGAGGAGTTAATCCACACATAAGCTTAATACTTTTTTTCTCTGGAAACAGAGCGAAGCGCTCAGCAAAATGTTGACTACGTTTCAACTAAGATGTTGAGGACTTGCCCCGGAGGGTATTTTTGTGATATTCTTTGCATAGGAGTCCCCCCTAATAAATGCAGTCGGCAGGTCATCCCAATACCATCAGATTCTCCGGTGATCATCATGAGCTTCGTCGCATTTATCAGAAGGTCTGTCCACTTTAAAATTGAGCGTTCTACAAACTTACAAAACAGTGCTCGAATCCCTATTCCCGACTAAATCACTGTGACTCTGGGCCGGTAAACAGCGGTAGGTTATTTGAGAACCACTTTGGATAATCAGATCTAGCACACACAACTGCTATCGCGATGAACTGCTCAATCCAAAGTAGTCAATGTGGTAATCTGTTATCGTAATTTACTGTTTAAGATCGAAAGGGAAATGAATCCAAGGCGACCATTTTCGGGATGCTGGCGAGCAATCCTCGCAAGTGTTGGGTTCCCGGATTTCCTCAACGAGTAGAAATCATCATAATCATTCAGCTGTAGCGCCCTTGCCGTGCCTAACTACCATGCCACCAGAAGGAAGCACGACGGCTGAGCTACTGCCAGGTTGCCCAAGCCTAGACAGGGGAAGTCGAGAAGCAGAGGTCGGGTTCGAACCACGGACCTTCCGGTCAGTAAATTCGCGCTCTAATCATTTGAACCATCTCGCCCCAACGAGTAGCCCGTCCAGCCATTTGCTCGGCTATAAACAGTATACCAAGTACAACAGCTTTGTTCACCGGGAAAAAGGAAAACATGGACAGGACTGCTACGCGTGGGAATCGATGATCTGCTAAATTTATTGGTGCTGAATCGTACTGACGATGGTGGAAGTGGGGCGATCTTGATACAGGAGCTCCATTGGCTGTCGAAGAGAACCATGTTTGTCAGTACCACTGGAACATTTAAATGTCCCATCCAAAGGTTTATTCCTCGGGTTATTCAAATGCGCTACGTCACAATGATCATCTTTCGGTCATCACCATCCAGTACAGGGCTGGAAAAGTGCACTGAAAGATACGTGGTCCTCTGACATTTAGCGTAGACTTGACCAGCGTGGACTATGGAGGAAGGGTATCATGTCTGTTGCGGAGACGACCAAGTGACACAAAACAAGTGGATTCTGCTTTGCTAGAGAGGTGCTGAAGGGAGGATGCTACGGAATGTCATTCACACCATTTTACGGTTGTTAAAAAACCCCATGTTGGCTGATGAATTACACTAACCTTTCTAACTTCAATAACCATCTCTCTCTCATCGTCAAAATCAGATAAGCATAAGCGCTGGTGTAAATGATAAACAATATCAACTTAACATGCGGCTGACTCAGTCAAAACTGCGACATTGTTTAGAACAAGGGCTTATCCCCCGAACAGTCACACAAAAGGTATGTTGAGTGATAAGACTGCGCTAATCCGGTCTCACATAGTTGTTTTGAAATAAGATACTTCTCTCCTAACGAATACATCTCTGAAAACGTGCATGCTAATTGATGAGAGAGTCTATTGTCTTTCCGAAACCCAATGCCATCGAAACATCAGCACCTCATTCATCTGACCGAACTGGGTTAGATGCTACTTTTCTAGAATGAGTGGTGTCTCATTGGACTTATCACTTTCTGTCTGAATGTTCGTATTCTGGCACACGCAAGCTTGGCAGTTGATCAGTACTGTATTCAATAACCGGCACACGTAAGCATGGCAGTTGATCAGTACTGTATTCAATAACAGCACTCTGCGGGTTGTATTGTAGACCTTGCTAGGATTCCAACAGTTGGACAGCAGAAGCTAACATGTTAAAAGAGGCCAGTTGCGTGTCATGCTATCAAGCAGTAACCAGATCTGGGTCACCTCGGCAGCAAAGCACACAAAACCAGTCCGAAATAAAACGGTAGTCGGTCATTTGAAGGTTCAAAAAAGCAAGTCAATTCGGATTTAGGGGGATAATCAGGAAATAGCAGGTTGAACTAACCAAGCTTCAGTAGCCACCCCTTCATGAGGACCTTGCCGTTCTGACTGATACCATCCAGACCATCGTCGGAAGCGGCACGGATGGGTTCGTTTTTGATATCCTGATAAACTCTCTGTAAGACGCAAATAGGACAAACGAATTTCAAAAAGACAATATTTCCGTATCGACTTTTATTATCTCAGCGTACGAGTAGCCTGCCACACTAGCTTCTTCTGTCTCGTCCTTGTAATTCAGACAGGTCGTTAGACCGAGAGGACAAACACTCACCCAACTTTCAAATTTGGCTGTCTGTTCAGGGCTATCAAGGCTCTGTCGTGACTCGGTTTGGCACATAGAGCATTCTATACATCTGATTTGGCTTCACAAGCTATCCCGAGTATACAAAATGTGCACGACAGAGGAAACGCAAAGTTACCACGCGTGAAACAATCCATAGAAGCGTGTGCTGTACCGACCCTAGGATGCACTGAAACATGTAATTTAAAAGCAAACATTGTTTGCCTTGATAAGAAGCAGTCCTTAATGAAGCAGTGACGTTCAGCGCACAGTCATATGGCGGCTATAATCCTCGTTCAAACGTCCAAACTAGTTGCATGTAAACATCTGTGAGAGATGGTTTATGTGCATTTTTAAGTTAATACTGTGCACCTTTGTGACCATAAACTAGGAACATACGTCATGTATTCGATACTCTTGTGAAATTAAAGTTGTCCATAATTAGGCACACATGTATCCATAAATAAAATGGATAAACTATATATATGAGTATATGCAAATCAATCAAAGTGCTAATATATCAGTTAAGGTAGCCTAGTTCTCATGATCTACAAGCATGCTACTCCAGGTGGGTTTTAATACAAAAAAGCAACCAAAAAACTGATAAAGTCTCTCGTACACTAACCCGTATGAGGTCTTCTGGAAGGTCGGTTTCCCTGTCGTAGTCCAGCAGAGTACGTACGAACACTTTCTCGTCAGCTAGACCGAGAGTCTGGCTTTTGGCATTTGTATTGTGCAAGGTTGTGTTGAGAAGAATGGCAGCGTAGGCCAAAACGTATGCTTCATCTAGTTTACGTGGTAGGAAAAGTATAACTTAGTGTGCAGATAAACAAGACGAAGTTGCAAATAAAAGACAAAAAACAAATCAACAACGAAACCTGGATCCTCATGAAAACATCCTGAGGTTTAGTAGCGTGATTTTGCTTAGAATGGTTGTAATACGGGTTGAAGTCCCGCTTAGTAAGCCATGGTAGGCATAACAAACATGGAACCAATCAGACGGACGCTTGCTAGAAGGAACGCGTTCGCTAGAACTGGGAATACCGAATGACGTGAACTAGGACACTCTGTAATGCAATTAGGGAAGGATCACTGGGGACTTTAGTAAGGCAATCATAATCGGCATCACCATAATTATTATTATTATCAGCTGTAAGAACCACGTACTTGTCGTACAGGGATTCAAGCGGCTACAGTCTCGTTCACAGATGATTTGGGGATATGGAGTAGGTAGCTGCCCACTGGAGGCGGTAGCTGATATAATTGATGCGTAAATACAGGGTTGTCAGTGGATATTTAATGGGGAGATTGGGAAGGGAGCTATGCAATGAAGGCAATAGCTTGGGTGCATGAGCGCCATTGAGGGCGTGACTGGACCATGTCTGACAATGCTTCTAACCATTGATGTGTCCCGTCTCGGGGTTGCTATCCAAGTAGAATCTTGCCCGGAACTCCTAACTCTTCCTGATTTCTTGTTAATATCGCGCAACTGAACAACTGTTTCCATATGAGTTCTCTTATGCTGTTCATGAAAAGTGATTGCGGTAAACCTTATCTGTTTGGTAAATTGTGGTTAAGATCGCATCCACACCTGTGCCTAGGCAAACTGTTATGATATTTTGGTTGCGCATACCTCTTAAAGCTTGATTACGTCCTTTCGTGAGCGCACTGTTTTGACAAGAAAGATATTACCTGTAACACACATTCACCAGGTCTGTCTTGAACTGCTCGATGTGCTCAAGAGAGCTTGCTATCAGTTACCGTGCCTGTCGATATCCATTCTTAACAATCCATCTCACTATCTAGTTGATGTGGCGTAGTTTGTGTCATTCAAAAGCTAGACCCTAGCGACAGTAGTACCACCATTCTTTGGTTTAAACTAAGTCTAGAAATATTATAAAGATTTAGGCTAACTTAGAACTCGGAGATCGTACCTATGACACACTCCTTCGTTGTTTGTTTGACAACCGCAAAAAACATCATACAAAAACTTGTCGTATGGTATGTCGTGTATGGTAATCAGCACGAACAAGGCAGAATGTCTCAAGACAATACAATAGTCATACAATCATACAATAATCTCATAAAGCCCTCGACAGCCTACAACCGGTTGCGCCCTTCTTGGGACTTAACACGTACGTGTAGTCCCTGAAAGACTCATTCGAGTGTTCCGTTAAAACTTAAGTAATTTGTTAAAAGACAGGATTTGTTCACACCGGGCAAACAATCAGGTAAGCGCAGTCATGTGGCTACCAAGTGTGCATACTATCAACAATGATCAGCGAACTCCATAGTTCGAATGAGTTAGTATTTTGGAACACTTGCTATCTGTTGCTACAAAAGCATTTATAAAACAAGTTGTACTGGAAATCACCATGAACAAATTGATTCAGATTACATAGACAGAACTCCAGCAGGGATATATCATCTACAGGCTCACAAGGTATCGCTAGCTAGGGGTTCCTTTTAGTCTGAGGAACCAAGTCGCCAACAAACACGGCTTGTTCTGTGGCTTGCTGAGGGATGTTGCATATAAAGAGACCTCAAAAAAAATATTTTACTCATTGACGATTGAAGATGTCATCATCATTGAAGTACGATAACCGTTAAGAACCGGCATGTTAACTTGACCGTTTACTGTTCCACAGTTTCACACTGCCTAAATCCAGGGAGATCCGGTGCTAACTGCATGAGGCTGGATAGGGACGAGAAAATGGATTATGTTTCACCGAAGTGTACTGATTTCCCGGCTTTTCAGCTTCTTACACCTGATCGAATACATCTCAGTAACTACTGAAAGACTCATTTGCTCCAACAGATTAGTTTACTCTTAGGCTACGTCAATACAGATACATACCTCCGGCTGGAAGATAGATGAGTAGGGCTTTTCAACCTCTGGATAGTGTCCGAAGCCCTGTAGTCACCACCGCTTAGCGATTCATCTCCTGGTTATTGATTCTGTTACTAAAATACTAAGCACGCGTTTTGTTCGGAATTCCGAGGATGATATAGCCAAAGTTGATACTATCTAAATCATTGAAGGCCGACTGAATGTCATTCTCGATGACTATTTTTACCAAAGGACTCTCCGATATTCTCGTTGCCGTAGTCATACGCGGAAACAGTTCATACTTCACCGTGTCAACAACACCCGAGTACAGCCACGTCAATCACCTGCAAAAGTTTCCATTCCGGGTTATCACAACAAGGCTTATGCATGTCAATCAAACAATGTCAACCAGTGACATTCACTCAAAGACTGTTCAGGAAACGGATCCATTACTCTCAGTTCTGTGTCCTACGAAAGAAAATGAATGCGATCCGGACACGGTTGGAAAAGGTGAAGTGACAAAACCACACCAATTACGAGTCACTTCTTCGTGAACAAGAATGGGGGACACGTTTTCCTGGGGTTGTATTTTGCTTCCGGAAAGAGGGTGTGATAATGTGCGAACTATTTGGCAGCTTAGCAAGATGTGACCGATAGACACTTCCCTATTAAGCGCGGGACGTTTTTTGTTGCGTTTTGGGTTCCCGGGAGCTGGGTGTATTCCGCGGTATAGGTTCTCGGTAGGCTGGAATCACTTCCTACCACGAAAGGGAAGTAGATTTCATGTTTGAGTTCGATCACTCTTGGATAGGATCACGTATTCGACAATGAAGCACACGTTTCACAAAGAACCACCACATACTGAGGTAAACAGCACTGCGCGCCGCTCTTCGCGTGCCTCACTGAAATGTGGTTGTTTACGGTTGATCCACCGTCTGAGTGGTTTTGCGACGCTTGAAATCAGTCAAACCTTGTCCAAAGCCAGCGAATAACTGTTGCGGACTGGAGAATTGAGGCTCGAATTCACTTTCGCTGTGAAAGGCCCTGATGATTCGCTGGAAACAGGTTGCTCGAATATGCATAGCTATTGGCCTACGTTGTTATCAGCCTGTAAAGCGCTGGTCTTATTATTTTCCCACTCATCCCACAGCACACATTAGAGAACATCAGCCACGAGCATCACAACTACAGGGCATATTTCTCCTACAACTCATTCAGTTGCAGCCCCCGATATACAAATGATTGCATGCTTCGGTTATGCTGTTTATTACATGCAGCGATGAACCGCTACTACAGTACACACTAATTATGTCACCTCGATCGTCGATGAGATGTTTGCCACAAAACTCGTAAGCTCAGAGAATAACTCAAACCTCGACAACCAGTTCACATCTCAAAGATGCACACAATGACGTATGCCCTCCCACCCACCCACACGTTATCTCGGTGGGGTCGAGTTGTTGGGAACGTTACTAACTCCAAAAACTCTAATTTTTGGGGACTAACCTGTAGGATGATAGCACTTTGGTCCGATCTGGGAGCGAGGGTGATTCCGAATTGTGTACGATTTGCCAGGCTCTCAAACCTACCGGTCTGTCCACTTCTGACCAATTCCTTCCCAGTCCGTCGCGTTCTAGCACCATCCAATTCAGTAAGCCGAAAGATCCGAATAAATGCTCTCATATCCGTGTTGGCATTGTAAGGCCTGGTAGTTCGTTCAACTGTAGCACCCTTTAAGTGCCTAACTGCCATGCCACCCAAAGGAAGCACGAGGGCTGGGATACTGCCAGGTTGCCTAAGCCTAGACAGAGGAAGTCGAGAAGCAGAGGTCGGTTTCGAACCACGAACCTTCCGGTTAGTAAATACGCACTTTAATCACTGAGCCATCTCGTCTTGTATTTCGTCAGGTTCTGCTCCTATAAGCAGCACTGGTATCGGGCATCTCAAGTCTGTTGGGAGCAAAGATGACTAGAGTCGGACAGGCTCGTTCACTGTCTCCAATGGGTCCTCCAATCCACAATCCGAACTCCAGAGTAGGCCGCACACAGAGCCCGTTGGTAACTTTCCAGATGAATTCCCCTGGTCGCCAGAATTATTTCACAGTCCTGGTCAATGACGGTCCGGCAACGGATATCACAGACGCTTTGGAACATGCCTGGGCAACCTGCAGTCTAACAGACCTCCGGAACTGCCACCAGTACCTGCGGTGGCGGGCTACAACTTTAAGATCAACCTCCACTGTGTGTCTAATTCTGAGGGACGATATTCACCGGGTCAGTGACATGCGCGGAACTGAAACTCCTGGATCTTGGCTGTTTCGACCGACCACATTTAGCCGATATTCTGACCAACTTCGTATGCAACGCCATCCATTCTTCTGCTGCAGACCATGGTCATCTGCATGATATTATTCGGCGTTCGCGAAGGTAATCCAACACGGCTCCGGTTACTGTACCGCAACATAAGCAGTTATTCGAGTTTTACCGGATGTCACCCTGGTATTTGGCCGTAAGGGACCACGATCGTACGTCTACGTACCACAGGTCACTGCCCAACTCCAGTGTCTCGAGAAACAAGGCGTCCCGTCTTCCATTTCTTACCCTCTCCGGGTATTAAGAATCGTCATGACAATGAGGTCAAACGAGTCTACGAAGAATCAGTAACCCCAGAAGCCTTGTTACAACGGGAGTCAAACTGAAGAATCAGTAACCCCAAAAGCCTTGTTACAACGGGAGTCAAACTGACACCTTTGTGCTTAATATATTTACTACGAGTATCCTTTTTTTAAAATGGACTCTACTTTCAAATCAGCCCAGTTGTCTGGAACAGCCCCCTTCTCCAAGATAGACACAAATAGGCTAGAAAGGCACTGGTTGAGAAAACCACCGCCATCCCTGAACAATCAAGTGAAAGGTCGTCAGGGTCAGCAGTACGATAACACTTGAGTAGAGATACACACTTGGCCACTTCTGAGGCTGACAGTGGGTTCCGTGCTCACAGTTCGCCTTTCTGTTGAAGGCCGGCCCTCCAGAATGAAGGTAGCAGGTGGCCTACAGAACTGTTTTTGAAGTATTATGCCTGGTGGGTGAAACGTTTTCATTTGCTGGATATCAGATATCTATCCTGGCCCCTGATAGTTTCTCTGACAAGAGGCTTCCGGGGACCAGTCGAACGAATCAGTCAGATGTTTCTAGCACTTTTCGCACCTTCCATTTCCTCGGCCTTTCGAATCCACTAGGCTTTGCGGCCAGCTCGAGCACTCAGTTTCACCTAACGTCGGATGATGCGTCAAGTGGAGTTGTGGTTGTGACCATGAAGAATCAGCGCCAGGCTTCCAGCAAGGTCACAGCCCCATCAGAGATTCAATGTTTGGATGAGATTGCCTAGGCCGTACCGCAAACAAAAGTACAAGCTGAGTGGCGCTTTGGATAACTGCTCTCAGTGGCCGTTCCTATCCGACATCGGACCATCCGGTTGATAATGGTAGGTTCATTTGATTTCCGGATCAACTAGCTTCTTATTGGCTAAATGAGATGTGCGCGGTTTGCGTAGACTGAAAAGCGCAATAAAAAGCACAGGCAGACAAGTGAATGCTCAGAGTCCATGATGGTATTCCAGAAAAAGCGGCAGGCAGTAAGTGACGACAATCTGGTCTTCTTGGACTCGGGACTGGTTTATTGATGGGCACCATGTTGTCAAGCGACTTCCGCTGGTCCGGAAATTGTTACTGCAAAGGAACAGTCTGTAATCGACGTAAACCTGAAGCAGACGCAATCCGTTATCCGCGCGTGGCGTATCCAGCCCAGGACGAGCACCCGATTCGGTCTAAGCAGTGGTTCGTCTGGGCACTCATGTCACCAGCGAACACAACGATGCCTGGGCTTTTAGCGCTTCGTAAAAGAACACCTAGAGCGTCGTAGAAAATATCTGGCAAGTTCAGAGCTACAATCCACTGAGTGCGTATGCAGACGCAATAAACAGGGTGCGATGAACCCCACTTTCTCGAGATTCTTCCACAGACGTTGCCGAACAAACTGCGAGGTGGCGAATAGCAACGGATATCCAAACATGTCAAGTTGTACCCAATTCATCAGCTACAAACCTGCTAGTGCCTCAGCCCCAATGAAGGGTTCACTGCATGTCTGAATATTTATCATGGTATGTGCGAGTTTACATCAGCATTCAAGATCTCAGCCAGCGAAGCTGGTTTGGTCAGGGTAAGTCATGCTAAGAAACCGCATCCACAGGCAACTGACTAGTAAACTATACGACCTGGGAAGACTGAAGCAATGGTACCGGGACAACAAAACTCACGTGGGGACCGGAACATTGTAGGGTTTTGTTCCAAATACCATTCGGCAAAACTGGTCAAGATTCGATCTATTTTCTGACTTTCTCCGGGCAGCTGGAAGCTTAGAAGAAAATGCCTAATAAAAACAAAAGATGGGAAAGGATCAGAAGTAAAAAACAGTGGCCATAAACTATTGAAAAGATACCAAAAACGTTAGATTAGCATAGTTTGGCGAGTCTCCATCATCCTGGAAAACAACTGTTGTTGAATACATCCACACAAGATAGGAAAGGTTCTAGGTGTGAGAAAAACAAATTAGTAACCGCAGTAGATACTCACTAGGTTGTTTCCAACAGAGTGGCCTCTTTCCAATGGGAGGATAACTTTGTGGATAACAAAAAGTTTCAGTCGCAAAGGTACTAGATGTTGGGAGGGCAGACTGGTGAGAAAACGTCAAAATCAAATTGTTCACTTGTAGCACCCTTTTCGGTGCCTGGCTGCATTGCCAACGGAAGGAGGCACCGGGATACTGGGATACTGCCAGGTTTCCCAAGCTTAGACAGGAGCAGTCAAGATACCGGGGTTGGGTTCGAACCGTGGACCTTCCGGTCCATAAGCTGGCACCTTAACCACTGGGCTATCTCGAGCCCACTGGACCAATCCATGCACACTCACGTCTGACGAAGGTAGTAACTTGACTCTTTTAGGGGCGTAAGATAAGTCTTTGGAATTTGACTAGGATGAATGCTCCAGGAATTAAATATCGTTGCACTGCCGAGACACATAAGTTAATTGGTCGCGTAAGCTTGACTTCTCGTGAAGTGTTCGTCGGTTTCTATTGGCTGGGCCACCTAGCCAGACTACGACTGGGTAGATAAGACCGCATGAAGAAACATTCATGAAGTACAGTAATGCTCAAAACAAAGAGTTTAACCCATTGTCAGGCTAACAGTCCCCTCATTCGCGGCGTCTTCATTGTCATCAGGACCACAAATGGTACTATTAATGTTGAAACTGACCCTATACAAACACAACTTCTATCCAACTTCTGTTTCTAAAGGTCTGAAGTGAAAGAGCTAACAGGGAAGAGACCTAGTGTATTCTGAAGTAGGGAAACCTCCAAACGTTCAGTCATAAAATTTGAGCGGAGGCCGGCAGTGTGGATATTACTGACATCGGTTAGCCACCGTGTGTTATATCGTCTCCAGCCAAGCGCATCAGGGATCTCAGGGTCCAAAGTTTTCACAATCTTTTTCACGCCTTTCTGCCAAATCCCACAGTTAGCGCCATTCTCAGGCAGGCACGCAGAACAACGCTCGCCTTGGTAGATGATTCGGCATGAGTGGTATACGGCTGAGTCATGATTGTGGATGTTCTCCATGACTGAACCAAATAACAATTTTCTCAGTAACCGGCTGCGAAGTAAGATCCAGTAGCAGCTTCTGAAACCTCGGCAGTAAAAAAAAACCAGACCACTTAAACGTCTTCAGACACCAGTCCTTGCAACATAAAGCCTACACTGTAGCCTGGTGCACACGACCCTTGAGATCCGGTGATGCCTTTCTGATACCACATGTGGTGGAAGTAAGCGGAATTAACTCCAGCTTTTTGGGTTGGTGCACTAGCTGTCAGGTACGCTTCCATCGAACCTAACTTCAATCTTCAGCGTCTCCCACTGTGTTCCAGCGGACATGTTCAAAGATCTCACTTTCTGAATCGTGATTTTGCACTTTATAGATGCAAGGTGTGTGCCAAAGGATAAAATGATGGTGGCTGGTTCGTCTAATAGCGTTTGTCCGTTCGTCTTCGAAAGTTGAGACTTGCATACTTCAGGTCGACAAGGTTCTCATAAGCAGTGACTTGAGCATAATAGTTTTGAAGGCTCTCCGGTGTTCGTTTCATTTACAATGAAGCTGAACAGAATGAAGGGAGTGGACCGCTGCTCATAGAAAAAACTTGTGTGAAATTGTGCATTCAAACCAACAGCATCCAACACAGTACAGGGGGCTAAGGACGTAGGCGATCCGTCACACCACGTCGTAAGGTCTGTCCTATTCATAACAGATTAACTGTGACTGAGCTAAGCATTTTTACGGAAGACATATCCGTTGGGAAGAAATACAAGGCATTCAGTGAGAGAGGCAAATATACTCTCCAAATTCCGAGTAGAGTAAGTGATTACTATGACAACGCAATATCAAAAGCATCGTGATACTTTCGACTTAACAATCAAAAGATAATCTAACCGTATTTGCGCCCATAAACAACAAGTTGGTATGAAACTGAGTTGCCGAAAAAACTTATATTGAATGAGAACAAAGGACTGATCGAGATTCGGGGACTGTAGCAAATTGATGAGCGAGGCGAAGGTAGTAATGGAATACCGGTGAATTTCGACCAGTCTAACTACGCCAATACAACCTAAACGAACTATTTAACCTCTCTACGCGGGAGGAGGCTGCAGCCGCAGTCATAATCATTTTTGAAAACTCAAAACCTAACATTCGGCAACGACGCAATCTAAAAAACCTTTGACAGAACATGTTAAAGTCACATTTAGTAACTCCTGAAGACTACTCCATTCTAGAAGAGGAAGCAGCTGGTGGTCAGATTGCCTGTCGCAAGTCTAGTATAATGAGAAATTCTGTTGAAACGGCGAATTCATCATAACACAGACTCCGGTTGTTCGGATGTCTGATCCGTGATGAACAGTTACACTGAATTCCGAAATCGATCAGATTTTTTCTGATCGCGGGCACCTGCCCTCACGTCAAATTTCGGTCTACTACTCCACTCAGGTCTGACTTCCATCCTGAGTGTGCATGGTGGCGAAAGGCCCCTCTAAAAAGTACGTTCAGGGTGCGTATGATGAGGTCTACAGGGAAAATACCGTAGACAAGAGAAAAAGAGAAGATTAAGAAACTGTTAGATTGGTCACAGAGCAATGCGTTCCACATTCGCCCTTGCGTACATACTTTTCTTCATGATTTAACTTGGAGAAAGAATTCAGTACGTTGCAAATAGCAATAATTATCAGAAATTGAACATCCAAAATGTAACATACTTAGAATAAAACAGTTAAATTCTAAAGACACAGAACTTACCTGAGAGAGGGAAGGAATTCCTGATTTCGAAAATCGTGCAACCTGGTAAAGGCATCCAAGACCTCCATGTTGAACTCCTTTCGACTGAAGTGATGGTGTAAAAACGAAATAAAACGTTAGAATAAACACTATGAAGGCTTAACCCACACAAAATTTGGTAATCACCTGGTCCCAAACCAAGTTGGTGCTTATCAGGGAGACCCGAAGAGGATAAGTGAAAGAAGCGACTTCCGTGGAACGTCACCTGTGAGAGTACAAGCAGTGGATATCAAGAGAATGTGAGACTGTCAAACGGCGATCCTGTTACCGCAAAATACCACGCAAGCCTGACGGCTATTGTGCAAAGTCAACTGCCACCCCCATTATATAGTGGTCTTTTCCAACACTACGAAAATCGCAGAACTATAGTGGTTTAATGAGCAGCGTTTATGAGGCGCTTTGTCGTATTAACACTAGCAGCATAGTTACGGCAGCGATTCTGAGTTGCGCGGTGTGTCAAATTAAGCGACCGTGTTGCAATACTGGTGTCTGTCTGCCACAGTCATTAGGAAAGAAAATCCCAGCTGGAAGTACAAGAAAAGGAAACAGTGTGGAATTAAATCCAAAAGCCTATGGTTCTTCGGAAAACAATCGGGCACAAGGTGTGTACAAACCTTTGATCTACATCGAAATAGACACAGCAAAGCATCATGCTGGAACAAGACATAATCAGTGGGATTGACTTACGAATCTCACCAACAACAACCCAGCAAAAACAGGGGGTAAACTTTAACTGGATAGCGCCACCCGGTGCCCGGGTACATGGGATAATCGGGATGTGGTAGATACACATTCCTCCTGGAGCACCCCCAGAGCGTGAATGGGAGAGATTATCCGCGGACAGACCACTCTTGGTAGAAAAACGATCGTGAACATGTAACGACAATGATACTGTCCACCGATGTCCCTCCCTAACCTATTCCCAACACACAAGCAAACGTTGCTGGGGTAGTTGATTGCCCGATGTGCTCTATGCACCCCGCTGTCTATTAGAAATAAACAAAACAATACCTTGCTAAATCCAGATCATTTCTAGATAGGAGCTTTTAAATCCCGTACTCTATGTCAAACTAGCAAACAGACAATGCTCGCCGAGATCTTATATTCCCTTAAAATCAATGTGTGTTGTGTCTATGAAACACGCCCACAAAAACCAGACGTGGTCATGCTTTTCAAAACACCAAGGAGAACTCAGCTCTCCTAGATTTCAATCCCCGTGTCCAGTGGTCCAGAAGCAACGAATCGTCGATTATATGGCGTGGATGTTACACTCAACCCCAAAGCTGAGCGTGCTTCGCTGGACTGGATTCTGGGGAACAATCCTCTACGCGCCGTTCGGTTAACCAGCTTAATGAAGCTCAGTGCCTGACATAAAAAACGGTGCCTGCTTGTAGTGTTGGTATATGCCCCAACGAACTGCAGTTCTGATGATAAGATGGATACCTTCTATCGAGAGTTATCCTGACTCATTCGCCGAGCAAGAATCACTGACATTGTGATCCTTGCGGGTGAAACAAATGCCCAAGTGAGTCATCTGATTTCATTGGAATCACATTTGGGCGGCCGATTCGGAGTCAATGTTCATCGTACAGACAACGGAGAGAGACTCCGCTTGGGCGGCCGATTCGGAGTCAATGCTCATCGTACAGACAACGGAGAGAGACTCCGACAGTCTTTAGCTGAACATGACCTGTTTCTGGCCAGTACGAACTTTCAGTATAAACGTTCGTATCGCGTAACCTGACGGTCCCCAAGTGCAAAGCAAGCGTTGACCCACTTAAGACTGCCATTTATTCTTGGTTACAAATCTTGATTCCAATCACGCCATAGGGGAAGCGCGCCTAACAGTTCGTTTCCCTTCAGGCCTTCGCAAGTCAGCAAAAAAACATCCCAACCCACCAGTTTTAGAGAAATACCTTTACTCAATAATATTGGCCCGAGAAAGCTCCACTACTCTCTAAGTAAACCAACACTGTACTGATAGCGATCACTTGGATGAAGCATAGCAAAAAGTGAAACGAGCTATGTAGCGGCGCTCAGTGCTGTCTGCTAAAATTCTCCGATATAATCGACCAGTGGATGACGTCGAGACAACTAGTTCTGAATGATGCTAGGAAGTCCATACCAGCCACAACGAGCAAGATGGCGCAAGCAAATGCCCCAAACGCCAAACAGTGAAGAGTCTAATGAAACACCAAGAGCTCTGGGGGGGCATCGAAAGCTCAGTAGATGAAGACTTTGCTACCGGAAACAGCCGTGCTCGATATTAATTGATATGACCGACTGGCCAGAAGGGAGCAAAGGCCAATGAAACGATAGGTAAAAGGCGGTTCATTAACTTACTCGCATGACCGCTGACTGGAAAATGGGCCGAACGCTTTGAAGAATTTAGCTGGCCTCCTGCAACAAAGACCAGGAGGCAGTTCATACGGGCGAATGGAATGTAACACTTAATCGCCCGTCGGAAGATATGAAATACCTATGAGAAGGCCCCGAAACCAGGTCTGTATTCAGCCTTCTTCAAAGAAGGCGGAGAATCCCTGGTGACCCATTTGACAAAGCCCACTGGTGCGACATGGAGTAAAGAGAAACTGCCTGCAGAATGGGGCATGTCGACAGTTATTCCTATCTTCAGAAAGGGTATGCGGACGCTGCGTGAAAACCACCGTGCGATCAGCCTGGTAATTGTGGCATCGAAGATGCTCTCTGGTGTTACACTTCGAAGATTGACTGAACACGGAGACAGAACCGCGAAAACCAAGCTGGGTTCATTCCGGCAAGAGGATGTGTCGATCACATTTTCACCCTCTGACATTCTGGAACGGCGACACGGCTTCCAACAAACAATGATGGTCTTATTCGACAGGAACCCTGCCTTTGACTCTGTCAACCGTAGGGCACCATGACAGTTTCTATGGGGTAAAGGTGTCCCCCATAAACTCTTGACCCTTCTTAAGGCATCGTACGCCAACTCCCGTGGAAGTACGAAGTTCTGCGGGGAGCTCTCGTCCGGGTTCACTACATCGAGTGGTGTCGAACAAGGCTTTCCTCCTTCACCTATCCTCTTCAACTTTGTCATCAATAGTGTTATGGAAGACTCACCACCAGCCTCTAAGGCCTGTGGGGTCGAACTGCTCCCGAGGCACCTGCACACAGATATCGAGTACGCGTACGATACAGCTCTCTCTGGATCTGACGCCAACGTAATGCAGGCCATGTCAAATCGGTGAGACCCAGGACACCCGCACTTCGTACGGTCCGTGTAGTGAGCAAATTGGAACCTACCGGTAACAACAAGACCGTGAGAACACGGGAGAGAATGGCGATAAATCAGAGCTAACTCGTTCCACACAAGCACATGAACTCCCGGAAACAGCTCAAGTGTGCGGTATTTTCTACTTGCTCCACATGAGTCAGAACATGAGACCGTCCATTTGGGCGGCTCATAAGCCACAGTGCATTAAGAGCTAGTGATGCACATGCTGACTGATTATTCGGGCTGCAAACATGAAACCTGTATGAAGCAACTCAGCATACATTAAAGTGTTATTAAAAGTGAATATCTCACACTTCTCCAAGGTAGGTTCCGAGGACAACCTTCGACAGTCGTTCATGTTCCTCCACAAAAAAGCGTGCAACGGATGTTGGATTGCGCTCCAACAAGCCCTGTTCAAACAAGTACTCTAAGCCCTGAAAAGACGTATATAGAATTTCGAAAAAGTCAAAGGTACTTGTTTAGGATTATTATTGAATTCCTGACATCCCAATATTCGTCGACGTTCTGCGGGGTCTTCACTATAAAACATAACGGGAAGCTAAGTAAAGTGCATACCAGTCAACGGGAAATCCAAAACTCTCTATCTGACTGGTGACTTCATACAGTTCCGATTTTATCGCCTGGCCGGAATGTTAGAAAAACGAATTAGTCTACCTCGATGTTCTTGATAACCTGAATTTTCTGTCTCCTTAGGGCCTTTAGTTTCTCTGTTTCGTCTAATGTCAGTTCTAAAATCATCGAATCCTTAACAAACTGCAAATAAGAGAGCAAACCATCATATTCCATAACCATTAATCATCCAAACGGAATCAGTAGTGGGGACGCGAAGCAACCAAAGGGGCCGTAGAAAATTCAGGGCTATGATTGGTCAACAGAAAGCGCGGATTCACAGATGGACATAATGGACCAGCGGTTTGTCCAAGGTTAACGAGTAGAGTTCGCTCTTGTGTTTCAGTGGACTTCGGGTTAACTAAAGAGCGCAAGTGCAGAAAAGTTGCGGTACCATTCAGTGAGGTCTCAGCCTTGAGTGGTATGGTTGTTAGAGAAGTGATTCTTATCAAAAGACATCTAAAACTGACCTGAAATTTGTCTTGAATACAGCTAGAATAGTGTCGTGTAAGGCTGCTCCAAGCATCTGGTAGCCGAAGGGATAAATATTACTGACCACTGAAAGTGCGCGCTCTAATATAGAAAACTTCACAGTCTTTGAACTTTATTTTGGAATATCTAATTACTATCTCGTTTATTTGCTATTGAGGTTTGGCCATTTGGACAGTAGTCGGGATTGAACCAGTGTGACAATGATAAAATGCTTCTTCCCCTGGTTTTCAGGAACTTAGTTATTTGAACATTCATCATAAATTCCAGGAAATCAGCTTCACAATAGAGAAAGATGGCGATAATTGACGGAATGACCCAACAACTGGTATCGAAAGGCTGAGGCAATTTTTCGATCACTTTATCTGATGGGAACAGATCAGGACATTTAGCTACTGGATGTGGGCTATCCTTTGAAATGACAGCCTCTAAAATTTTGATGATTTTACACAATACCGGTAAATTGGAATGGACCAGACGAAGCAAGTCCAAATGTACACAATTTTGGCATTGATAAATGGTAAGCCTTCTTCAGGCTCATATCTGTTACTGTCTTGTCACAAGAGAATAACACAATTTGTCCGAATTTGTTTGCTGTAAAAAGTGATCCACGATTGCATTCTCTGTACTCATATATTTCTTCGTTTGGTTATTTATATATTCACATTTCTGCATCTATCCGTTAGTTAATTATGGCAGCAGAGTAAGAGCAGCTGACATCAACTAGCATTACTTCCAGCGCTATCAGTAGTACGTCAGCTTTGAAACATGATTGGGTCAACAATCAAGTTCTGTTGGTCACTTCATTCACCGTAGCAACACGAACAAATTAGGCCTCGAGTGTTTCTGCAATCACTTTTGTTGTAAAGCTTCAGGCAACAGAATTGCTTCCAAGACAGTGTTTTGTATTAGGTCTCGCAGGAAGAATAACTAACTCTAAAATATTTCACGGAATTGTTATGCTTGAACTCTGGCCGGTTGTCCTTCAAGGTCTTGGCTGGTTCAGCAGCATATTTGAGAAGTATTAGCCTATTTATTGGTCGATGAGGAGCTTTGGGGCATCACACATACACATAACACACAGAAGCAAAAGGGTAAAGTTTGGCCAACCGATCAGCAACCACTTAACCAATTAGGCTACCAATATTCCGCAACGTAAGGAGGAAGATTTTATATATCCCACTGTCCACCCCACAGCCATTGCCGACGCGACATGATCAGATGTATAGCTGCCTTTAATAACTACGCTGTGAGACTGGTGACAAAATGTCAAGGACTTTGAACGAAGACATACAGATGATTATATCCAGAAGATGTCCATTTGATCTTGGGTATGCTCAGAGTCTACGCCGCTAGATACGAAGTGTTTTGTATAAAGGTTTGCCGACATTGACAGCGGAACTTGTCTGACTCACAACTAGGCCTAGCGGAGATCAATTTTGTATTCCCCTCAAACCTGACATGAATGAATGGAACCTCGGAACGGTATGAGTATCACGGAAAGTGCTTGAACTGCGACATGTACGGGTAATGCACGCCTTGTGAAGCTTGTCTGAATTTTCAGCCAGGCACGTCTCCCAGTGTATCCAACCCTGGGTTGATCCTTGTCGATTAACATTACATACAAACGCTTGGTTTTCCTGCTCTGAGGTATCCACTCTCCGATTTGAAAACCTCACTGAGTTATTGGGTTTCTGTTCTGTTTAACTTGTTTGTGTTATCTGATATTACTGAGGTCACTGTGTAGTGAGGCCCCGCAGACAGCATATTACAGAAAAGTCCTATTTATGTAGAAAGTCTTATTAGTTACCTAGCATATACACCAATTTCGGATGTATACCTCTTGGGTTTTAGTAATAGGCCGTGTCTATCCTCGTCCTTGTTGATTAACAGTTTGATTTTTACTATCATATGGAACAGTCCAGTAAAACGGAACACCATGAAACGGGTGACTGATGGTGCTTGGCACTTGGGTTGATTTGATTATTGCTTGATGTTTCCAGTAATATTAGTAGTCACTTGGAGATCAGCTTTAGCTTGGATCCAGAGAGAGAGAGAGTACCGTTGGAGTAGGTACAGGTGAGGGCATTCGGCTACTCACTGAGTGCTGAAAATAGGCGTAACTCCACATGGTTTGATAGATTGCCTCGTCAGGAATCCCGTAAGCTAGAGGAGACATCTAAATGAAGCACTGCTTCGCAATATCTTACCACCAAGTTCAGACAGTCATATGGGTTACAATGAATTTGTCGACCCATACCTAGTCAGCATGAGCCTCAGTGTAAAACAGGCCCAACATAGTGATCAAATGACTAGAGCATGGTTAGGTCCTCTTTGGAGTACGAATGACTAAGGACGTTCAATGAACCGATTGTGTTGGCTGGTAAGCGATGTCTGTGAGTTGTCAGAATAAATGTGGCATAAACGTCATAAACACCTGAACATCTAAGTCTCAAAGTGAGATACTGAAAAGTATTCCTTCACTCGAAAGGTCTCCCCAAATCAATCTCTGTGAAGGGGTATTTCCTTTAATTTTTGGTCTCTCTCATATCTGATTGCTGAAAAACTGCTTCCTCTTTGCGTCCTCAGTGACGGCTTAGTGATTTCGAAAAAAGCTTTTTCGCTCAAATTCGGGTGGCTTTGGAAAGTGCCAATATTTTGAAATGAAATGGAATAAAAAATTTCAAAGGGATTGAAGTTCAATCTTGTCCTCTTTTGGCGTTCGACACTCGTTTGAACCGTCACTTACGTACTATTTTCCACACTACGTACGCTCCGATAGCGACGAGTTAGTAGCAGAATGGTGACAATAGATTGTGCGCTTTGAAACCAGTTTGTGTAGTTATTTTTTCAGTTATTTTGCAGTTTCTTCATCCTAATCACAAATTGGGCAAATGAATGTGTGCGGTTAGCTGGAGTGCTTAACAGCATCAAATGTCGGAAGGAAACAAGGAAAAGCTTTTCGCCGATACCTCGACCGTATTCGGGCGAGTATCCGCAGCTACTTATTCAAAGAACAAAACCAATGTTTGCACTCGAATGAATAATTCGAAACGTTTAGTTTCTTTCTTGTATCCGAGGTCTTGACCAAAGAATTTTTCATGCGTTCTAATGTACCTTTGAATTCAATGGTAGCCTGCTTCTAAAAATGTTCACACGCACCATGTCATCGATCCAAAGCATGCTGTTAACACATTTCAAATGTAACTGCGATGTTGGGTGTGTATACACACCGAAAAATGGTAGTACCATAAATTCGGTTCCATACTGTCTAACACTGTGTCGTTTTTGGCGAACATTGAGGCGGTTGAAAAGAATGCGGGAAAAATTCGCCACAGCTCTGCCCCCCTTTACAGGATGGGGTTATCTATACTTTAGATTCACTACATAGGATTCAGTGGGACATCGACTCTTTCTCGCTCTCTCTCTAGTCAAGACAGGCCTGGCATTGTGCATTCAGAGCGAATTTTCAGAGGGTAGGGGAAGTATAGCAAATATCACCATACCGCAGTCATTGACAACGAAGGTACTGCTCCTGAATAAAATTAAGTGCAGACACTTCTTTCAACTTAGAACAGGAGGGCAAAATGTGTGCGGAATTTTGTTTCGAGTCTTCGTGAAAAGCCCCTTATTTGTCTATACCTATTTGCAAACACTTAATCAGACTTGAGCTTGTAATTTTTATAGTTCCAACTAGGTTCGCTGTACTGTAACAGAGTGACAAACTGCACGACAGAGAGGTCATTCACCCTTTGCGGCCAATAAATGCATAAGAAACAAATCAACCCAGTGGGACACAACGTAATTAGTAGACCGAGTTACGCTGATCGAATGGATACCGGAAGTCTGCCTGGGTATGAGTGAATAAGAACAGAGCTTCCATGCCCGGTTGAAGACAATTTCAACAGACTTGGCAGAAAAGCGGTTGTGCGAACTAACAGGGGGAAACTTGTAAAAGGCTGCTTATTACCAGAAAAGCTAGAGAGATCGCCCAACGGAGAATGGTGCGGTGTGAAATTCCAGTGCGTAAATAAGAATGGAAGATTGATTTGCAAATGATTGTATTTATCGAAGTCAGTCCAATTTGGATTCAAGTAGAACATACGGTTGACGGAAACTCAGGGACTGCGCCGAATATCGTAACAACTGAAAAATGAGGCGGCCTGGTGCAGCACATTCAGTTGCCTGGAAACATAAAAAACGAGAGGTTCAGCTGGGTTTCAGGTGTCTCTCGCAAAACCAAATAGATTTGAAAATGAGTGTATTTATCGAAATCAGGCCAATTTGGGTTCAAGCAGAACATAAGGTTGACGGAAACTCGGGGACTGCGCCTACCTGATGAGCCCCAAGAAGGGGAAAACCAGTCGTGGGCTGTCGAAGAATTTTCAGCAACCTTATGAGTAGTGCATTACGTATAAGAATGAAAGAGATTTAATGATATTCGAGCGTGCAGGACGAGAGTTGGACCTGTTTGGCAGTTTGGTCAGACTCCTGTGACTCAAAGAAAAATGTCCTGAGAAGAATGAAACGCAGGCAAGCGCAACATCACCCGTTTGTCTACATTCAACACGATTGCCAGACATTGGCAACACTTGAGTGATTATAGGAGATAAGAAAGGCAACACAATGGCTTCCTAAATCTCACCAGTGTTAACTGTCAGGACTGAAGAGTCCTAAGAACTGGCCATTATAAGCTGAGACTTGAGCTGGATTTCGGAACCCGTCATGGGTAGTATGGCTAGGTTTTGGTAGTCGTTGCACCTAGAAAGCAGCCAGAGAAAAGTCAAATACTGGGACGTGCGTTAAAATGGCCAAGAACAGCGAATGATCTTTTCACGTTGCGATCCAACTAAGAAGTAACAACATGTAAAACATGCAATATCATATAGACTGAGGTGCAAACTGCAACCATCGTCCCTTTTAGGCTGGCTTTCGTCCGGTAAGAGAGCAGTAGTTTAACAAACTTTTGGAGACAAACTTTCACTCCAACGGATGGTATATCGCTGCATCTTTCTTCGGTACTGGTCTGGTACAAGGTGGCCCCCACCAGTCAACTCTGCGGTGGGAAAGGGCAGCTGTCCTACACATTCCCTCAGCAATCTCATATGTGTCGTACACCTTGTGGGGTTTCCGTACGAAAAATTGCTTTCGTAGCAAGTCAGAGGTGACAACGATAATCTGAGATCCTGAATCAGTTTGACTGATGGCGAACATAGTTCAGTGAAGTGACAAGGCTGTTGAAATTCTGATTATTTTGGGGCTTCGACTTTTGTGCCCAGTGCCAAGTTCAAATACCAAACCGGTAAATATGTTTTGTCCACACCGACCTAGTGTTTATATTTAGGCGCTTGTGCAAGTCGCCTTTATCAGTACTCGTCCATTCAGCTAAATAGTAGGGGACTGTACATTGCGATTAAAACTCTGAGTAGTTAAATTTCCCACGATACATTTTTTGGGACCACGCTGGACATGTTCAATTGGAGTTTTGCCTTTCTTGCGTCCCGTTTCTGTCCCTCATGAAGGCGGTTAGCTTGTGTGTTGCCAGTGTCTCGTGTTTTTCCCGGCGAAGTCTACCATCGTGGACCTTTTTTATGTTTCACTGGCGGGTTTCTAAATTTCATCTCTTCCGCACTCTAAGAAATGCCAGCTCAATTTCTGCATCTTCTGTAGTTATCTTTTTGAAGAATAGCTGGGACTTCGTTTCCAGAAGACGATGAATCCTATTAGGTAATCTTTGGTCCATTAGACAGCCTCTTGGTTACCTTGGGGCGACTGCTGTGTCAACGTCGTGAATATCCTGGATGTCGGTCATGTACGTCTCCTCCACTGAAACTGGCTCCAGTTTAAGTTGGAAAGATACGCATTTCTGGGAAGTCTGCACGGCGGAAGTTTGGAATCCATATTTGAGGCAACGGGTTCCTGACCCAGTGGCAGATGAAATCAAAAGTCAGTACGCGGTGGACTCAGTGGAGCCTCAGCTAACACTTACTGGGCGAAATGTCCTTCATTGGTGATAAGCAAATCCACCAGGGATGGTAGTGGTAAAGTGGTAGCTGTAAGGGAATTGTTCAAGGGTTTGTATGAGGAGCAGATCATCATCCGACGTAAAGGATGGATAAAGAGAGACGGTGTAGCGGAAAACAGTCGGTCTCATAGAAAGCAACCCCACCTGCTTTTCCGCGACTCAGGCAGCTCGGAAAATGGAGTAGTCGTCTCAGATCGTAGTTTCAAAAGCATTTGGTGTGGGCCAGGTTTCTGTAAGTGTGAGTTTGGACGGTTGTTCAAAGCAACCCGGGTGTTGAATACTTGGAAGCTTCCCAAAGAGACTAGGGCAGTTTGTGTACGAATATTTTAACGCTCTGCGGCGTCTGTGATTGGTAAAGAGGGGGTTTTGTCACCAGATCGGCTTGCGGACTTGATAGCCCAGGGCCTCAAATAAGCCTCTAAGTCGTACTTGTCTGCTTCTTGACTTGGTGCTTCCGGGGACAGCTGTTCGATTCCAAGTGGGTCTTGCTCCCTGGGAGTTGCGCGGGCTATTTGTCTTTGGAGGACGTAGTTTTTCACCTCGTGGTCGAAAATGTTGATGGCTGCCGCATGCAGCTTGTTCAGCTTTCGGAAGCCTGTATTAGTCGCCTTTCAAGGATTTATTGGTTAAAACGCAGTGACTCGGTTTCTTGGGCACTGGCGCGGTTTGGCCCCCATAGTCTCTGTATGGCCATGTCGGGTCGCTTGTCCGTTGGATGGCGCCACACAAATTAATATTCCTTGTGGTGGATTTCCCAAGAAGTGCATTTTCGTAGATGACTGCAGTTTCAATACAGCCTTTCGACTGGCAAAGTTCACTGGGATCGTTGGATCGCGGTCGCTTTCATTTTGTTTGTGTGGACCACTTGGTCGTCCGTGATCGGCCTGACCGATACGGTGTAGGTAAGGTTTGCTGGTACACTGCTGTCGGGTTTGTGGCTTTAACTATTCGGGTCATGAGTCACGCAAGTTTCCACAATTACGCAGAAAAATTTTGACAGAGTGGAGCTGGAGGCTGGAAGTTTCGCATTTTCTGTGGTTCGGGGGCTCTACCAGCAGTCGAGGTTATCGCTTGTGGTCGACCTGCCAGTGGATTTCGCTGCCTGCTTCTGCACAGCTGACATAATCCAGTCCAGATCCTTGTGCGGAGTTCACTGCTGAGCTTTCACCCTCCGCTGAACTAATAGGTAATGGTGGTTTCAGATACGTTGGATGCTGTGTCCTCGCGACGCTTGCCTCACTTCAAGCGTCACCGTCATTAGTAACCGAGTGTTCTGTGGCAATTGAGTAGGGACGTCAATCTGGACGTGCAGCCGGTTGCTTTGACGTGCCTTAAAAGCGCAAGAGTCCATGGCTGCCATCGGGTTTACCATAAGTTTTAGGCCAGTTGATCTGTCGCCAAGCGAAATCTTGTTTTGCGCCTCCCCTTCATTATTGCTTTGGCAGTTTTCGCGCCGCTAGATGGCAATCCTCGGATATTGCTTGATTTTGGGAAAGGCCTCTGAAATACTGATAGCTCGCTCTAAGGTCGTTTGTGCTTCCTCTTCTGCGTAACCATTTTACGTGATGTGATGCGTATTCAGGCTTTGTTGCGACACCACCAAGAAGCGACTCTGTCAGTTTTGTTGGCATGCATGTTCTGAAGAACGCCTAGCAGACGATCATCCTCGTGCGCTTGTCCACTGCAGGCGCCGTGTTGGACGCAAAAGCAGGACATTCCAACTTCTTGCTTCCGCTACCCGCTGAAGTAGTTTGAAAAGTCAGTTTGATATCTGACCTGTGGGAGCACGTTGATTTGTGAGTTTGAGGTCGCATCTGGCCAATTCGTTTGTTACTTTGACGCATCCCAGGTCTCGCCCTCCATCATTATCTTTAAGTTGAAGTAGACGAATGTGACCCTGATGTGATTCTAGAAAACAACGTGTCACGTTGAATGAGGCATTTATGCCCACTATGCGACATGTACAAATTCATTTGCAGCACACTTTTCTAAAAGCTCTCCAAGATTTCAAAACTATCGGCAAATTAAAATAGTGAGTGTAGCCGCAAAATATCATCCACACACAATAGAAGCAGTGAATGACCAAAGATGTGGCCCTGGAGCCCGCCACTTGCCTTCCTCTTTGGTGGTGAGGAATGACCCACAATCACACGAAGTACCTCGTCACCACGGGGACGTTCAGTCTACTAGTAACTTAAAATAGTTGTCTCAAAGGACAACAGTCTAACCACGAAGAAGCCGTGTTTGCAGGGAGCGAAGGCTTTAGAGGCATGCCCACAACCTTGCCTAAAAAACAAATAATTTTCGCGCTGACGATTATGTTCTGACAAGTTTTCACAAAATCCACTGATATCCGATCACATGTAGTCCATTCTTCAGCTACGAGAAACACATGCCAGGCCAGTGAGATTGGCAGCTTCCTCACCAACATCGTGGATAGTCAAAACGCTGGCGTACCTTCAATCCTCTGGCTATGTTGACCGGAGCTTCGGAAGAATCGCGACAGTACATTTCGCCACTCCGAAGGTTCTAGGATGCTTGTCATTGCGTGATGCAGACTTGGTGAGTAAGATTAGATCAGGGCGGTAGTCACTGCATATGTCACCATAGAGACTGATACTTCTAGTCACCTGTCTCTCAGATACGTCTTTTGCACACCATAATGTGTGCTTGTGTTTGGAAATCCATTGGCATCCTACGTCGTACGATTTCTTTAGCATATAAGTTGAACCATTTTCCGAGGTCAGTAGATGAATCTCTCTTAGCTAAAAGGCAGTTTACTCTGATGCGTTTGGTAGTATGGTATACGAGGCTCTGAACACCGCCACAGGTAGCCCTTCAGGTGCGCTTTACTAGCCAACTAGGGTATTACGGTGGGCCTCGATAATTAAGGAGTTCTCTCACACTATGACGCATCAGTCGACTCGCGTTCAGCTGCTTGTATTCCTGAATTCATCTACGGTGGTTTTAGTGAATGTTGGTATGCTGTGTTACTGAGGTCCGTGTTTAGTAGCTCGCGTGCAGCTCACGCAGAAAATCGTCTGCACTGTGAACATTAGCAGAATGCTGGCAGGCGCAGTGGATCCTCCTTTCTTTTCCTTGATCTTAGCGAGAAGGTTTGAGGTCAGTTTATCGGACTTACCGTGAGCCCCTGGCACAGAAACTAAACGCAGCAGCTGGTCTCTGACCCTGCCTTTACTACCACGCAACGGAGTCTGCATGTCACCCACACTCTTTGTATGACAAAGGTTCATTTGTCTCGGCATTGATGAGCGAATTGCGGTAGCATGCAAGGGCTTGTTCGTAGTTATTCGTTTCTGGTTAACGGTAAATTGCGGTAGCATGCGAGGGCTAGTTCGTAGTTATTCGTTTCTGGTTAACGGTTTCTAATTTTTTCAGTAACGAACTCCGATCACTAAACTCTTCTCGCTTTATGTGTTTCAGTATGGTGCGTCTCAGCCCGGGTTTGGTTACCCGGCATTTGTCTATGCTGTAAGTTAATTTACTTGGCTACTTACCTCTGGACGATGATCTTGCGGTTCATCGTGGGGCGACTTTTACCGGCTTCCATGTCTGTCTAAACCCTCAGTGGCGTGAATTCTACGCCTCTTCTGTTAGGTGCCTTTGGTTTTGTTTTTCGCCTTCCACGGTGTTCACTGTGGTCCCTCTTGAGGGTTTTTCTCAGCGATTAAACTCTCTTACTTCTACCTCTATCCCGCGGATTTTCACATGTCCCACGGCAGTCGTCCACCGGTTTCCAGCAGACAGCGAGCCAACTCCAAGTTATTCAGCATTTGCATATATCGGTTCAGTCCCACTTTTGATCCTGCTGATTTTCTTCTGCCGCCGACGGTACACATATCTTGTGCTACCTCCAATATTCAGAAGAAGCTCTTACATATCAAGCCCTTGATGGTAAGGTATTCTGGGAAAAACTTCCAGTCCCAAGACCCTTGTGGTCGCCAGCTCTAACGGTGGACGGGTTTTGACAATTATGTAACCTAGCACCCAGGTAGACAGCCAATACCTCTGCAGCAGTCCGTCAACCATTAGGCAAATGTGATGGGGTTGGAGGGTGTACAGACTGCGAGCAATATGCAGCGCTTCCGTACGCACATTCGGAGTGAGTTGCTAGAAAAACTAGTGATTTCCCTTCAACTTTTGTAGTGATACGCACCGTAAAAGTAGTGAGACAAAGCAAAATAGGAAGGAACAATATTTTTTGAAAGCATTGATACTTTGTACTAAGAAATGCTGGACATGTGAAGTATATATCGAAATTCAGTGGGTGTTTATGAGCGTCGAACATGGGGAGGTGCTGTAGTTACCATTATATGGAAGCAACCACACACGAACCATTAGCGGCCGATTGCTGGAAGCAAGTCTTCATTAATTTTGCCGGAATTACGAAGTCGTCGCAGTTAAGAATTTTGAGGGGTCCGTCTATCTCGGCTGCAGGTTTTGTTGATATTTTGCCTATAGCTTTTTGTTTAAGTGAGCAAACTTCCAAATTAAAAACAAGTATACTTCGTCCAACACCTGTGCCGTTGGTTTAGGCTTGTCCTGATTGCAGCGTACAACCTAGGAGATCCTCTACTGAATTCAGGGCAGCAACCATAACGGGATAAAAATAGTCTCTTTTGTGAGTCACTAGATTCAATAAAGGCACGTGGTGCGACACTGCAGATGCGACTCCTTTTGAGTGGTCTACACGTGCTTTCCTAGGCTGTAAATGCGCGTACCGATGCTACCTCATTGTCCGAGTCTGCAACACAACTATGCACTTCATGTTTTTCCCCATTTTTTCCCTGCATAGTCGCTAACAAATCCGCTACGCTCATCCACCTTCCATGATTAGCCAGCGCCTTTTTCTGCGCAGCATGTAATATCAGATAGCCATCCCTATCACCAGCCAATATGCTTTCTGTTTAACCTGGGCCATAACTAGTAACTTGCCTTCTTCCGCAGCTCCTTCGCCCATTACTTCATGAGCATTTCTGAATCTTTCTATACGCTTTCTTTGATGGACCCTTATTTTGCCCTGGCACACTCAAATGCGTAAAAATCCCAACAGATTCGAGTGACTGCAAGCTAACCGCTTGAACACGCGAGCCAGCTAAGAGGGCAAGAAGGCTTCAAAAACGATTTTGTGAACAGTCTGCTGACCCCTCTGTTCTTCCTGCCCAGATTCCTGGAAGGCTACTCAGTTGTCTACGACCTTACTAGTACAAAGTTTTGCTGGTGCACGTCCTTCACATTCATATATGTTCACGCCTGTACGCGTCAACCACGTCACCAGTTCCTATACCTGAATGTCGTCTAGCGTTTTTGAAATCGCGAACTGTCGCCTGTATACAGTAGTTAGAAACTGTAATCATTTGTAGCCACCTGCTATTTCGGACTAGAGCCCAACCTGTACCATGGCGCTCTCTAGTAGACCTTTTTCGCTCTTTTCTCTATTTTGAGTCCCCAATCTGTAATCGAAAAGTCTTATCGCCTTGCATGAATGGTAACAACGAGACCAGTTGCGCCACCATAGGCCAAGAGTATTCTTCACGCAGGCCGGTCTTGGTTTGTCATTATTCGCTCGCCCATCTCAAATACCCGAGAAAATCAACAAAGTTACACAAAACGTACATGTGGGACTCCCCGCGAGCCGAAGCACTATGTCGCGGTTAAGCTACTGCAACTGCCATGCCCAGTTCGATGGCTTGCACGTATTTCACCATATCTCCAGTAGTTCCCGACCAAGCGGGGTACATTCACCCATAAAACCTCCTCTATCTGATGTATTAAGCCAAAAATCCAAAGTGCTTCTCACACTTTTGTACCCTTGCTTTTTCTGTTCATAATTCCACAAAGTTTTCCTATGACGCCACCAAAGAGTCTGTATGCCGGCGACGATAACCCTTTGTCTTCATCCGATACAGCGGTTGGGTTAGTGAAACGTAAAGAGAAAGGATGAGCACTATCTTTTGCGATGATATTCACAAAATTTTAGCACATATAAGCGGCTGAAACCGTAGTTGCTCACAATACAGGGCTGTGCATACCTTGTTGGATGGCCAAGCGCTAACGGGGATTGCTCGTGGGGAGATACGGCGGATGCCATATTGGAAAGCCAGATTTTATCCGGGACCAATCAGAGCCCCGAATCATGCCGGAAGGGAGTGCTATGAGCTTCTTAACAGTCCATTTTTATTAGCTTTTCCGTTTGTGAGCGTCTCTGGACAATCGTTCCCAGTTTTGGGTGGCAAGTCCATCGAGAGGAAAACGCTCCCAGTATTCGTAAGCAACTTCTGCACCTATTTCGGCGGTTCTTCTCCGTCTAAAACATCCATGTTAAGCAAGTCACAGTCATATATAAACAGGTTGTGTAAAAACTCTGTTAACAGTCCATGTATTGTGCATGACTGCTTTGCGACCAAAGATTCTTAATAAAATGAAACCTATGGCTGGCATGCAACTGCAGTGGACCCATCATTCGGCCACCGGTATGCGGCATGTATCAGTCTTTTGGTGTGCAGCGAACCTATTCAATTTTGTCCAGGCCCAAAAACATTAGAGTTCTTTTCAGTCCCGGGACAACACTCCTAATGTCGACCCAGAAAGAGCTTAAACGCCAAAGCCATGATGATGCAGCTTTTGGGCGAAAATTTCAGGCGCGTCTAAGCTTAGAAAGCCGTCGGTCAGTGATATCTGACTACGTACAACTCGAACCAAGTAGCCGAGACTCCCAAAACTCGCCCAAGGTAAATATAATCCATGGCAACTTATGTGATTTCAGCTTATTTTCTGGAATCCGGAAGGGGAACAGGAACCCTACCCGTTAAAACCTCTGACTCGATAAGGAATCACTCTAAGTATCTCGTTTCTGAGCCTTCATCATTAATATTGCCTACCACAAGCCCGACAGCTTCAAGCTTCTCGGTGTCCCAGTTCATTTGCTCCCACCTAGGTGCACGTAGCCAAACTAAATGGTTCACGTTTACCCGGGGATACAGAAAAATGAGGTAGCTACGTAATACGTCCTTCGATAAGTGGTTGGAAAACCAGTAGACGCGGGATCAACTCACTGCAATTTAAGCAAGATTATTGGCAAAGCAATTTTTAAGAACAAAATCTAAGGCCATGGACACAAGTTGGCAAACGATACTAATCAAGATGAAGTGGATAATGGAATGATGTAATTGACAACTGAAACATGCCTGGGGTAGAACCTGGTGGCCTGGACCAACTGTGAAATCTGTTGCAAAAATCGAGCCACTCTAAACAGCTCTAAGAATGATAAACCAAGAACGACAAACCCAGGTTATCCACAGGAAAAAAGACCCAACAAAAGTGGGGTATTTTTAAAAAACCTAGCATGGCGGTCCAAAAGGCCTTTAACGACACTGGTGCGAAGGCTAAGGGAGTTAAACTCTGGCGGTTGCATATTAAAAAACCTAGCGTGGTGGTCCAAAAAGCCTTTAACGACACTGGTGCGAACGCTAAGGGAGTTAAACTCTGGCGGTTGCATACGATCAGATGGCATGCCTCATAAAATCAGCAACCTTATAGACACATTCCTCCAAAAATCCGGCGGAGTTGCCAAAAAATGTAAAAATTATTCATATATGCTGCGGACTAAGCAAGTAGGCTTATATGGGAGGTCAAGCGCACGTTTGTGTATGAAAGATTCTTGGACATGAGATAGCGGAGGGAATGGAGGTTCACCGACGAAAGAGTAATGGACGGCGGGCCAGAATTCAGGTCGGGTATAAGAATTCGGAACTATTATTGGCCTTGGTTCCTCTGTGACCCGGAGCACGAGAGCGTTGGTTGCAGTAGCTGGGATAGGTGAACTCGCTTGGGGAGATTGTCAGAATTAGCTAAGAACAACATCAAACACGAACAAGACCAGTTTTCTTGTGCCATAGAAGACAGTGTTGATTGTACGCGACGTATCGCTTCAGAAGCATGTACTAAGAGTGGTCACAGCTATAAGAGGGGCCGAAGAAGATCCAAAGGAAGTTCTAGAAAGTTGTACTTGGTGTAGCAATTATCCAACAGCAAATGTTACCAGGTGGAGAAAAAGTTTGAGTTAACTGTAGCTGGCGGCAGCATAAATCATTGTACCGGTGAAATTCTAGTCCCAATGGTTAAGAATGACACGACGGACATCTTTTATGAAATGGAAACGTGAGGACGACCCAGTACTTGAGACGCACACCATTCACGGTGGTATTGTAGGCTGAAGACCTCAAATCTCTCCTGCGTATCTCTCCGCAACATTATATCTCTCCAAAACCTAACCGAGAAAACGGAACAAAGTTGGGTCTACGCCATTTTTGACGGAACTTCAACAGACTGACAGACATGTAAGACCTTCCCTATAGTCCACCTTCATCTCTTCGTCCTCCTCGTCCGTGAAATCAACATCTCTGTAGTGGATCCATCAGGATATATACTTGTTTGGTTTTCCAACCCCCCACACGCGCCTTACGTGGCTTTATTTCTCTTACTTAATCTCCAGCAGTTGAATTCTGCCCCAACCCTGCCATCTCCCTACGATTCCACCTAGATCTAAGACAAAAATGTAGGAAGCCCATGAGCCTAATTTCTTTAGGGCTAATTCCGCCAAAATAGGATAACCTATCCCCATTTTAGCCTTCTGCAATTAAGGCGTTAGCCCCAACACTCCCACATCATGATATAGGGGTACGTTCTCTCTCTAGATTGACTGGTGCAACCTGGCAGCATCCTAACCCGGTCTGGTGCCTACATTTTTAGATATATTCACATTGATAGGCGATATCAGGGTTCCCTGCAGGCCGCCTGATTGTGGGTAGGCTGGTGAACCGCAGTCGTCGACCGTAGCCTTACCAACGAGCTTCGTGGGATGGGACGGGAGTGACTTTCCTGGGTTCTCCCCCAACTTGCTGTCTGCAATCGTAGAGACTTTTCTGGAACTACTTCTGCGCTCTCAGCAAGATGACACGCACTCAACATTCCCGAAAGCTAAAGCTCTTTGGCGCTTTCTGGCACTCCACTCCCGCATTTACACTCGTGTCTCGAAAGAATCACCGGGTAGGCCACCAAACCCAAAACTGGACATCCCGGACTTGGTACTTTAGGCCAGCCCGTGAAGCTAAACGTTTTTCTCGCAGGTAGGGTTATGCAAGTCAACAGTTTGAATGACAGAACAAGGTGCGCCCCATTATTGAGGTACAATAATTCACAAGAATTGTTGGTCGATACGCGAGGTTTCAACGGGGGAATTGAGCCGTGAAGTCTAGTTGTGCAAGAGGCTCACGGTTCCCACACAAACACTGGAACAGCTCAAAAACTTTCCGATATCTGAGCGAACGTTTTCAAACAGAACACATTCAAGGTCACCCATAATGGTGACCATCAGTCACCCCACCTTTACTGACGACGCAAGCTCGATCATTGATGTAATTTCGGTAGCCCGAAGAAGAATCAATGGGAGAAGTCCAACAGCTCGGTACGCGAATAGTCTACGGTCTGGCTTCCAAGCTCCGACTTAAAAAATACGATTGTTTAATGCGCTCCATGCGCCTAGGCTACAGTTCAATGCAGCGCAAATTCTTGAACAAATTAGACGTAGAGGAGACAACTTTGGGAGCAGATTCCCTTTAGGGTGCAAAATATGTGGTTGTGGCACAATCCAGGAAAATAACAGTGCACACAATTTGCTTGCTGTATTTGCGTAGATTCCTCAAGTTTGGATAAGTTTACCGCAAACCATGCTGTAGATATCACATCGGTTGTAGGTTTTTTTATTTTTTCTAGCAATTCAGATATCTCACGGCGTTTAGCTTGCGTTTCGGATACTGTCAAATAACTATCAACTCAAAGGACCGAGAGAGAATTGAACAAGCGGTTGGGGAAAACCGGTATCAGTTTAGACGGATGTCATTTGGTTTGTCGGGGCACCGGCGTAATCCGATGAGTTTCATTGATTGTTTCCAGCAATTAGTTGGGCCACTTTGAACCACGCATTTGTTGACGAGCCTCTGCTTAAACGACTTAGCATTTGGAGTTTCGCGCGTGACTCAACGTGGCCCAACTAACTGCTGAAAACAATCAACATGAGGTCCCACTGAGAACTTATCTGCTTACGGAAGAAAAAGATCGTTAGTTAGTTCATCACAAGCATTGTGTTTCATCTCGCATCATCCTCACTTTACCTATCGAAAACCCGAAAAGCTCCATACATTTGTCGACTGCGCTGCGAATGGTCGAATTGTATCTCTCCCTGATTGCTTAGTTTTTGAATCCGACCCTACTAATCATAGCACCGGCGTTTCTCTTCGTTTCCGACTCCACGAAATTGCTTTGTCTGCAGTTATAGAATATGTTTTCACAAGTACTCTTACCACCGTAGAATAGATCAGCGTTCAGTTTTCTGTAGTATGCTGGCGGCGGCGTGAAGAAATCCCCGGAAGTCTATCATCTTAACGTGCACATATCCTAAGCAACTTCCTTGTTCTGCGATTTGTTCCCTCTAAGTAGGATCGCTCGTGACAACGGGAGTCTTCCCGACGAAAAGACGGTTTCTGAAGCAAAGAAAAACTCGCGCGTATATTGTATAGAACCAGTAAAATCTATTGATATAGCCAAAAAACTATTTTTTGAACTAAGTTTGCGGACCACGTTTGCATAAGTGGCCTGGGAACAATCCGGAAGTACTGAATCATCCCTATCCGCGAACGATCCTCCGAGTTAGTTGAAGTTGAAATTGCAGACTCAAGTGTGCACAAGATGTTGGGTTTCTGATGGTCCATCGGAACCGACTGCTTTCGACTCAAAGTCAATCAGCCAGCCCTTACGGCCACTAAACGTGGCATACTTCCTCGCATCACCTTGCGTGCAAATTCGTGGCCCTGCTTTTACCTCAACCCAAACAATTATTATAAAGACTGTACGAGAAGAATTGTGATTTAGACCAACGCATCGATAGAGCCATGGAATCTTTGTGGAAGTGTTGGCAGTGCGATATACAAGGGTTTGGAGCACTGTAAGTGCCTCGATCCATCATGCCTGTTGAGTTTGGTGTACGTTCCACCGAGCTGCATTTCTTCTCTGATATCTCAGAAGTTAATTACGGATCCACTGTTCATTCACGGTGCTTACCCAGTTCTGGGATGGTATGCTGTAAGTTTCTGATCGGTAAATCCTGTGTCTCCCCTATAAAGCTTGTTCCTATACTGTGACTGAAATTTCAAGCTTGTCCGTAGGGTTAAAGCGCAACATCCTGAGGAAACTGAATTGGAAAATAGACAGCAATTGGTTGTGGACCGACTCTATGGTCATGATCCATTATATCTTTAACAGAAAGTCCAAACATAAGGCCCTCGTCGCTCGTAGGCTAGGATCCATTCACGAGAATACGGAACTATACCTATAGAGGCCTATGGCAATGCAAGACAATTCAGCACCTTACGCAACGAAAGGAATCTCTGGTGGCAACCTGGATGTTCTAGATGTTTGGTTGTACAACTCAACCTTCCCAAGAAGCCCAGAGCATGTGTAGCGGAACCTGAATTTTGGATGCCTTACCGACGGTGTATTTGGCTTTGACGTCAGGAAGTCTAACTTTCCGAACACTACCGTCTTGGAGGAAGCATTTGACAAACGGCTTTCTTACCATTCTTCATGGACTGGGCTTAAACGACACACAGTATGGATAACACGATTCAAATTGTACTCTTGCGTAAGGTTCAACAAAAAAGAGAAGTTTTTGCTCCCACTTAGTGCTCCACAGCTTGATGAATTGAGAGCAGCAGAATATTTTATATTGCAATACGTACAACGACACACCGGAGAAGCACGTCCCGGTGGGACCCAGAATTTAGCCTAGCTAACTCGTTACGTAAACTCTCTTTAATTCTTCCTCAGGGACTGATACCTGTCTGAAAAAAAGCTTCAAAATAGTGGCTTGCCATAATCCTGCAGACATCCCAACATACGTCCTAGCCGACATCTGGTGACACATTGCTGGTCATGCCTCAATCTCTATGCTCCGTACAAGTTGAAAAATAGACCTATTAAACAATGCTACTAAGAGTTAGGACATACCAACTCATCGCATGATTTAGCTGTTATGCGTCAGAAATCTTGGGCTGTCAAGGGGGCAGCCTCAGTTAAAGGATTGTGCGTGGGTGATTGTCATGCAAGGCAAGGTCGGTGAGACCAACAAGACAGTTGACGACATCCTTATCAGCCTGCAGAGATGGACATGCTTACGCTTTAGCAGTCACCAGTGTGGATTCTTTGGTTCTTTTTCTGTACGCGACGGAAGAAGCTATACAGATGTATCTTTTTTGTTGGAAGACTAGTGCACTTCATAACGAGGTAGCTTATTTCTCATTATTTGACTCGTTTATCACGGCACATTCCCATTTTGCTTACAGCCGAGATTAACCAAAGGCAATATGCAGGGGCCAGGGAAGCGAATTCGTTGTAGCTAAACTAAAGCTTCGAAAATTTCGGAAATTGCTAAATTGTGATCCCGTTAACAAGAGAATGCTAGCCCACAGGGTCGAATGGCCCTTTATTCAAATCTCTAGCAGCCACCGCTGAGGGGTGTGGGGGCGATAGATACGATCTATCCGCCGGCTGCCTAATGCAGCCTTCCGCAAGCAATGTTGACTGACGAATTTTTGTCTTCTTTCCCCACTGACCTGAGGCATATTTTAAATAGCCGTCCACTTTCACCTGTCTACGATGCTCCAGATTTACTGGACGTGATGGCCCCGAGTCACTTGTTATTGTTGCGGAGACAGCTTGATTTATCGTCTGAGGTGACCAATATACGCAACAGACGTACTCGTTATTCGAGGCGGGGACAAGTGTTGGTCGGTACTTTTTGGCGTCGATAGTTGAAGGAATACAATCGGCTTCTACATCTACGGCAAAAGTGGGTGCGAAAATGTTGACTTGTTTTTTATTTGGAGACTTTGTATTATTCAACGGTGAAAATTTAAGTCGCGGACATTAGGGAAAAGGCATCACAGCAAACGCTAAGCCTGGAAGTGATGGTCATATTCGGGAAGTGATAGTGAAGACTGCCTCGATTAAGTTTTGGCGCGATATACGTTGCATCTGCCTGCTGGCAGGAGTAGAAGACAACTGGTTGCTCACCTATCCTGGACACATTCACTGGATTTAGGGGGCGTTTGTGGCTAGAGCAATAAAATCATTCTCGTTAATCTCATTGTTGCATGCGGTGGAGTGAATTATTATATTGGAGGAAGCCCTGTTGACTTTTGGGGGTGGTGTTGATTTTTGTTCTGTTGTTATTGCATAAAACCTGATTCCTCTTTTTTGTAGTTTCGTTTTTGCGCCTATAACACCTTCCTTGCTTTTGACCTGAACGTAAACTGTTCTTTCATGCTATCATTTCAAGCGTTGTTTAAACCGGCACAGTTTCACTATCTTGTGACCACTTTGTCTCTGCTTGGTTTTGGACTTTGGGATCGTGTTGGAAAAACCAGTTCTTAAATAGGTCTACAGAAGCCGGCGTAGTCCCATGACGCGAGTACTGTTGATGGTTTCTAGCAATCATTTTGGCCATATTGAGCCAACTAGTTGTGGACAGACATCCATTTGAACGAACAGCAATCATTTTGGCCATATTGAGCCAAGTAGTTGTGGACAGACATCCATTTGAACGAATTGACCTTTATGATTTTGCGCGTGACTCAACGTGGCACAACTTATCACTGGAAACAATCAATAACATGATTTTTGGAGAAAATAGTGGGAAAAGTTTCATGCACATTCGTCCGCAGCTCCTTTGTTCTCTGCCCAGCGCAGCATGACCTTTCCTCGCGTTTCCGCCATGTAAACTTAACCCGTATCTGTCCCAATCTTTTTCTGTCTTATTAGCTCAGCATCCATACAGAGTTTAGTCCCTTTGACCTCCATTCAGCTTCCAAAGCACCATCCAGATAACATTCCATCTCAGCGGCCGACAGAACATCCCAAATACGCGTCAGGGGTGAACACCTAATCACTCTAACCTGGGTCATATATGGTTAGATGATAGGATCCATACTGTGTCGGATTTGTTACACATAGTTTTGTTTTCTTCACAAGTGGATGTTAAGCACCCATCGAAAGATACTGTATAACAAGCGGATGGCACAACAGCCGGTCAGTGCAACAAAAGACCATCCAATTCTTCCATATATCCCAATGAAAGGCATCCCCTTATTCCTCTTCATGCGAACCGACGACACAAGCCAGCACCCTTGTTGAAAGCGTTTCCGAAAAAAGCTCATAAACATGGGTCAGTTTTGATAATCTGCCGCATCTGGTGTGTTGACCGGATTGTGAAACTGCGGTAGAGCGTTTTCGGACTTACAAGATTTGCGTTTGTGGGCCCCTTCATATAATCTCTAAAGGCTTGCCGTTTCCAGCTGCAAAATTCAAAATCAACTCGCCAAGAACGAATGACTGATGTTCTGCAGAGTAAGATAGTAGAGCGCCCAAAACTTGCGTCCGTGCGAACTAAAACCGCTTTCCTCAATTACTGTAATGATGAGAGCATACGGATTTCATTCTCAACCAGGTCGGCCCCGCCTTCAGATCTTTTGTCACAATGAAGTTAATTAAAATAATTTGAAAATTCCGCTCACGTATAAAGGCCCCCAGAGGAGTTAGGACGTCGAAACAAAAAAATTAAAAAAAATATTCAGTAACGCATACTCAACTGTCTGTGTGGGGTGCGAGAAAATGTAGAATTTGGGGGCTAGAACTATTGGCAGACGTCAGTTGTACCTTCATTCTGACTAGATCACTGTGATCATGCGTGATAGTGGGTCACCCACCAGCTGGGAATACGTACTGATCAGGAAGATCTTCAACAGATGCGCAGCCATCATCGTGAATCCGATCCCTGCTAAGCACCATAATTTTATACTATAATTGTCCTCTATTACTCCCTCTGCTATCAAAAAAGTTGTCACCGTTGATCTCACTGCTAAGTTTCTAGATGCCGGTTAACTTCAAACGCCTGCTCACCAGTATTAAATGATAGGGCGTAATTCTCTGGTTGAATTTTTATCCTCTTGCCCGAAGTCAGTTGCTGAATCCCTGGCTTCTTAATTGAGGAGAACGCTGCTTGTGATGATAATTATTTGGGGAACAATCTAGAAGACCTGATGCGTCCACCGAAAGCATTGACTTCAGCTACTGAGAATGTTGCCTCGGACAACCAACACATATGTGGGAAAATTTGGTGTAATTCTTCTTCCAGTGCGCCTGCAATTTATTCGCTGAATGAATGACTCATTTATTGCAATTGCGGTTTGAACAGGGGATTAAGAACTTTGTGAGGAAGATGATGGCGGATTCGGTATGAATCTCCATCCTCATTTTCTCTTTTTGTGACCCTAGCCATTTACTTACCCCTCCAAGGTCACTCATGGCCAGCAAGGGTTTTCACTTTTAGTTCATGTCGGCTGGCGTCACCTTCGAACTAGTGGTACCACATGCCCACTGTCCTCGTTTTTTCGGTTCACATAACTGCGGTGACAATTCACATAATAAACATGCCTCTTTGGTTTTAACTTCCTCTACAATGTGCACTTGCCTGCAGCGTTCAAGTTGTAATGACCTGATGAGGCCTCAATCAGCACGCTCCCCACAGGTTGGAAAATAACCCTATTATTATTACTATAAACTCCTGGTAATTTTGTTTCATTTCCCATGCCGGCTTAACTGTGACGTAACGACCCGATCATGCCTTAATCGGCATGTTCCCTACAGGTTGGGAAATAACCCCATTATTATTACTATAAACTCCTGGTAATTTTGTTTCATTTCCCATGCCGCTTTAGGCGTGACCAAGTCTGTTGCCCACTGTTTATGATTGCCCTCTTTTTCGCGCAATTCCCATTACCCTCCAATCTCATCCAGTCGTGCTTCATTCTGACTGCAATCGTGTGATCACGCCTCACGGTATGCCACCCACTAGTTAGGAATAAACAATGTCATTATCAGCATTTTTATAATAATGTTTAATCCCAGCTAGAGCATGGCCTACTGTCTGGCAAG